>OZ059805.1:2960490-3560490 GCA_964057025.1 Standfussiana lucernea
CGGTTGTCTTTGTTGGTCGGTTGATTTGTTATCACCCTTTATATACCGAGTTTCCTCCGTGCCTCGGAAAGCACTTCACACTATGACACCTTTCACCGGAGAACAAAAATTGAGCCATTTGAAATAAATATTGTTGGGTTTTTTCTGTATTTTGCCAAAGATTTGACAGTACATTTATTTATTTTCGCGTTTATAATAACATTTTTAATTCTAAATAATTATATTAATTGGATTTCAAAATTCTAATGTTCCCACTGTTTTTTTTTCAGGAAGGCTACGGTGCAAGATTGAAAGGGTATTACTGTATAACTGAATCAAAAGCTATAGAAGTCGTAATTAAGACGGTAAAACAGTTAGTTACTGAAAAGATTAGCAGCAGAATTAACGTGATCAGAACATTAGATGAACTGCATGAAGCGGTCCCTAAAGAACTGTTACCATCGGACATCGGTGGGAATGAGAGGTCCATTGAGATATTACAGAGTAAGTTACATAATGTAGTTATTGTTTATTAAATCTTAGCCACTAGCTAGACAGTCAAGCGAAATGCGTTTTGAACAGCGAATGTGAACAAAACAAATTAAAGAAATTCTTTAGAGCAAAAGAGATTTAAAAGTCATAAAGAGTGGACATTGGGAATATTTTGAAACAAAAATTTTGATTCGTTCGGGATTTTCGGGTTTGACACACGAGTGCTACCTGACGCGGCCGTATGACACTAGACAGAATGATTTGTTAAGTTGTTGTTTAAGTTGTAACAAGTATTGGATTACAATTTTCTTCATCTTATCCCGTCTATCGCTCGTTAATATTTGAATGTCTTTGTTTAGAACACGCTACGAGACAGCGCGTTGTTACTCAAGCGAAAAAAAAAACAAATGACGCAATTCTACAAAAAGTCCAACTGTATTCGATACTAGGGTTAGAATTTATACAACCGGCTCACAGTGTACGGCGTAGAATAAGCCAGGTGGACAAAAATATGTTTTAATGGTTTTGGAAGTATATCTATAAATTAGTTAATTATATAGAACTATATTTTTTTTAAAGAAAATGCTTTGTAATTGTTTGTAAATATTTTGAAAATGCTTTGTAAATATTTTGTTTCATGTATACACGATTATAATACAGGAAAAAAATAAGAATAAAATTATCTTAATCGCTGCAAACATCAACGCTAATTATATATAATTATACAACCTTCGACTAACATAATTAAATACAAAAATTATAAATCTAACTCTCGAGTTGCCGTGTTAATGACCTCTGTACCTCTGTACTGTGAATAAGCAATTTATGCACAGTATCAGGCATGTAGTATCACGAGTAGAGACTCAGATAAAGTCTTCTTGTCTCGAGACAAAGCTTTTTGATTTCAACAAGATTTATTTCGAAGCCAGAAGACAAAGTCCTCAACAATACATCAAAGTGTTTGATGATTGTAACATCCAAACCTGTGATTTGAGTACTCAGTTCGGGATTCCCGAAAAAACGTCGCGCTGTATTTCCATTATTTGTGGAACCAAATCCTGGCTTTGGCTTGTCCACAATTAATCCCATTTCATGCTTGAATCGTTGTTTGATTTCGTCTGATCGTTGTTTTACACTTGCTTTTTCCTCTGAAGATCTAGCTTGCCTTTTCTTAATATCTAACTTTTAACTAATGTGTGAAAACCATTCAAACGAACGAATTCAAGCATGTAATGTTGACAAAGCCAAAATTATCCTGATTGCTATCAAAGTGCCTTCCTTCATCATTTATCATTATCAAGTAGCACCACAAATATAGCTTTTCTGCGATGCATGTGTCTCTGTTAAAGCGTTGCACACTTTTCCATCAGTCATAGTCAGCAGAAACTTGTGCTTAACAGAAATTTCAGAACCACCAAGATCACAAGATGTAGGCTCCAAGTTGTTTATTTATTCCAAAACCTTATGTCTCTTTTTTTGTCATTTCCGTAGTTTCTTAGGCAAAAACGAATTTAATTGGACGACAAAACATTGTCGATGATGGGCGAGGATTTTGCCAGAAAATGTTGTTAACTTCGTCGATTAACCTTAGAGGAACGAACGAATAAACAAAAAGGAACTCATCAGTGTCTTCGCTGTTCTTAAATCTCTGTTTGTAGGCACTATGACCGGAACTTCTGTCACATCCCCATTTACTTATAGAGTAAACGATGAATTGGGTATTAGATTGGAGAGCACACTTGTGACAACTTCTCTCTGAGCTTCTTCTAAACGTTCTGCTGTTTTATTCAAAATAGCTTGTAGCTCAATTTCTGCTCGAGATTGTGTCACAACAATGTGCTCCTCGGAAGGATAACACGCTTTTTTTGATTTAACGATTTCAGAAGTAAAATTCATCACTAAAACTTTCCACAAAATTAGAACTGTCACCATGAGATGTTAGTGCAAGTGTCGCGAAAATGCAGCTGACCTAACTCTTTAAATGTATTTACTTAATTTTATTAGCTTACTTTGATAAACGATGACTCATCAGTATGGAATGTATGACGTAAACATTTCTTAGAATCAGAGGTTTAGGGGTGTTGTTTACAGGTAGAAAGTACAAATTTCCGGGAATTTGATAATGACTTTTGTCCACTTTGCTTGTTCTACGCCGCACACTGTGCGGCCCTAAGAAACAAGGCATTCGTGAAATGAACTTTTACCATAGGTTCAGTGCATGGTTCTAGCTAGTCCATGATTGAAAATTTCCGTCAAGTATCAAATAAAATTCAGCTGTTTCATATAAAAGTGCAAAACCTACACTTTCAAATTTATAAGAAACAGTTACTGTTTGTGCCTCGATCTTTCTGTATACTGTATCAAAAAGCTACGAACCTAAAGTTATTGTCAAAGTAATATAAGGTGGATGGGACATCGACGTACAAACCAATAAATGTGGTATTGGTTTGTACGTCGATGTCCCATCCTTAACAGTTGTACAAGGACGGCTCAAATCGGAACTAACACCGATATCTTGTGTTTTTCTATACATTTCTTAACATATTAATATTTTAAATAACCCCTGACTAAGTCATTGTGTGCCAAAACATCCTTGTAACTGTGTATATTATATTTAACAGATTATATTTTCATTCACAGAGGAATTTGTCGAGGAATTAAGTACAGAAAAAAATGTGGAGTATATCAAGATGATGTTTAATGCTCGTTCGGACGAAACAAGAAGAACTTCAGCAAAATTCAATGAGGAATACATGGGCATGGCTGGAGCTTTTAGAAACTTAAGTGTCGACTAATTAACAAAATATACTCTATGCTGATGATGTTATAGAAGAAAATAACAAAGACATGGATTTCAACGTTAAGGAAACAAAGAAGATACGGAATTTTTTGTCGACTCTATTCAGTTTTATCCAGCCACTTAACTCGTATCTCGGCAAGTCTCATCCAGTTGCTACCAGCCACCATTGAAGATCGTCGCTCTATCGAGCCTGAGGGCGTCCCATCTCACGCTTGCCAATTCACGGTCTACTCAAGGACACGTCTACCCCAACGGTCATCGGTTCTACGGCTAATATGCTCAGCCCATTGCCACTTCAGCTTACTTATTCTGTGAGCTGTGTCAACAACTTTGGTTCTCTGTCACCTCGTTCTGGATGCGATCCCTCAGAGAGACTCCAAGCATAGCCCGTTCCATAGCTCGCTGAGCAACCTTGAATTTATGGACCAACCGTACTGAGGGTCTGTACAAAGAAATTACCTACCATAAAAATGTTGAAAAATTGAAAAAGGTATTGTTATATTTTATTTTGAAAACAGTTGTAGAAAAATAACATGTTTTGAAAAGGATTTCCATCAAATATGGTAAAAAAATAAAATTGTTTTCTTATTGAAAATGTGCAAGTTCCCTTTTAAACTAATTGTTTAGGCCAATGTTTAAAAAAATATACTACATGTACATGTACAAGATAATTTTCTAAATTTTATGTATTCAAATTATTTTATTTTGATATTTTATTTCCTTTTTCTTTTCTAGCTTCTATGAAGGTAGGCTATTAAATTAGTTTTAATAATGATTATTTTCTTATTTATGTGAAAAGGGATTTTTTATAATTAAACCTCTGTAAACAAAACATGAGTGCTGTTAATTTATTTTTGAACACCAGCATGAAGGGGTTCATCATCCTTGAAAGAACTGAATGAAATTTTGCAAAGAAGTTCCTTTTGCAAAATAGGAATGATCACAAAATCGATAACATAACATCAAGCCTCTAATTACCTAAGGGTTAGGCAGAGTTGTACCTAATAGTACACCCACATTTCGCCAGTTATGTTTAAGCCCCATGTAATAGCCTATTGCCATCAACCGGGCACAAATCCAGACTGGCTGCTACTGAGAAATTCCTGATAGGAAAGGTCAATAATAATTTGCCCGACCCTCGAATCGAACCCTCCTGGGTTCAAGCTCATCAGTCGCGCTTGTTACAGTTGTGTTGCAGACAGTTCGAGTCTCGCGCTTAACTCGTGTGCACGCTCGCACTTACTACTTACTTCTCATTCTTACTCAACGCAGAATAGTGATTCCAAGGTCCGATAAATCGTTGTCGATAAAATGTGCTTCGGCTATTAGTCCCTGGTCCTAATGGAAATATATCTGCAAAGATCGGACTCAAGCGGTAGTCTCAACTCAAAGAGACCAGCGACTGAAAATGTGGATGATAGGCGTACGCCAAAGCGACCAGCTGTCGCCAAACACGCGAAATTCGATAGCGCTCGAAACATTCCAACACACAACCATTTTCAAGACCTTCCAGTAGATGGAGTCGCCAAGACCTCTGGCAATGAATTTTACCTCAAAACGACCGTCAAACTCAAGAAGACCGGTCACATTCCTCCTATTATCCTGGATATGAAGACCGAGTGGACCCATGAAGACCTAAAGGATAAAATTTCTGAGTTTTCGAACCAATATCACCTCCAATACAGAAATGGTCGCAAGGTTGCCATGTTATGCCACACTGCTGATGGCCATCAAGCAGTTAAGGATGGTCTTCGTTGTCAAGATGCCTCCTTTGTTACATTTACCCGGAAGAATGAAAAAGTGCCAAAATCAGTGATTCGTGGACTCCCAGCATATGTCGAACAAGAGCTACCGGAAGAGCTGGAAAAACTCGGCTTTACCGGTGCTTCAGTAAAACTCCTTAAGTCTCGCAGTGGATTGGACAATCCCTGTCCTCCCATTTTAGTCCAGCTACCAGCAGGAGCTGATATTACAAAATTTCGGCAAATAAGGTACCTGTGTAATTGGGTGGTGTCCATCAGCAAGTTCAAGCCCAACCGAGCTAATGGCACCCAATGCTTTCGCTGCCAAGAGTTTGGTCACGCATCCCACAACTGCAACAAGCCCCCTCGCTGCGTGAAGTGTGTTGCTCCTCATGCAACTGCCTCGTGCACCAAGTCCGACCGCACTGAGCCTGCGCATTGCTGTAATAGCAATGAAGATCATCCTGCGAATTGCAGGAAGTGCAGTGTCCGAATAGCATATCTGGACAGCATCGAGAAGAAGAAAGCCTTAGAACGCAAGCCCGTACCTTTAATTATGCCTCCGAAATCTACGGTGGTTCTACCAAATCTGATGCATCCCACATTACAACAAACAATAACTTCAAGTCAGAGATCTTGGCCTATTATAGGAGCCCGCGACACGGCAACGATGAAAAATCAGGTTCCCATAGACCACCTTACGACTGACATAAATGATGACACTGCAAAGGAGATATTTGAAAACTTATTAGCATTAAAAAATATAAAATCACAATTTTCTGCTTGCACGTCTTGGTTGGACAAGATCATGCTGGTACTCTCCCATCTTGGTAAATAGGTATGTCTGATTCTGCAAAACTCCGCCTGATATCCTGGAACTCCGATGGAGTACGTTTCTAAAATTCATGAGCTAATCGATTTGGCGGTAAGTATTTTATCTGTTGATATTATTGGTATTTGCGAAACTAGATTATCCCCAAACTCAAGTTAGTTACACCTGGCTTTACCAGTTATCATCCAGATAAACATCCTACTGGTCATGGGCAAGGAGTTGCTATTCTTGTAAGAAAAAACCTTAATCATTCGGCCTTAACTCTACCAAACACTATAAATATTGAAGTTATAACTGGTATAACTGTCAAAATATCAGGAATCGATCACGTCGTGTTATCCATTTACCAGCCACCCAATCTGCCATTGCTTCGTAGTGACCTTGAGTTATTGTTTGGCTTGGGCTCCCATGTTGTAATCATGGGCGACTTTAATGCTAACCACTCACACTGGCTCAGTAGCTATACTAATACGCGAGGCAGAACTATTTTCAAACACATGCTTGAATCCGACTACGTTATACACAGTCCAAGTCTACCTACCCAAGTGAACTATTGCCCCAATCGCAAACCAACGCGCCCAGACCTGCTTTTGTCTTTAAATGTGGGTTGCATTAGGGATGTCGAAACGATTATAGCATTGTCATCGAAACATTACCCTATATTCTTTACCTTTGGAGCCTCCCCGAGTCGCAAGGCAAAAACCCGGCACTTTAAATGTAACTGTGCCAATTGGAGTGTTTATCGTTCTCACCTCAATAAAAACATAACACTTAGTTCTAAGACGTTTACCACTACTGAAGAGATTGATACTGCCATAGCTCATTTGCAGCAAACTATCATTGATGCTAGAGACTCTTCCATACCGTCCACGTCTGCTGCGTTTAGCGGTACCCCTACTAAACTACCTCGGTATATTAAAAATTTAATTCGCTATAAAAACTGCTTGCGTCGTATTGAACAGAAGCTGCCCAGTGGCTACCTTAGAAGGCCCAACCATAGTAATATAAACACACTACAAACTCACATAAGCACAATTATCCGTAACCACCTTGATAACGTCTGGAACGCTAAAGTGGCTAAAGTCGATAACCCCAATATATCCCCAGGATATCTGGCGTGTAACTAAATCTCTCAAACCTAGATCTGTGAACATACCTCCTCTTAAACTTTCCGATGGATCACTGACGGCTACCACAGCTGAACAATGTAACGCGTTGGCTAAAGCCTTTTATGACAATATGAGCCTTACCACTAACTGGGTTTGTGAGTCCGAACTCGAAGCTGAGGTATCGAAATCCATGTCGGTCATTAATGGTTATAATCTTGCTTCTGATTTAATAATGCCGGTTTGGCCTTTTGAGATCCGTAAAAAGCTGACTAAGCTTAAATTCCGTAAATCTCCAAGTCATGACGCGATCCTTATTCCTTATACCTTTTTAAGAACTTGCCACAGAAAGCGATAGTCTACATTACAAAAATTTTTAATGGCTGCTTTGACCTGGGCTATTTCCCAAAGATCAGGGAAAAGGTAAAATAATACCACTTAAAAAACCTGGAAAAGACAGTACTTTACCCTTGAATTACCGCCCTATAAGTCTGTTACCTTTTTGAGTCTATAATTTATACTAGACTATTACGTGCCACTGGGCAGTTTCTGATACAAGAGCAGTTTGGGTTTCGTGCCACTCACTCAACTACCCAACAACTGGCTAGGGTGTGCGAACACATTTCCCATCTCCTAAATCTCAAGCAGTCCACAGGTATGTTCCTGCTGGATATCTAAAAAGCTTTCGACATTGTGTGGCACGAAGGCCTGCTACACAAGTTGTTCAAACTTGACGTGCCTATGCCTCTCATTAAAGTTATGCAATCGTACCTTGTGGACCGGAAATTCCCGGTACATATCGGAAACACCATCTCATCACCAACAAGATCCCAGCTGGCGTTCCGCAGGGCTCGATTGTAGGACCCTATTTATTTCTTATATTTTGTTAATGATATCCCTATTCAACCTCGAACGAAGTTAGCTTGCATCGCTGACTATACTGCGTTTTATACCTCTTCGGACGATACCGATTTAATCATAGGACGCCTACAATATTCTATTGATTTACTTTAGGACTATTTCAAGAAATGGAAACTAAAAATAAATGAGCATAAGACTGAAGCAATATTTTTCTCTCGTGCTAGGCAACCCCCAGCAAGAACTTTAAAAATAGCTGGCCATGCAGTGCCTTGGAAAGCTTGTGTGCGTTATCTTGGGGTCAGAATGGACAGTCGTCTAAACTGGTCCAAACATATCGCCGACTTACGTTTGAAGGGCGCCCAAGCCCTTGGTGCTTTAAACCCTATAATGAGCTGTAAGAGCAAATTAAGTAGCGGTACTAAATTGAGGATTTATACTACCCTTGTCCGTCCTTGCATAACGTACTCCTGTCGTGTTTGGGGTAGCACAAATCTTTCCAACTGCCACTTTCTGCAAGTAATTCAAATTCGTCGGAACCTTTTTTTTATGTATATTACCTCATTCATTTCTTCGTCATTTATGAACCGATTTCAAAAATTCTTCTTTTATCTGAAAGGATATAATACTTCCCGATTGGTCTCATAGAAATTTAATCAAAATCGTGTCAGTGGTTTCGTTTTTAAATCAAAATAGCTGGAAAAAATATTTCATCCAAGTAAAAGAAATTGCGAAATTGATACTTGACATGGATTTGTGTGTGATACGATAGCTAAAAAGGGTAAAATAAAAACTTTTTTTGCAAAAAAACGAACCGACTTCAAAAAAAACACAAAAAAGTGGAAAATAACTTTACTTTCGGAATTCGGTGGGAAAAAGTCAATGAAACAAAGAATAGTCACCGAATTTTCAGTGTTTTTTTTTATTTTTTTTTTGCAAAAAAAGTTTTAATAACTTTGTCTTAGTTAGGTAGATATAATATATGTACATAATAGCTACAAATTATACATACGCTACACATTCTGCGCTACTCGTATAATAATGTTCTGCGTCGATGATGATTCGCGGCTGAAGTTGGCCGCTATGGCCGAAAATAATTATAGTAGTTAGGAGGACTACTAAATAGTAGTCTAATATAAATAATATTGACATGTCATGTTAGTGAAAATGCTATACAAGGTGGAAGGGACACACACTACTAGAAATTGATAAACTAAACTTAATTACTTAGTTAAAAGTTTGTACAACTATACTTTATTGCTAACTGTGAAGGCTTGTAAATGGCTTGATGTTGACCCTGCCAAAACACAATTTAATACTTTTTTTTTTGCTAGCCTGTCAATTGTCCAACGGTGTGTGCTGGGCAAAGGCCTCTCCTTTCTCCTTCCAAACCTCTCTATCTTGTGCGATCTCTGGCCATGTTCGCACCACAAACAAGATCAGATCGTCACACCACCTTCGCCGCGGTCCACCTCGGCGGTGATTTCCGACATTAGAAATAAAACTTACAACAAATTAATTTTGAGACGAGTCTGCCAGCTTCTTAAGCAATGTGGATACGTACTACAAATATTGGTTACACCTCTGACTAACCCTTCGGAGATTATAGGCGAGATGCTACGTGATGACTCATACACCTATCAATTGTAACCTTTTACTTGAAATTAGTATGTTATGGTCTACAGATTGGAACGGAACCTTACCTCCGCCTCCGCAAATGCGGCAATTTCCGCCAGAAATCAACATCCGCTTCCGCTTAGATTACCAATGAAACATCCGTAGTTATTAGATAGCATTTCATTATTCCTCATCATCATCTGCCCAGCCTTTTCCCAACTATGTTGGGATATTTAGTTATTTTCCCAACTAAGCTGCAGTCCCAGTCACAGGGCACAATAACTTGTGAAAGTACTGTAGTTGCCCATTCGAAAGTGTAGATCCTATGGAGAAGAATGGACAAGAAACTTCATGGACACTCTTTTAAATCAATATGTTGTTACAAAATCTTGGTTGCATCATTCATGTCAAGATTATTCATATATGTGAGAACGATGCAAAAATACGTGCGAGTAAGAGCGTCCAGAGTAAAAAGATAAAATCAACAATTCAAAAATACAATAATCCATGGCAGCTACGAGATGACCAGTCCCTACTAACGGCGCTCAGCCATCATTCAACTCAACCATTTTGAAGGGAACTAAACGACCCGACACACGCGCCACCATCAGCGAGACATTTGAGTGAGTATAACATTCTCTCAACCGCCAGGGCAAATTCCAGTCAATAAAAGATGTAAATGGTTAGCTTTATCGTACATAGTACTCACACATGTGCTATGCAGTTATATAATACTAGGAGATTGAATCTATACAATGCAAAGATATGTTTACAATCTTCTGCAGCTTCCAAAATAACTTCATAAAGTAATCAATTAGTTTGCTCCTATGGTTATGGAGCAGGACCACCATTGAGCCAAGCATTTTTATCATCAATGTAATCCCGCAACTTATAGTATGCTTGCCTACACAGTGTGCGTTTTATACAAGATTTAAATTTCGTCTCATTCAGTTGTAGAATGCGGGGAGGTATTTATGGGGACCTCTATTATCATGGGGCTTTAACATAACTAGGGTAAAGGTGGGTGTAGATACTTCAGATTAGGTACGTGTCTGCCCCATCCTTCGTGGAATACAAGTGTGATGTTATGTTGCTTTATTATTGTAAGTAATCTTGAAAAGGTGATGCTCGCACATCTTTTGGATGCCGCGGGGATTTACTGACACGCGTTTGAAAACCTTAATAATAATAATACCAGCCTGCTGGTAATCTCACTGCTGGGTAAAGGCCTCTTCTCAAACAGAGAAGGCACGAGCATTGATCACCACGCTTGCTCAAGACGAATATAATTATATTAATTATAAGTGAAAATATAATAATTATTTATTAATTGCAATATTGTAATAATTTTGAAAACCTTACTAAAATATAAATATCAATTATTATAGATTATTTAAAAATATTGTAACACCATGTTTTTAGGGTTTTGTTGCTAAATGGAAGAAACGTAACTCTCATGGATTCGTCCGGTCCGACTGTCTGTCTTTCTGTTTGTCCATCCGTATGTCACAGCCATTTTGAGACTGCCAGCACCACACATACATATATTTTAATTTTCTTAAACAGATGTCTTGTATGAACCTATGAACCGCTACACGAAAGAGATGTGAAAATACGAATAAAAAAAATAGGGGTGGCCCTATATGCATGTAAAGTGAATTAAGGTTGAGAATGCAACTACTTTTTCATTAACATACTACGAAACATAAATTAGTTTTGCTGTTAAGTATAAATTTACCTATAAATGAGCGTACATTTTTTTAATAATTATATTGCGTGCGAGTCTGACTCGCATTTGGCCTGTATTTTTTGTTATGACACACGTTGCGTCATGTGTGCCGTTAAATATATCAACTCAGCTTATCACACAGTCCACTGCTGGATTCAGACCCAAGTAGCTCCACAATACCCTGTCTTCCCCCTTCTTCTTTTTATTTTGCCCTCCACATCTAGCCACCCATTGTGCCCTTTGTGAAATGTTTTCTTTTATAAATGTTATTTGAATGTTGTACATAATAAAGAATATTTTACTCTATTCAAGTCCAACCCAGTCACCTTTTAACGTCGTCGGTTCATCTGGAAGGTTATGTGTGTCGTTGCTCCCATTCATTTATTTATTTATTTAGTTATCACTACAAGCACTAAGTACAGAGGCAGACTTAATGCCGTAGGCATTTTCTACCAGCCAACTTTTGGGTGATGCACAGGCAAACAGTGGTAGGTATATATCATTAATCAATCAATAACATTTAAGTTTAAGGCTGTTCCAGATTTAAAATAAGCTTATTTGCGTCAGAAGCAGCGGTGGAAACAATTTTTAAAATAAAAATAAGATAAATAAGGTTGAGTTTGATTAAACCCAGTGATATAGCCTCTTTCTCCTCATCGCTTTGGTAAATACAATAAAGTGGTTTATTCTTAAACATTGCTTCCAAATATATTTAAAAATGAACCTTATAAGTAGATATCAAACAATTCACGATCTTCTGTATAAAGATCTCTACTTATCGTTATAACGTTGAATGAATGTTGATAGATGGACAGGGAGATAGAGACGCAAAGATGGATGGATTGTATGAGGAACGGTATGAAAGAACGGTACGGTAGAAAAAGGAGTGGAGATAACCTATGTGACGGTTTACAGACGAGAATGAGAGGAAACGTGTTGTGCGGACTCCAAGTAACATCGTGTTTAGACTTAGGTGTTTTGTTGTTTTATATTGTTTATGTTCCAAATAAACTTTTATTCTTTCTTTTTTATTTCCTCAGACAATCCATCCATCAACATTTATCATATTCATCACTCTTTAATACCCGTATCTAAAAACAAGTCAAAGTGATGACTTCAGTAAATTTCATTATTTAAGATACGATTTCTAATATGTAGTTTAGTAATTGCTTGATGTTACAACAACTGTAAAAAGTTATAATTCTTAGCTTTGCTTTCTTTGACAGTTCTTACTTCGTTCAAATTTTTGCCTATTGCATAAAAAAATTGCACAAGTACTTAATTACTTAAGCTCAAGTAATTATTTTATCTTGACTATCGACACGAGTGTAAGTCACATGCATTGGATCTGTCAGAATCGTACTGACTACGATCACACCTCGGTGTTCCCTCTCACACTTGCGTCGGGGGGCAGCAGGATCTAATGCGACTTTCGCTACCCCGGACTAGTGCCGGCCAACTTGACCTGCGGGACTTGTCCCGGGAGGGAGTGAGGTGTAATGTTCCAGTGTAATGAAAGCTACGGATGTCACCGCATCCGTAACTATACAGGATGGAGGCACACCGACGCTAAAACGATTCAGTACATCATTCTGAACCATTCATGAATTATTAAAAAAAAACCGCTATTTTCCTACAAAACCGCAATATCTACACGGTCAAAATATATGGAACAGCTGTTTTGGTTTTATTACCTTGTGGACAAAAATTTCTGATCGGTCCATAGAAATTTTTGATCGATAATTAAAAAAAAAAATCTTTAGAATGACTTACTGATTACGTGGTAATCGTTTCAGCGTCGGTGTCCCTTCCACGTTTTAATGCTGTCAGCGTCACCATTGTAAAGATATTTGTGGTATTCGACACTGACAGCTTTTAACCGCGGTTTACATGAGTTGATCGCGTTTAGTTGTTGAAATTCACTCTTCATCGGTAAGGCTTTTACTCCGTCGAGGAATGGCAGCGTTACGTAATTTTGTCGTCGACTGTACACAGCACAGAATATGTCGTAATAGAACTCGATAGGCGATAGGTTATAAGTATACGCGTGTTTATGGGCAAATCCAGTTGACCATTCAGCCTCGATGATAGTTAACACTTTTTATTGCATTACAAGCAAAATAAATCTTGCACAGTGCTACAAAAATATCTCATCAATACGAAACAGGAGAATTAATTATATTTACTTTCGAAGTTAAAAGAAAAAGAAAAAGTAAAAAAAAAAATGGAAATTATACAAGAGAGAAGATTTTTACAAATACCCTCAACTGCCTTGTACGACATAAGGAAGATTCATAATTTGGAACCAAGAATGATTGAGCAGGCTGTGAAGATTTTGCAGGCGTGGATTTTGAAACAGGATCATATTACCAAGAAGGATTTTAGTAAGTACCTACCACTTATAAATAATCCGTTTTATATTTTAGTAAGTACCTACCACTTATAAATAATCAGTTTTATATTTAATTTTTATATTTTAGCCTATACCTTCCCATTGCAAGGTAAATTCTTTAGTTTTTTTTTTAAAGAGAAAATTAATCCTCGTATAAATCTTAACTGTATTATTATCTGTTTTCTAGTCTCTTCAGAAAACAGATAATAGTACAACTCCATTCTTAGAATCAGTTTTTTTTTTAAATATTTACTCATTATTTATTTAACTAGCTGTTGCCGGCGACTTTTGTCAGTTTAAAATTATTATAAAAATATTACTTCCTTATTTGCTTTGGAATTTGTTAACAATTTCAAGGGTTTTCAGCTTTTGACACGGAACCCTTATCTTTTTTCCTTTTACTTTAAGAAAATTAAAGTAATTAAATTACTACTTACAACAACAGTTACCTGCCAGTAAAAGTGTTAATATCGTCCCAGCTGTTTCGGAGATGAGCCGGAACAAAGAGACAGAAAGACAGACAAAAATTAAAAAAAAAATAGTTTTTTTTATTATAAGTACCGCATAAACTATATTTTCATAATTATGCATTCAGTAGAAAGCAGTTATTTTGAAATTACAAACAAACACTTCAAATTTTATTTATTTGTATAGATAAATATGTTAAAATAATTATGTTAGTTCACAAATTAAAAGCGCAATCAACATCATCAATACAGATTTTTTCTTATTTTTTCAATTCGAAGCTTTTAATTTTCCGTCCAGTTAATCCATTTTTCTATTAATAAAAGAATATAAACAAACATGACATCACGCTTGTAATTCCAAATGGATTAGGCAGAGGTGTAAATAATATTACACCCACATTTTGCCAGTTATGTTTAAGTCCCATGTAATAGGGGATGAGCCAATTAATATCAACCGGGCACAACACTGATGGAAAAATTCAATAGCACTTTGCCCAACCTGAGAATCAAACCCAGCACCTCATGCTCAGCAGTTGCGATTGCGCCACTACACCAACGAGACATTGTAATGATTACAAACCAAACAAAGTTTTGCAACTTATCGCAAAACATAACCAACCCAATTCCATGACATTACAACAGCAGCGATAGTCGTCAAACGAGTATGCGTGAGATAAAATCATTTTAAACAGTTAACAGAAAAATTAAGACGATTGCGATTTGTTCGTATTTTTTTTTGTAAACTTACTTGAAGACTGCTTCGTTGGTCTAGCGATGGCAAGCGCGACTGTTGAGCATGAGGTGCTGGGTTTAATTCATGGGTCGGGCAAAGTGTTATTGGGTTTTTCCATCAGGAATTTCTCAGTAGCAGCCACAGAGTCTGGATTTGTGCCCGATTGATGGCAATATGCGCTCATGTTATTTACATAATAATGTTTTAGCCCAAAACTCCCATCATCAAAGCACTTGCATACATTCCCACCACCCCAAAACATTAGAAGTCAATACAAAAAGAAACTAAACACAAGTACATATATTTCATGTCTGGATTTGTGCCCGGTTGATGGCAACACTTCACTGGTATGTTAGCAACACTTCACTTGTGCACGATGTCACTGTGACTTCATGTGGCACTTGCTCATGGAAGCGACGGAACACAACTCCCTGCGGCCAAAAGCACTCAATCATAACTGGCGAAATGTGGATGTATGTACATACTATTAGATACACCTCTACCTAACCCTTCGGGGATTACTGGCGTGATGATATGTTATTTAGTTACTTGATGCATTTGGATGTTCTCCTTTGGTGACGTCATTTTTGCTTTTAGCCCTCTCCGGTGGTATTGGATTGCCGTCCCATGGAACTATGGTATAAAAGTATCAGAGAGTGTACCTGCACCTGCGCACACGCTTGTGCACTATATTGATATTTACTCCGTAGATGGGTAATCTCCATTGTGACGTTCCGCCATGACATGATTATAATTCATTACATAGGGTTCTCTACATGAGTTCGAAATACTATTCTGGCGATTGGAACCGTCAACAAAAAATTAAAATTTTAACTGACTTCAAAAAAAGGAGGAGGTTCGCAATTCAGTGTTTTTTTTTTTGTTTTTGTTACCTCATATCTTCAGCAGTTTGGTTTTAAATTAAAATAGCTGGAAAAAATATGTCATCCAAGTAAAAGAAATTGCGAAATTGATACTTGACAAGGATTTGTGTGTGATGCGATAACTAAAAAGGGTAAAATAAAAACGTTTTTGCAAAAAAATAACCGACTTCCAAAAAAAAACACTCAGAAAAGTGGAGAATGAGAATAACTTTACTTTCGGAAGTCGGTGACTATAGTTTGTTTCATTGACTTTTTTGGCACCGACTTCCGAAAGTAAAGTTATTTTCCACTTTTCTTAGTGTTTTTTTTTGGAAGTCGATAATTTTTTTGCAAAAACGTTTTTAGCTAATAGAAAGTTTTCATTTTACTTCGAGACTGTTGGCAAAGCACAGTTGAAATCAATTTCCTGAAAAAAAAAAATGGGTTTCGTAGAACATAAAAAGAACTTTCTGACGAAAACACTTTTTTTTTTAATTTGCGGATTGAGTTTTGTCTTAACGATATGCAAAAATAAAAAAATAAACACATTTTATCTTTTGTCAATAAAAAAACGTAATCTTTAGCCAGATTTGAGCAGGGTAAGTAACCGACGCCAAATTCGAGGCAAATCCGCCTTTACGCAATTGAATCTATGTATGTATGTCAGTAGCAAATTATGTTACAAGATAAATAACATGTGTTTTGAAACAACTTGTTTCATCATCTGCCTAACCTTTTTCCCAACTATGTTGGACGGCTTCCAGTCTAACCGGATGCAGCTGAATACCAGTATTTTACATGGAGCCACTGCCTATCTGACCTCCACAACCCAGTTCGTACTGGTAAGACTGGTTATACGATACCCCTTGGTAAGACTGGTTGTCAGACTTTCGGGCCACTGACTATCTGTATCGACTGTCAAAGATCAACAAATGACTGCCAGGACCAACGGCTTAACTTGCTTTTCGAGGCACGAAGGAAATCGGTATGTAATGGGTGGTCACCCATCCACTTACCAACCCAGGCAAGCGCGGCTTAACCTGACGATCGACCCGAGCGGCAGTTATTATTTTAGCCACGATCTCCTCAACCATAAAATTAAATTAAATAATTATAATTAAAAGAGTATTATTATTATTAATTATTTATTTTTTATTAAACTTACCATGTTAGTTAATTAGTATGACGTATTGGTCAAATCTTGCAACTGAATTTCAAACCAGTTCCCTCCTACCGATTGAGTTGAATTTTTGCCCACATCTTTGGTTCTGGTGACAATACATTTTTATCACAGACGTGACTTGATCCTGCAGCCAGGTTCGCCTCCTCACGAGAGAACTCCTCAACGGTTTATAGCACGTACACAAAATTTTGTATTCGCGTTCAATTTCGATAGATAACCTAATTGTCTTCTTTTTATTTTAATAAAAGCTTTAAAAAAAAACTACAAGATATTTCTTTAGCATATAGCTCATGATCGAGGCGGTAGCGGCGATACAAGTTGTTGCGACACGTACTGTACGCACGTGGTTACGTAAAGACCCATGGCTGTGCTATTACCGTCAATTAACCGATTCAAACTCCGTAAAAAGCCATAGCGACGCGAAATTCTTTATGTCATGTCTATCCAGTAGGTTGGACCATCCATTACTTACCAAGTTTCCTCCGTGCCTCAGCAAGCACGTTAAGCCGTTGATCCCGGCTGTCAATTTTGTTGCAGATCCAAGAACAAGACGTGTTGCAACTCCCTTAGTAAAAGTCAAACATTTATTTACCGCCACCCAAGCTTTTGCTGTCATGGGGATGATGCTCTAAGATGGCTCTTTACTTTTTGTAACTATTTCGTCGTCACTTTTTTTAAAACTGTGAATCCACAAATCCTCACGGGGCCTGCGTTGTGTACTACAGCCCACTTCTTCTCATAGAATGAAGGCCTTTGTTCGGAGCCTATTGTCTCTTTAGAAAACGACTGGAAAAATACCATAATCTATTATCTTCTATACTAATATTATAAAGCTCAAGAGTTTGTTTGTTTGGTTGAACGCGCTAATCTCAGGAACTACGTTCGAAGGAACTAAGGTTCGAATTGAAAAATTATTTTAGTGTTGGATAGCTCATTTATTGAGGAAGGCTATAGGCTATAAAACATCACGCTGCGACCAATAGGAGCGGAGCATTAATCAAAAATGTTACGCAGACGAAGTTGCGCCGGTCAGCTAGTAATACATATGAGCCAAAAATAATCATGACATCTTTCACTTTTTCAGGCAAGGAATACCTGGAGAGAACGCTGATATGTTGCAAAGGTTCCGTAGAGAAGTCAAAGAAGCAAATAGATCGATTGTGCACGATGAAGACAATGATACCGAAGTTCTTTTCGAAGACCGATGTCCAGATGGAACTGCAAAGCATTTTGAATATAGCGTAAGTAATGTTTTATTGAAAAAAAAAAACTATCTGAGCGAGAAGGCGTCGTGGCAAACCTCGTAGAAGGTGACGAGATGAGCTGGCAGGCTCTATACGATCGACAGTTATATGACATCCACCAACCTGCCCTGGGCCCACGTGGCCCACTAATTATAACTGAGAGGAGACTCATGTGCCAGCAAAATTAAGTGGAGAAGTTGTAAGCTGAAGTGTTTTAGTTAGGTCACCACTACTCATCAAACGGCTGAGCAGATTTTTTAAAAACATAGCTAAGAACACTGTCAATTAAGACACCATTCAAACAAAAATACAGCCAAAACCTCTGATTTTTCGGAATTATATGCGTAGTATATAATTATCACTAGCTTAGGTGAAAGAAAACATCGTGAGGAAACCAGCATGCCTGAGAGATATTTCTCGACGGCATGTAAAAGCCAAGTCAGAGGCCCTTTGACGGCATAAAAACTCTGACACCAGGTTAGCCACACGATAAAGAAGAAGTACAAAAATAAACTGAATCAAAATCGGTTCACCCATTCAGGAGCTATGATGCCACAGACAGATACACACTTCAAACTTATAACACCCCTCTTTTTTGGTCGGGGGTTAAAAAATTTGAGCTAATGTGATACTTATACGTCTGAACTATGGTTTGCAGGAAGCTGGTCCCGTTGCCGGTATTAACTGAGGATTACTACAGACTAATAGTCATTCAGATCAGCGACAAGGAGTTAACCCACGCGAGTTTTATGCAGTATTTCCAGTACTGTATAAACGTAAGTTGTTTAGTTATAACTTGATTTTTTTCTGGTGACCGAGACTAACTGAGATTAGAGGCGTAATATTATAACGTTATGTATGGTATATGTAATTATTTAGTTTATCATTTATAATTTATATACACAAGAGAGAACATAGGTAAATATCATGGTTATGATATTTCCTTATCTTCTCTCTCTTATATGTACATCTCGTGTAGGTACATAAATTTTCCTTATGTACTTGTACAACACCTAGGTGTTACTTTGCATCCTCGTCAAATTCAAGGAGGCTATGCTAATGATTCTCGACCCGGATCAATAATAAAATGGGTAGGTCATTTTTTATATATTTTTATTAATATCGGAAATTGATAAGTGTATACCACCAGTATTAAAACGCAGCCCGTCTAATACTAGCCCTATAACCGTGCTTTCACACACACAAACAAACGCAGACGTTTATTCTATAAACGGGTAATTTTCCTCTTTTGAAAAGGGCTTCATCCTAAAATAGTGTCAAATTAAAACAACTGAAAAAAGCAGCATTTATTATTATTGACCAGGTACCGTAATTTATATTGATTATTTACGTCTTCTGTGACAACCTCCTGAATTTTAACGAGGTTGCAAAGCTACACCTTGTATATATTAATATATGTACACATATAATTATATAATAATAATATAATCATCATCGTCATTTACTGCCTAGCCTTTACCCAACTATGTTGAGGTCAGCTTCCACTCTGACCGGATGCAGCTGCATAGTATTTTACATGGAGCGACTAGCCTATCTGACCTCCAAAACTCAGTTAGCACTGGGTAATACGGTACACCTTGTTATGACTGGTTGTCAGACCACTGGTCACTCACTGCCAGTAACGACTGTCAAATATCAATGACAAAATAATAAGTGAGAGCCAGGTGATTGACCTCTGAATTTAATTCGGTGTTTCTTCTCAATGATTGACCTCTGAATTTAATTCGGTGTTTCTTCTCAAAGTGCCATATATAGACATCGTTTTCCCTACGCTAAATTATTATCGTTTAGAGGTATTAAAAATATGTTTTTATTTTCAGGTCGCTGAATACTTGAAAGCCAATGACTATTGCAGTGGTTTTATTTGTATATACGACTGCAGGAAGATGAATTTGTTCGAACTAATATCAAAAATAAACACAGTGGAACTACAGCAATTTATAACCATATTGATCGTAAGTATTTTATTTAATTAGCCGACATTGATCCATGGATGGATGACCATTAATTATGTAACGATTGTTCTCTGTGCCTCAGGAACTACGTCAAGCTATTTGTCCCGGCTCAAACTCAAAGCATTTATTTCAATTCAGGCATATTCGGAGATTTTATTACAGGCACTTAGCAAAAACATGAACCTAGAGTCCCAGTTTTAAGGATGAGATTTGAGTCTTTTTTTTTTTTTTTCCGGATGGGAAATCATCAAATGACTTCTCCCGCTCTGGGCTGAGCGGGAGGGTGTGTCAGACTTTTACTGACTAAAACCCACCCATGTTCCTTCATCACCCTTTGTGTTCCGGGGCCGCGGTATCTCTTTCGAACAACCCGCAGCACCCGGCAGGCATCGGCCCTTGCGGGCCCCTTCCCTCTGCTGACATCTCTTTGAGGCGCGCGTGGAACACGAACGCGCCGTCGACACGGCCTGTCGTCCTAAGACGGAGGGACGGCGAGCTAGCCCTTAGCTCACCGTCCACAGGCCCGCGTCTACGGTGGCCGGGGGCCACCACGTGGCCCCCGACGCCCGGTGCGTCTCCCGCGGCGGCTGGGACGTGAGGAGGAACGCTCTCTCTCACGTTCCGCCTCCTCCTTTGCTAGCATGACTGCTTCGCAAAAGGAGGTGACGGCTTCCCATTCCGTCTATGAGATTTGAGTCTGGGATGGCAAAGCCTTTGCTATTTTCCCTATATGCCTATTGCATATGTCCATGTAACATTAGATGAGCCTTTTACAAAACAGGACTATATGGGTTCGATTCCTGGGTCGAACAAAGTGTTATTACATTCTCATTAGGAGATCGGGATTTTGCATATTAGTCCGGCTGAAGAGGAAAGGCTCACCCCCATTTGCACGTAACTTACAGGGCACACTTCTACCTACCCCTGCGCGATAGCGTGATGGTTTTACGTCATAACCTCATTTTACAGGAAGGCTACGGAGCCAGATTGAAGGCCATTCAAATGATAACAGAATCAAAAGCCATAGAATTGATCATAAATACTATTAAGCAATTTGTGAGTGAGAAGATCGGCAATAGAATGCATGTCCAGCGGTCTTTAGAAGATTTGCACAAAGTAGTACCCCAGGAACTGCTACCGTTGGAGTACGGTGGAAAACAGAAATCTATTGAAGTATTGCATGGTAAGTAACAACATCACATTTGATTGATCACAAACCAAGTCGTTTTACTAAACAAGGTGTAAACAGAACCTTCACGAACCCTCAACCAAGCATTCTATACATGAAACTAAGTCACAATACGCAAAAATTTTGCTGGGAAGCGACTTTTTTTTGGGGTCAAAAATCTCGTTTTACCTAAACGTAACCGCAATGTAACGCAATCAAAACATTGTGCTGATGAATGGATTGAATAGTAAACGAGCCATGGAGGTATTTTTAGTAAAGGTATAAAAAAAAAGTTGGAAGTAGTTTAGTCCTTCAATATCTCCGTAACTAGAAGGTTCCCAGATATGGTCCAGAACAATAATAATATCGCGTTGGCGGGAAGAACAAGGGCCTTTCAACTTCATTAAGGGTCTATTTACACCCTTTAGATAACTTGCGGTTGACGGTATCACGCGACAAAAATCATTATCTGTTTGCAAGAACTGGCCACTGTTCGCTCTTCTAGAATGCGAAACTAATCTTTAGTAATTCAATATCCACAAACAATTTTGCTTTTAAATGCTTCCCAAGAGCGATTCTCTGAACATGTCAAAGAAACATCATGGTCTTGGTTAGACCATGTTTTAGTGTTACGTTTAAAAAAATATAATTCTTCTAGAATTTACGCTAATAAATTAATTAATCATCCAAATATTTACCTTATTTACATACTAATATTAGATCTAAAATAAGAATAAAATTATGTACAATTAAGGGGCGTCAAAAAATTCGTCCACATCGCTGTCAACAAGAAAAGTGCCCAGAAGGCTGGCAGCATTGCCACGTTGGATGGCAATGCTGATTCTTTGGCCAAAACAAAATGTTTAATTGATAGTTTAATTCATTCTGTGACTAGTTGTTTGTTTTGTTTGTGTTTTCTAGTTTCTTCGGATAGTCCCTCTTTAATAATAGAACTGTTACTAACAAAAACAATTACGTTGCTTTTACAGCGGAGATGATGCAAGAATTAAGCTCAGTACAACATGTGGAGTATGTGAAAAATATGTTCAAAGCATGCTCGGATGAAACAAAAAGAAACGTTCAAAAATTCAATGAAGAATACATGGGCATGCCCGGATCGTTTAGATGTTTGACTGTGGACTAATCAGTTTCTAGTAAAACAGGTCTTAAAAGTAATGTTTATGTTAAAGAAAAAGTGGTTGTTTGTAGTGGTTATAAAGTGGAAGCACCAGAGTAGCCCCCGAAATCAAAATTTACAGGGTCAGTGTCAGTTTGAAGAAAATATGATTCGCGACCGTAACAAATGATATGGCTTTTCTGATTTATTAATCATCAATACAACCCTCTAAGTTCATGAAATCCCATTAAATGACTATTTCATGAAAAAGTCATTTTTTTTTTGTTATTAATCATTCTGTAAATGAATACGTGTTACGGTCGCGAATTATATTTCAATCAACATACAACCTGACACTGATCTGCGAATTTCATAAAACTAAATAAATTTGGATTTGGCCTGGCGCTTCCACCTTAATAGCTTTTTACCCCCCCTTAAGGTACGGTTAAATTGGGGATGCGGCTCCGGACCCTGGATTCTGACAGATACCTCAGTATTTTATCTGTTAGGAATAGTTCTTTATTGTGTCCGCACAGGATTAAATGAGGTTCATTTAATCCGGTGAACCTTTTTCCTTTATTATTATTTTTTTCTCATATAATTTACAATTTTGAACATTTTTAAAAACTAGAGTATACATAATTACTATACAACATTTAAACATATATATAAAATTAGATGGCCCATCGGCATCGGGAACAAGGTCCAGGCTGCCGGTGGTCAGGGATCTGGAGAGAGGAACCTCCTCACTATGCGTGCCGTGGCCAGGAGAAAGTACTGTTTTCTGAATCAATTCCAGACCCAGCCGCGCAATGGGAGCCTCCTAATGTGTTTAACCGAACCTTTATAGTTTAAGATTGTGTTTTCCCAATTCTTTACATAAGTATTTGAATTAACTTTGCAGCTATAGTAAATGCACAACATTATTATTGTTTAGCAAATTGAATAGTACATACCTAACAAAAAATTTCGGTCGCATCGCACATAATTTTCCTGACAACATTAAATGTCGTAAAGTTAACTCATCAGAAATTGGACCCTACCGTTTAATCCAAACAAGTAAATACATAGAATTATTTTGATTGTGATATTTTAGGTTAATTTTACCTTTTTTTAGGTTAATTTTAATTTTCCTATGTTAGTTCCTGTGGTGGTAATAATTAAATTATCATAGACACAAAAATAAAAATGTTATTAAATGACAATGGTTAAATAAAATGTATCTTTTCATTTCGTCCGTCTTACCAAGGGTTATCCATCGTTCTTTTAAAGTTTATGAATACAGTGCACAGGTATTATAAACATCGTAGTTCAGTATCACAGTCCATGCCACTTACTAGATTGTGGAGGTCAGAAAACAACCATTCTACACAAAATATTGGTATTCATCTGAATCCGGTTAGACTGTTTGCCAACCGCAACATAGTTGGGTAAGGCTAGCCAAATGATGACGATGACAGCGATTAAGTAATTTGCTAGTGTAAAATACCACTGGACCAAGGTTGTCGATATTGATACCATTAACGAATTGAGAATGTAGTTATACAAGAAGTTGCACAAGAAGGAACCACAAATTAATTTGGAACATAGATACAGGACTGCAAGATAGGTGTTATCAAAATATTGTGATCATCTGACAATTTACCTGTTTCAGCTCTCTGTAGGTACCATTCGAAAAAAAAAACAAAAACCATCACGCCAGGTTATGCAGAGGTGTACCTAGTACACCCACATTTCACCTTCATGTTTAAGTCCCACGTAATAGGGGCTAGCCTATTGCCATCAACTGGGTACAAATTCAGACTCCGTGGCTGCTACTGAGAAATTCTTGATCAAAAAATCCAATAACACATTGTCCGACCTGGCAATCAAACTCAGGACCAGTGAGCACAGGGCTCGTGATAAAGATAAAGTTTCAAGTACCTACGAAAGCCTGCAACACTCCTTCATATTATATTAACACAAAAGATCTAGTACAAAAAACAAAATTACAGCATTAAACCCGTTGAACAGCCCGTGGTCCATTCCATATGGAGATGAACCATATCCTCCGGACTGGTATATTTGCAGAGCGTGCATGCCGACGGCATTGCCGATATTGCAACTAGCTTATATTTATATTTCACCACGTTCTATTGATATTTGTATGGACCGTGAGAAGTTTTAAAATACAGAATCCCAAGTTCCATCTATGTTTAGGACAACATTGGTTATCAAAGTCAAGTTTTTTTACTCGTTAGGTGCCTAGTTTAGTAAATGTTAATATTACTGCGCGGCGTATGTATTGTATTAGTATTTTAATAGGCGCCTTATGGCGCAGATGAAACAAATTTGCAAGAATGATGCTCTTTTAATTGTTTGGAATCATCGATGCAGCAATCTCTGGGGGTTAAGAACTAAAGTTTTTTGGTAAAATTTATAGTAAAAATATGGTTCTTAATCCAAAATCACCTAAATAGTGTTGATTATAGACTAGATACGGCCTTTTAAAAAAACTTTAGGGGTTTTACACTATGTGTGTATGTATTACAATATGAGTAAACAAAATAGTCATTATTTTCATTTCGTCTAAGGCCTTCAACTGCGTAATTCATTACACGCATGAACCCATTTAGAAAAAGTAGTACAAAAATGATACCACAAACATAACTGTTCATCTAATAGACTGTTTAATTCACGGCTGGCATTCATAACCAGTAAGATTTTTAACGAATTTCCCAGTTAAATCATTGGAGTCCCACAGGTTGTCGTATTAGTTCCTTTCTTGACCGAACTAGGTAAATATTGGTTATGAATGTCGTACCTCTAAACTTTGCAGTTGTAACTCACTGCTTACTGTAACTTTTTAGTTATAACTTAGGTACTATAACTTTCTAGTTATAATTAGCAACTATTTTTCGTAATGTGAATCCATTTAACAGCTGTTATGATTTGAATCAGAGATTGAATGAAACAACGACATATTATTGTCAACTCGTATTATTGTCCGATGATGCTAATGTAAGCTAGGATAGGTAAAGGAATGGAGTACCCAAGCTACCCAAATTTATCACTAAACACATCACTAGACGGCGGTTATCCCCGAAGGATTCGGCAGAGGCGTAGCAGTTACTAATCTATTAATCCAGACTTCAGGCTATTCTATTATTTTGTGTGCATTTTACACTTCTGGAGATACACTGACCTTATTGGTGAGGTTCTTCAGAAAGGTCAGGTGCGTAGTGCTCGCAACCGGCGTGCGTGTATGACCAGATGTATGAACGTGGACGAGGCGAAAGGAGTATGTAAGGATCGTAGCAGGTGGCTTTCTGTGGTTTCTGCCTACTCCCATGGGGAAAAGTCGTGAGTTTATGTTTGTATGTTAACAGTTCTGTATATTTTTATGTCTTAATAACATTTAGTTGAACGTTTACCTACGAGTATATTATATAGACTCGGTGTCATTTGACCCTATGTCGAGGTCACGACTCACGATACACGTGACCAAGTAATGAGGACTCACGTGTCTGTTGATATGTCTTTAAAGGAAATATTCTATTTCTCTGCAGTCTTGCATGTTAACTGCATGTTTGTCATAATTATGGCAATTTAATAAGATCACGTCATGATCTACAAATAATTTAATGAACCGCGATTATAATCGTGTGGTATCTTAAGTGATGATTTTTGAGACAAAATCTTCTTGACAAATTTACTTCTTCACTGTCAGTTTTGACGGTGGACTAGGTACTCTTTCTATTTACGGATACCAACTATCCACGATGAAGAGAGGAGTCACATTGAGGACATTGAACATTGAGGGAGTGCAGATAGCAGTAGCAATGCAGTGGTAAAAGCTCCGAATTGTAGGAAGTGGGTTCGAAGTCAGGCAGGCGGTTTGCTGTGTGTGTCGTATTATTAAAGGAAAACATTGTGAGGAAACCGGCATGCCTTAGGACTAAACATTTGAAGACAAAAACCACCAAATCACACTGGGTCCGCGTGGATTGTAGCTCACACTTTCTGACTGTTCGAAGGCCTGTTTCCTAGCAGATGATGATGTGTTTTCTCATGCATCTACATATATCTATATATTCTATACATATGTCGGAGAAAGCGATAACTTTTAAACATCAAGTTGCTGATTTGACCATTGTAGTAGGGGTAAACGCCGTGACGTCAGATGTTGTTTTAATGGCGGCACGTGGACAGAGTCGTTTTGTAGAGTGGGGATTGTGCCGAGATCACTTTTGCTCGGAACTCCAACCAAGTCACTCCTTCAGAACGAAACTGTCGGTTTGCCCATTTTGTGGAGATTATTTGTTAGTGTTATTTAATGTAAATTTGTGTTAAATAATAAACTGTGATTTTTGTGTACCGAAACCGAAACTATTATTTTTACATTTCATCATGAACCCGGTACCACCGAACCCTAATGACAACGGCGCTATCGCTCAGCCATCGCTTACGCCGTCATCAGAATTGGGATCTGGACTCGATTCCCACTGGCGTGCTATGTTCGAGATGCAGCAGAAGAACATGATGCAGCTGATCGAAGCCATCAGGACACCAACAGTGGCACCTCAGATCATGCTGCCAGAAATTAATCCGGAGCTACCAGATACCGATCCACGTGCTTGGTGCGATACTATCGATATTTGCCTCGACGAACGCCAGCCGCCTAATGTCTACCCTGTTGGCTCGATGGAAGAATCGAAGCCATGAAGAAATAGCCACGTCGTATGTGCTCGCTCATGTCTCTCAGTTCGACTCTCGGCTTAATCGCTTGGCGTTTACTAGCGAAATGACGTCACGCAACAAGTTACTGCAGGAGATTAAGGCGAATGCAAGTCTGAAGCGGAAGTTCGATCGCAGTACCGGTGATGGCGCCACTGATGCAAAGCGTTTAAAGCCACAAACTTCCACTATGTTCACGTGCCATAAGTGCGGAAAACCGGGACACAAAGCGGTGAACTGTCGTTCGAAGTTTACGCAGCCTGCTGGAGCTAACGCCCAGAAAACTACACCGGCGGCGACTTCATCGGGTTCCAGCAAAAGAATAACGTGTTTCCGATGTGGCGAGAAAGGTCACATCTCCTCGCAGTGCAGCCGACCTGGAACGAGCACAGCCATAGGCGCTCACGGGACCAGCGATTCCGGTCCGAGCACCGTCCCGCAGCGACGTGTGGACAGTTGTGAGGTTCGCGGCGTCCTTGGACAGCTACAACAATCCGGTGAGTCGTTTTCATGTTGTTTTGATTCCAGCGCCGAGTGTTCTCTCGTTAAACAAAATGTAGCTTATAAATTCTCGGGCAAACGTTCACTTTCAACCGTGCAAGTAATTGGTATCGGTAATAATTCGAATGTTTTTAGCACTGAACAAATTCTTAGCGATGTTGTGGTCGACAATAACGAACTGTCAATTTTATTTTTACGTACTACCCGACGATTGTATGAAATACGATGTTATGATCGGACGCGATATTTTGACACTTGGCTATACGGTACATTTAACTGAATCTACCCTACGTATTTCGAAAGTCCCAAATGTAGGTTGTTGCTATTTACCTCCCGTAATTGATCTTTACAATTTTGATTCTGATATTTCAAACGAAAACAAGGACCGGTTGACGTCCCTTTTGAATGAGTATTCGAATGCTTTTATCTATGGCTTACCGTTAACTCGAGTGACTACGGTAGAGACATCCGATCGATCTTGGCAAGATGCACTAGAAGACGTCCAACTTGCATTAAATTGTTCTGTCCACCGTGTCATAAAAGCAAGCCCTCTCGAACTTTTGATAGGCCGCGTAGCTAGACCCCTAAATATTTTAACGTTAGACGATACCAAAACGGAGATTAACCTTCACGAGACGAGAGAGCAAGCGGTAATAAATATTGACAAAAATGCAAATTATGAAAAATCTAGATTTGATAAAGGTAAAGCTAAGTTAGTAAAATTTGATGTTGGTGATTTGGTTTTAATTCAAAATGAAGAACGGAATCAGACTAAATTAGACCCCAAATATAAGGGACCGTTTAAAGTTGTAGAAGTACTTGACGGTGATCGTTATCTTTTAAAATCTTTGAATGGTAATAGAACCTACAAGTACGCTCACGATCGTATACGAAAGATGCCTCTAAGTAGTGTTCCTAATGAGTTAAACGTAGAGGACGGTGATGAAAGTACCTCCACCGAGTAGTAGACACATACCATGGCTATTTGGTCGCACCGTACGCACTAGTCTGTAGTCGTAACTGCAGCTCACTTGTGAGCTGTTCAGGGGGCGATGGGCAGCTGGTGGTACGGTGGGGACCTGGGTCTCAATGGAGACTATTGTTGTTTTGGTCTTGTACTGACCTGGGAGTCGCAGACTCTATGTGATGTATGTGGTCGTATCACATGAGGTGATGACGATATGGGTGGCATAAGTGTCACTAGCTGCTGCGGCAGCTGGGCCATGAGCGTTGTATGTGATCGAAGTTGATTTAGTTGCTGAGTAAATATGATTGAGACTTAGAGGAACCTTTTGTTTGACAACTGTTATTTTCAAGTTATGCTTTTCCATAAAGATGTGGTCAGGTTGACCGAGCCTGTACTGTTGCTCCAGATTTGACTGTTTGGTTACAGGTACTCACGAGGACGTGTAACTTGTCAGGCTGGCCGTGTCGGAGAAAGCGATAACTTTTAAACATCAAGTTGCTGATTTGACCATTGTAGTAGGGGTAAACGCCGTGACGTCAGATGTTGTTTTAATGGCGGCACGTGGACAGAGTCGTTTTGTAGAGTGGGGATTGTGCCGAGATCACTTTTGCTCGGAACTCCAACCAAGTCACTCCTTCAGAACGAAACTGTCGGTTTGCCCATTTTGTGGAGATTATTTGTTAGTGTTATTTAATGTAAATTTGTGTTAAATAATAAACTGTGATTTTTGTGTACCGAAACCGAAACTATTATTTTTACATTTCATCATGAACCCGGTACCACCGAACCCTAATGACAACGGCGCTATCGCTCAGCCATCGCTTACGCCGTCACATATAATAAATCTGTAGACGTGGCGTTTCTGTACATTGAAAATATTTAGAAAAAAAATAGTAGGGGTGTTAAGGGATAACAAACAGAACCCATTTCTACTATTTTTAGAATTTTTGTCTATTTGTCTGTAGTCTGTTTGTCTGCAGTCTGTGAGTCTTCGGCTATGTTTGTTAGTTTAAGTATCACGTTAAAATTACAAAACCAATGTGGTTAGTTACAATGCACAAGTATTGTGCGTAACTTAGAGAAGGTATTAATTTTTGTTTCATTGCAATCCGTGTTCTCTATCAAAAGATATATGAATTTATTGCGCTCAAGAAGGACTTATCGCCTTTACGTAAGATATGTACATGCAACGACATCTATTGAATCAAACTGGTACTAATGAATAAAGATGAAGTGTTCACAAGATAACTTTAAACCAACTTATCGGGTTTTTCAAAAAGTTATGATAGCAAAAGGTACTTTAGATGGCGCTGCTTTGAAAATCTTCATAGCGTATAGGTTAAGATTGCATGCATTAAATTTTAGCGGTTACACTCCTTGCTCGATAGATGGCGTTGTTCATTTGACGACAATTTCTGAATCGCGGTGTTAAGATTTGTGAAAGAACGACCCTCGCCGGGTAAACTGCATCGATGTCGGTTGTTAAAAGTATTTGGTTTCATATTTTGATATCTATATTGGTTTATATATATATATATATATATTTATATGTCTAAAAATGTGGTCTAAAAAAGTTAAATTGTTGTTGTAAAAGTATTTGGTTCTAATATTATAAAGCTGAAAAGTTCGTTTGTTTGTTTGGTTGAACGCGCTAATCTCAGGAACTACTGGTTCTAATATAATTAATCATTCTTTTAGTGTCGGATAGTCAATTTATCGAGGAAGGCTATATAATATCACGCTGCGATCAATAAGAGCGGAGCATTAATAAAAAATATAACGCAGACGAAGTTGCGCGGGTCAGCTAGTTATTATAATAAGGACGCGGAAATATAATAAGGATGCCGTCACGTAATTTTCGACAATGTCACTCCGCCAATGCATTGGTGATTAAGATTATGTGTTGCAATGAATTGATCAAAAATCATCGTAATATTTCTTACGCCCTTATCCTAATAGAATAGAATAGAATAGAATATACTTTATTGTACACCAAAATTGTTACAGAACGGTTTACAAAATTGTTAATTTTATGGTTACAATGGCGGTCTTATCGCTGATAGCGATCTCTTCCAGACAACCTTTGGATGGACTGTACGAACATGAAATAGAAAAAGGGGGGGTAGTCAGTGGTGTACTGCAATGTCCTAATGTGCGTCATAGTCTTTCTCTCTCTCTTCGTAGTCTTTCATCTTTGTTGACTGCAATTTCTGATCTTTTATAGCAAATTTTATTACGAAACCATGTGCCTAAGTAGCATAAACAGTTGTCCTACTTACAAATAGCAGTTAATTTGGCTGTCCACCTTGAGATTCTAGTTTATTTTCCTGTGACACACAAAAAGTCTGACTAAGAAATATGTATTTTAAAGTTTAGTTACTTGTTTCGATTTTGCAGTAGAGTGATTTGGCAGTATTTTTTCAAAAAAGCTTTAAGTGCTATTTTATCATTGACAATATCAAAAAATTCATATAAATTCATTCTGGCGCTATGTACCAATTAAGGTAAATCAGTTCGATATCTATGAATACGTAATGGATCAAGAATCCTGGACTGGAGACCGTGTATCGGCACGCGTAGGGAGGAACGTCTCTGTGCTAGATGAACCGATGACTTCAAAATGGTGTCTGAGACATTAGAGGCGACAGACAGGTTTTTGTAGCGTTACATCAATGTGGTCTCGACCTCTGAAGTAGGTTGCAGTTCAGAGGTCGCGACCACATTGATGTAATGTCTACTTGAGTTTTCGAAAATAATATTTTTTTATTATTATTTCCTTTTTTTTTCTTTCTTATTTTTTACATTTTTAAATATTCGCTCATAAAATAATAAAATAAAAAAATAAAAACATTTAAAAATATAAAAAATAGTAGCCCACCGGTATCGGGAACAGGGTCCAAGCTACCGGCGGTCAGGGCTCCAAAGAGAGGAACCTCTCCTAACAATACGAGCCGTGTCCAGGAGTACCGCTTTCTGAATCAAGCCCTTGATCCAGCTGCCTAACGAGAGCCTCCTCAGGTATTGGTCGAGGCTCTTGGCAATTAAGCCATTGGCTGAAACGACTATCGGCACAATGATCGCCGAGTCCACTTCCCACATGTCGAGAACCTCGCGAGCCAAGTCAAGATACTTGATTTGCTTATCTTTCTCGGCTTTCACGAGGTTCCCGCCATGCGGGACCGTTATGTCAACAATCAATGCGCGCCGCTCTGATCGATCCACCATCACTATATCAGGCTTGTTGGCCACAATAGTCCTGTCAGCGATGATGGATTGATCCCAGTACAGTGTGATATTGCCATTTTCGAGAACTGGGTCGGGCACATACGTATAGTACGGCACTTCTGATTCCACAAGGATGTATTTTAGAGCAAGTTGCTGATGGATAATCCTGGCTACAAGGTTGTGTCTATGCAAGTACTCTCCGTTAGCTAGACGAGAACACCCGGAGATAATGTGACGAATTGATTCGCCCGGTCGGTGGCATGCCCGACATATGTCAACCGTGCCGTCCTTCACAATAAATCTCCGGTAGTTATTCGTCATTTATTATAAACATGGGAGGAGCCTGTCTCTAGCAGAGGACTGCAATTTAATAGACTGAGGTGGTTGTTGATTGAAAAAAAAAAACAAATATAAATAGTCTTTTTCGAGGAAATCAAAATGTGGTGCCGGTGACTGAAAAGTTGTGTGGCAATGCGTTGTCTTGGTATGGTAATGTGTTGCTGAGGAATAAGGAAAGTTCTGAGTATGAATTTGATGGTTATAAGAGTAGAGGCACACCAACAAAACGATGGATGGATTTTGTGAAGGATGATATGACTAGAAAAGAGGTGTCTGGCGAGATAACGAGTAATAGTAATTTTGAGCATAGGCGTTGTAGCTGTCGATTTTTCAGTTTTAGATATTCTAATATAATGACAATATTTTATATATTTTTTAAACCAAATGACACTGTTCGGAGGATAGTCTAAAGTACAGCAAGTCAGATTATTAGCAGGCTATGTTCTGTCTTTGTCCATTCACTACAGGTGGTACATAAGTAACAGCATGACCTCCACAATAAACAATTAAATGTAACGTTGTTACATTTGTAACTATCACGTCAATTGGTGTTTTATTAACAAAAAGTAAAACTGTGCGAATTCATTACTGCACAAATTATACTGCGACCAGGAAATCAACAAAATACTTAAAAGTCAAAATTGTGAAGGTTATCTAGTGCAGTAAGAGGACCTAGCGACTCAATAAAAATTTCAATGCACATTTTTGATAAAATCATCACATATCATGAATATTCTGGGCATATTAACTGTTTCTATCTGGAAAAATGCAAAAATGAACCCGAGGTTGATACCTGCAAATAAACACCTAAATTCAAACAGTATCCATTGACGTAAGCGGTACACCCGTTTATGTGAACGCGAATGTTACGTGTTACGCGAACGATCACCTTCATGTTATAAAAAATATAAAAATATTTTATTGTAACAGAAAGCTCAATCGTACTACTCATAATTTGAAACAGCACTCGGTTTTCTAGAAAAAAAAAATTAAAAGCTCGACGAAAATATAGTAAATTTTAAAATAAATATGTCTATGTAAGCATTACAAAATCTTTAGTGAAGAGTCTCATCAGTCCATAAGTGAGACTGTAGGACAGATTATTTTCAGGTAACTATGAGCGTAAGTATGTACGTCAATGAATTACAATGTCTAAATAACCTTGACGATAATATTACTAGACGACAACTACTATGATGCAAACTCATTTGCCTTAATTGTCAATTACGAGGCAATAATGCAATTATTTTGTAAATAATTGAACCTTCATTACGGAAGTTTAGGGTTCCGTGATACAAAGTTGCAACCACCAATCCATCGTTAATGATTTTTAAGATCAATTATGTGGGGGTCGCGGCTTCCAGTCCAACCAGATGCATCTAAATGTCAGTTTTTTACTGGGTAGGCCCCTTGGCAAGATTACCAAGACTGCAAATGACAGCTGGGACCAACGGCTGAGCGGCGAGGGACAGAGGGACTAAATATCGATATCAGTAGTGGTTGTCTATGATGCAGCTACAGCAATCTATTTTATTTGAAGGAGGCAAAACAAGAAGAAAAAGTAATTTGGTCCTACCTACGGAATTCACTAAACAAAGCCAACACGCTCATCCCCACTTACAATAATTTCCGTCTATTATAATGCTGAAGTGGGAAGAAACATGTTACCTAAGACGCGCTATCTTACTACCGAGTTTCCTCATGTTTTATTACAAAGGTTTTCGTTTTTGGAAAACTAGTAACATGTTGTATGCGACAAATTCTTGATTCCTTCGATTTCTTTTTACCTTAAGTTGGTGATGCCAACAAAGGGACTAACTCGGTTCCTATTGTCGTTATAAAAGTTTTATTTAGCTGAAGATGTTGCTGGGGAGTTTGATCCACCACTTTTTCGTCCCATCTAAAACACTAGGAAGTGGCAAAGGCACAGATTAATTAATAGTTCCTTACAGAACAGATACTCCACTCCGTGGAAAAAGATAAATACCTTACGCTATAATTACCTACAAAAATATTACAGGCCTAATTATAGCGCTCTGCGCGCTAAAATGTACCTTATGCGTCGGCCCGAGAGTATCTACTACGTCGATCGGCGATCACGAGCGTCATTGAACGCAACGCTAGGGCTGTCTTTACTAAGAAATTATCACACAAAAACTTGGTGACTGAAAAACAGTTTTTTTTACATTTAAAACATAATTTTTATTTTATTTATTGAAAATCACAAATGACTCACTTTAATGTAATGGTTAATGAACTTTGTACCCTCCCGTAAATTTCGATTATTAAATCTAATCGTCGCAAAAAGTCTAAATCTAACAAATAACTTTAAAAAGTATTCCTTAGAAAAACATTATACAGGATGAATTTGAATAAATGCGACAAAAAGAAATGGGAGCTTCAGTTACAGTAAAATAGTAATTATAAACTGTTTTTTCTACAATCTAAATCGTTAAAAAAAATACGCGATTATCGTTTTCACAAGGTCCATTGATGTTATTATCTTTATTTAAGTACGAATTATCGGTATTCCAGCAAAGTATTTAATATGCAAATTAAATAAGAAAAATTAAAGTATCAAAAAATCTCGTCCGACTCATCGCAGTGCTCAATAATCGTCGTGGAGTACTCATGTTATTAAACGTTGCCGTTCATAGCGGTCATTTACCTAGTTTTGCCTATTTTCTAGTGTAAGTATCGCGCGACGTTGCCAAACCTCGCATGTGCGCCAGCGCTGACATCCCTTCCCGGCGACCGCCCCGCCGCCCACCACCCTTCCTTCGTTCATTAGTCGTCCTAAAACGTTTGTAGGTCACGGTCGCGCGCGCATTCTGCAAATCCTATTTTACGTATTGCGAATAATTTGTATTGTTGTCTTGTGTTTGTGTCATAAATAACAATGCCTAGGACGAGACGAAATAGTCGTGAACCGTTAACAAATGTACAGTATCTCGATATTGTCGTGTGGTACAACACCGTAAGAAATCTACGTGAAACGCAGCGAAGATTTCGGCTACAATATCCCACTGTCATTCCACCTTCATTGGGAAGAATTCTAAGAATCACTCAGAACATGCTGGACTTCGGAAGTGTACACGTGCTGGCACACGCCCGGGGTGGTGGAAGGCCGCCGGTACACCCAAGGCGCATGTACCGCATGGTACACCGATTTTTTCAAGAAAATCCTCAGGCCAGCACCCGACGGGCAGCCAGGCGGTTCAATGTGAGCCAGTACTTCATATGGAAGTTACTTAACACGTCTGGGATGTATCCTTATCATTTTCAGCCTGTGCAAGATATCGTGCTCGCCGACTATCGTCCGCGGAGACAATTTTGTGAATGGTTGTTAGAAAATCTCCATCACAACATTTTATGGAGTGACGAAGCCACCTTCACATGAATTGGACTATTTAACGTTCATAATGAACATTGGTGGAGTGCTCGCGGTCGCAACCCACACGTAACACGGAGGGACGCTTACCAAGTGCGATTTAGTGCGAATGTATGGGCTGGGATAATTAATGACAAAGTTATTGAGCCGATCTTCATTAATGACAGGTTGACCGGTCCACGTTATTTAGAACTTTTAACAAATGCAGTGCCTGAACTATTACAAGATGTGCCCCAGTCTTATCTTGCCGGTATGTACTTTCAACAGGACGGAGCTCCGGCTCATTATTTCAGTGAAGTGCGGGCTTATCTCTGAAGTGAATACGGTGATAGGTGGATAGGTCGCGGCGGACCCGTGGCATGGCCGGCACGGTCACCTGACCTAACACCGTTGGACTTTTATTTGTGGGGAGAAATAAAAAGACTCGTTTACGAACGCGAATCCGAAACTTTAGACGAACTAAAAAACAAAATCATTAGTGCATTCGAAACGGTAAAATCACAAACTTTAGTATTAATTAAACTTAAGGACAATTTGCGGCGCCGTGCTCAATTGTGTTTACAAAACGGAGGTGGACATTTTGAACAATTATTAAAATACACGTAAGTGTACCGATTGTATTTATTGTAAATACTTAATACTTAATTATTGTAAATACTGTGATTCCAACTTTTTAAATACGCCAAAAATACAATAATTGATTTGTTGTTGTAAAAACATTGTTCAGGTTATACCTCATACTAAAATTGTTTTACTATTTACTTTTATTGTATTATTGATCGTCCTAAGCCGACAAAAGTATGAAGGGAAATTTGGTTTCACAAAATTTTTATTAATCGTGCGCGCGGGAAACTGATGCGCGGGCGGCCGGGCGGACGGAGGCGGCGCGCGGCGCCATTCATTCATAGCGAGAATTTACCTAAATCGTGTCTACTACACGAAAACGGTAGTACGCGAAATTCTTTGATACTTGAATTATTTTAACGCTTTTCGTAACAGTGATCAATTATTTTTTAATTTTACTTTTGATATTTTCTACATTTTCTTGACAACACGTATTATTGTATATTTAAATTTGTCGCATCTATTCAATTTCACCCTGTATAAAAATGTATTAATTTCACTTCCACTTTGACATGCTTCCAGCCCGACTAGTTTATGTTTTTTCAAAATTATTTAATAAATAATTCATTAATGTTAATGTGTTAGGGTAATTTAAAAAAAAGATAAATTTTTATTGGTAGTTTTATTTTGACAGTCTACATTACAATTTGCATGAGATTTAGCCATTATTAACCCTCTACCACCTACCACCTAATCTTGTTACACAACCACCTACCATACGTCTCACAGACGGGCGAGTAAAACGACTTTCGTATGTAAAACCTAAGGGTGAAAGGTATGTTTTTTAATTAAAATCAATTAAAATACATATAAACGTATTTATTAAAGCAAACAAGGCACATAAAAATTAACATATTTTCTTAAAATCTTAATTTGTTTGGAACAACTCTTAATTCTTACGTAAAAATTTTCTTATTCAAAAAACGAGATCTACAAAAATAATCACAAGACATAGGAACTTATTTCTTTCTGTTTATAAAAAAATAATAATGAGTAAGTAATATAAAATCAAAACTTTCTCATTATAATCATATCTTTTGCAAAATTGCAGGGCATCAATCTTATAGATTTTCTCGACAGTGAATGCACATTTTTTGGGAGCATTCGATACAAATCGGCTTTTTACACTCAAAACACATGTATTGTGTCCTGCGTTTCTTTTTAGGGTCGCAGGTTGAGCAGTTTTTTCGAGAAGCTAATCTGTCTTCGGAACAGCTTCCACCTGGTAGAGCTGGTGGGGTCGAGTCATTGCCGCAGTGAAGTATGCGCCGAAGTGCGATTCGAATATCTCGTTGAATCTTTACATTGCGGTCTGGTGAGCTGTTCAGCTAGCCTCTTCATAAATTTGAACCTGCTCTCAATTTTTTGTCCTTGGGCTTGAGCAGATAAACTGACGACGTAGCAGTTTGAGGCCGAAATATCGAGCAGCCTGTAAAATACTGCCAATGGCCACCTACACGTTCGATGACCTGTGGTATAATTGGAACACCTTTGGTCGAGTAGGTCCACTCCAATCTTGGTTCGATTGTAGAAAAGTATGATTTCCGGTTTCTTGGTAACTTCGTCTACGTCTGGCATATGATGCATACTTGACACGGTGATCACTGCTTTATTTGGCTTAGGGACGTAAGATGATATAGTTATATCTTTTGTAAACCCAAAGATCGTTGAATCAACAAGTCGGTGACGGGCTGGTAAGAATTCTTGAGGTATTTCTCTTTGGTTTTTCCTCATCGTTCCCACAACGGTTAGATGTTTCTCTTTGAGTACATCTAAAAGCTCAATAGAAGTATACGAATTATCAGTTGTAACATTCCGGTTTGATCCTTCTATCGGAGAAATAAGTCGCAGTACAGCTTGACTTGGTTTTTTCAATCGCTGATATTCTGTTGGTAATTTTAGTCCATCAGAGTCTTTTCCTAGGTAAATGTAGGCATTCAAAAGATACCCCGATCTTGCATCTGTAAGGCATTGTATTTTAATGCCGTATTTGGCAGGTTTCTTCGGCATATACATTTTGAACCTGCATCTTCCTCGAAATGCCAGCAACATTTGCAGCAGCAGTTAACGTTTGCTAACAGCTTGTTTTTATTATATAGTATAGTAATCTGTGGAAAATGTTGTGGGTAGTATATTCGTTAAGTTTTATTTTAAGGCAGAATTGTTTATGCTTAATATACTACTGTTTGTTTTCCCAAATGTAATAAATAAATAAATAAATAAACATTTCATCGATACACGCATAGCTGCCAATCGCATAAACAGCTTGGCATTGTTCAATAAATGAGCTAAAGAGCTCGGCAATAGGCGCAGATGGATCGGTTTCTCGGCGTGCTAATCTGGTCTCAAAATCATCAAACCGAAGGGTTTTCAGTAATACTTCCAATCGGTTTTTGCTCATGATGCAGCTATATATTTCCCGTCCAGTGCCGTCACTACTATACCACGATGTATAGTGTTCATGGTTTTCTTTGAATATAGCTGTATAGAAGAGAAGCCCTATAAAAGCTTTCAATTCCATAAGATCCATGTCGTGAACACAGGTTGATTTTTGGTAATTGGGTCTTATTTTTTGGATCTTCACATTAGTGTTACGAACTATTTTTTCAAGCATTTCGTCTGTGAAAAATTTCTGCCAAATATCCAGCGGTGAAGATGAAGCGTTCAGTACATTCCGATATGGTGGCTTTATCCCTTCTCTTTCTTCAACTATATTACGTTGCAATGTTCTCGATCGTAATGTAGGTGGAGCAGAAGACCACCGAAAGCGATTCTTACCAAAATAGTTTTTTTTTCGAGGTCTCGAACGCATTTGTATCAAAGGCCTTTCATCTTCAGACGAAAATTCTTGCTCTGCAGGTAAAACCGGAGGTTGAGATACAATAATGTCATGATTTTCCTCAGCATTTGATTCTTCACCTTCAGAATTCGATTCGCAGCTATCCTGCAATGCATGCTGTATGCCAATGTCCAAATCGATATCGCTGCCTTCATCATTTGGTAGGTTTTCGTCGTCAGATTGATCTAGTTCTAACCAACGCTCAATAACACTATCACTAGAAGCCATTTTAAACTGAAACAGAATAAAAACACAATAAATCACAATTTCAAAAAAGTCACGCAACAACCTACCATACGTCTCACAGACGGAATACGACCATTTTTTACTTACCAGTGACAAACTCGCGCACCTCCGACCACGACGAGCACTTGGGTGACACTGAGGGACGCGGCGGGAAGGTACAGGGACGCGCAAGTTGATACGTGTTTTGTGCGCCAAAATATTAACAATTTTAATTTCCTTGCGTCTGAGAGACGTATGTCAGGTGGTTAAGGGTTAAAGGCGAGCGGGTGCGGTATGTAGGTACACTCGAGCGGGCGCGTGGTAACCGACTGGATTTTGTTCGCCCGGGCGAACGCGAGCCCGTAGAGCATGACTTCGAACGAGTGAAGGAGGCCTGGCGAAGGTCGGTGTAATTGACGTTCAAAAAGTGCTGATCTATCTTGTTTGAATAAATAAAATATGACTTTTGATTTTTTCAAGTCTGGTTATAACATACAACAAATTTATTGATTTTGCCATTTTCTGAAAACTGCTTTTGATTTCCAACTCGTTTTTTGACAGAAGTCATTGGACTTACTGAGATAGGACCGGATTATTACAAAATGTTGAAAAAATGCAAACTCATTTTATTCACGAGACTCAGTAGACATACTCGTATTTATCTTGGTCATCTTGCATATCACTACCATGCTTATCTGATAACGTGGAAGATAACAACATTTCTAGTGTACAGTTTAGTCACAGCTGTTCTTTGTTGAATATTCTTATATTTTGTAGTGAATTGTGAAATATAAGTGATATTTTGCTCCTGGTTCTATAAAATAAACGTTCTTTTTAAGTAACATAATAAGGTATGTACATTTTTTTGCATAAAAGAAAGTTTTTATCATTTCATCTTGTTTTTTGTTTAAAACTATCATCATCTGCCTAGCCTTTTTCCTTACTTCATTGGAGTCGGCTTCCAGTCTTACCGCCTGTCTGACCTCCACAACCCAGTTAGTACTGGGTAATACGGTACCCCTTGGTAAAACTGGTTGTCAGACTTTCGGGCCACTGACTACCTGAAACGACTGTCAAAGATCTACAAATGACAGCGGGGACCAACTGCTAACTTGCTTTCCAAGGCACGGAGAAAACTTGGTATGTAATGGGTAGTCACCCATCCACAGACCGACCTTGGCAAGTACGGCTTAACTACGGCTACGGCATTTTCCTTTACAATTATCTGAGTTTAAAATCTTTATAATAACTAGCTGGTTTTGGTCAGTGAGTCATCTTAGGGGCGGTTTTGCATTCAGCTCTTTAGGTTCTCAGTAGAACTACATGTTCACTGTCATTATGCTTGCACTGACTGGATAGGTAGATAGGTCTACCATGAGGTCCTAGACTCGCAGTGCCGATGACGGTAGTCTAGTGTCTTTGAATTTTCAGTCTCCTCCCTATTAATAGAAAAATGTTATTATACTGTTCCAGATTTTATAAATGATAATTTTTAATATTTTTAGTTTATGCTTCGTTATTGTTTGTTTTTTTTTTCTTAGTTTTTTTTTTAAGTATTTTTGTTTTTTAATTTTATTTTATTTTATTTAAAAATTTTATGCCCTCGCGGCAAAACATAGCGTTCAAATACCTAAAACCTTTATGTAAATACCTATGTTTAACAAATAAAGATTCTGATACTGATTCTGATTTTAGTTCTAGGTGGCCATTTTCTTGGATCTAGAATATTCTGGTTTCCTCATAAATAATAACCCTAGTACTTTTTATGATAAGCAGGTTCTGTAAAAAAATGAGGTGGCCCCCAAATTGTTTTTAGACTACATAATATCTGGATAAACATCAAGCCAATCCTTCATTACAATCCTATCCAATTCGTTCCCCTCCAAATTCAAAATTGGCGCCACACTGGCGCGCAACGTGCAACGCTAGCGCCTCACTGCGGTGACAGTGAGAACAACAACCCCTTGAAAACCCCGCGAAGCGTGGTCGAAGACTTCCCGCGCGTCTCCGCTAATAAAATGTTGTAAAAATACATACAAAACCCTTCGCTAGAAGCTGATTGACTGTTTAGTGTTTGTAACCATCCTGTGAAGTGGAATCAAGGAAAAACCTGATATTGGACACTGAATCAGGGAAACGCAATCGCTTCTGCAGACGAAGTCTTAACATTTAATTTTGGTGCCTCCTGTGAGGAACGTACTCTAACCTCACATTTTCTCATAAAAATCATAAAATCTCGTTTAATTAGTACATATTGCGTTGTAATATCGTGTATTCTTATCAATCTAATAAGTAACAAGTAAGAATAACGAGTTAATTATCTACCTAAATACGTAATTTCATAATTTTCTATACAACGCAAAAGAGTAGGTACTTAACCAGTCGGATTCCCACAACTCGCCGCTGGCCAGCGGATCACGACTGTGCTTCCCTCAAGTAATCATTATTGTCTAAATTCAGTAAAACTATTCGTTTTAAAGTTTGAATTTAAACCTCAAATTCAATAGGTACCTATTTCTTGTACAACTGTTTCTTGCAATAACTGATGTTGGTATAAAGCTAATTGGAATGTTTCATGGTCAAATAGTTGTGCTCGAGAAATTACGTAGGTACTTACCTACATTCTGTTACGAATAAGAGTGATATCTTTTAGAACTTAGGGTTTTAATGATAGGCAGTTACACTTGTAGAAATATATTATGAATATAGAGAAATTATGGAGACAGCCATTACGCTTGAATTACCTACAAGAGAGAGAGTTGCCACTTTTTAAACTTCACATTGCATTAATATAAGTGTTGCCATCCTATAATCTTCAACACACCCCCTCAACACTTATTTTATATCAAAATAATTATTTCACAGTTCAACATTTTACTGATAACAAAATAACTTCTATTACTTCTAAATAACACAAATTGACTTCTAAATAATCTTAACAATAATTATTATTATTACCAAATAGTCAATCACCAACAATCGTCCAAATAACCTTTTATTGAAGATAAATGCTTATTTACTTTAAAATATTATTTCTATGTTTTTCATATAATTGTTTACCCAGTGCTTTAGTAAATAGGTCTCCAAGATTGTTGGTACTGCTTATATAGGTCAGTCTTACACATTTTGTGTTCAGCTTATCAACAATAAAATGATATTTTATGTCTATGTGCTTTAACCTAGTCTTACCATAGTTATTTTCTGATATTTTAATTACACTTTGGTTATCCTCATATAAAATGACTTCCAAATTATAACCAAAATCAATTAACAATTTTCTTAACCAACATGATTCTACAATACCTGAACATAGTGCTACATATTCTGCCTCAGTTGAGGAAAGGGAAACATTTAGGAAAGATTTTCTATCTTTTGTATCCCCTCCCCAATCCGCATCAACATAACCTTCTAATTTATTATTCATATTGGAACAATAGATCAAAGATAAATTAACTGTACCTTTTACATATCTTAATACATGTTTTAAACATTTTAATAACAACACACTACTACAATGCTGATATCTACTAAGAAAGCCAATAGCTACACATAAATCAGGTCTTGTGGCATTAGAAGCATATAATAAATTACCAATTATCTGTCTACACTTAAATTCTATTTCCTTACTTTCAGAGTTTGGCCTTTCTAATAACTCAAATTTAAAGTTCTGATCAATAGGTGTGTTACTTGGTTTACAATCAGACATGCCAAATTTGTTTAAAACTTTTAACAAATATTCCTTTTGATTTATAACAGTCTTTCCTCTTACTAAATCCTGCTTAATACTAATACCTAGATAATTACAGGCAATACCTAAATCTTTCATTGCAAAGTTCTTACACAAGTCTTCTTTGAATTTTATTATTTGACTGTCACTATCACTGAAAAATAGCAAGTCATCTACATAAATAAGAACATACATAGAATAATCTTCACAACATTTTGAATACAGACAAGGATCATTTTTAGATTTTATAAAACCATCATCACACATAAAATCATTAAATTTTTTATTCCAGTATTTGGGACTTTTCTTTAACCCATAAATAGATTTATTTAATTTACCTATTTCCCCATCTGGTAGCTTCATGTACACATTTTCATCAATGTCACCATATAGAAAGGCTCCTGTCACATCCATCTGATATACTTGGAGTTTCTTTTTGACTGCCACAGCCATCAAGGTACGAAAGGTAGTCAAACTAGCAACAGGGGCATAGACTTCTACACCATCTACATTAGTCTGCTCGAATCCTCTAGCAACTAAGCGAGCCTTATACTGAATTTCTTGGTTAGGGTTTTCTTTTACTCTATACACCCATTTACTATTTATTACTTTTGTTCCTTCAGGCACCTGAGTCACAACTGTCCATGTATTATTATTATTCAAGGTATTTATTTCCTTATTCATAGCCTCAATCCAATTTTCTTTATCTTCACACTCCATAGCCTCCTTATAACTGCTAGGTTCATTATGCATACTTATAAGACCAATTTCAAAATCATTGAACCAATTAGGAACTTTTCTATTACGTGTTGCCCTTGATCTTTCTGAGTTTGTAGGCACTACCTCATTTACTTCTTCCTGTTCCTCTTCTTGAATTTTATTTTTATTTTCTTGACAGTCTTGGAACTCGACACTTCCTTCAGTATCTGTTTCTGATGTGTCTTCTTCATTATCTTTATCATATATTTTTTGATCCATATCTAGAGATATTACCTCTTCATCTTCTTCTTTATTTTCTGGCTTATCAAGTTTCTTTACAAATGTCACATCTCGCATGATTTCAACTACATTTTTATCAGGAAAATATATCCTGTAACCTTTTGTACATTCACCATATCCAACAAATATACCTTTTTCTCCTTTTGCATCAAATTTCTTTCTTTTCTGTTTTGGTATATGTACATACACATCATTTCCAAATGTATGTAGATTGTTAATATCAAACTTCTTACCTAACCATGATTCAAAGGGTGTCATTCCATCTGCTTTATTGTGACTCGTTCTATTTAGAGTAAATACAACTGTGTTAATCGCTTCAGCCCATAAAACTTTATCCATTCTTTTAGCAAATAGTAAAGTTCTTGCTCCTTCAACTAAAGTTCTCATGTCCCTTTCTGCTTTGCCATTTTGCTCAGGACAATAGGGCACAGTTGTCTCATGTGTCACCCCATGATCAATGAATAAGGCTTTCATTTGTGAGTTTACAAACTCTGTTCCGTTATCAGAACGAAATGTACTTACAGAATTGTTCAAAACTTTTGCCTTCATAACAAATTCTTTTACTTTTTCTACAGTTTCTGACTTATGTTCCAGAAAATAAACTATTCTATAATTAGAAAAATCATCTTTTAAAAGGAGAAAGTACCTTGAACCTCCAAGTGATGAGACTTCCATAGGTCCACACAGATCAGCATGCACCAATTCACCTGGCCTGCTTGTATTGCTTTTGCTGCTTTCAAAGGGTAACCTATGCTGTTTGCCTTCCACACATGCTGTACATGTATCATTATGTGACGCACTGTAATCAATATTATTTTCTTTTAGAATGCGTTTTACTTCCCTATAATTTTGATGTACTAATCTATTATGCCATTCAGTTAAATCAAGTTTAGCTACATTAGCCTCAACATTATTTGACTCATTTAACATGTCCATTACATAAAAAGTTGTACATAAATCCTTTCTAGCAACCGCACATACAGCATTTCCCTTTGTAAACAAACATTCATTATTAGCTATTTTTATTTCAAAGCCCTTACTTACTGCACTTCCTACTGAGAATAGATTCATCTTTAACTCAGGTACATATAGGACATTATTAATGGAACTACAAACATAATTTTTACCATCAAAGGCTTTCAAACAAATTTTTCCAATACCAATACCACTTAATTTTCGTCCATCACCTATTATCACAGTCTTGGGTTTAGATAATGCTTCATACTCACTAAATAAATGTTTTTGATATGTCATATGCTGACTGGCCCCGCTATCCACTAACCACTTTTCACACAGTCTATCTTCTACACCAGCCAAAGCCGTAGTGATGAATGCATTTCCTGGTTTACTGCTGTCCTTTGTACCGCGTTTGTCACTTTTCTGTTCATTTGTCTTGAATCTACACTGCTCTTTAAAATGACCTGGCTTATTGCAGTTAAAGCATACATTTTTCAGTCTACAGTCTTTCTTCAAATGTCCGGGCTTGTGACATAAAAAGCACTTCATATAACTTTTATTTCTACCTTGGTGATCTTTTGAAAACAGAGCTATACTTTCTTCAACCTTATTATTTTTGTTCTTCAACCTTTCTTCTTCTAACAAGAGACGTGTTGTCAAGTAGTCTATTGTTTGTTTTTCTTCAGCACACGACTCCCAAGCACTTACAAAATGACTGAATTTTTCCGGCAACGACATAAGTATTTTGGAGATTACCATTTTATTACTTAAGTTTTCTCCTAAACGATGCAAAGTTTGTTGCTGTTCCTGTACTTTGGTAATAAAATCAGCAACACACATATTGTCTTCAAATTTTAACTGGAAAAATCTTTGTTGACACATCATTATGGATGTTTCACCACTTTGTTCGTATATACTATGCAGCCTTTCCCATACAGCTCGAGCAGTCACACACGTTATTACATGTGGCAAAACTTTTTCTGACAATCTTGTTACGATAACGCTCATCGCCCTTATATCTTTGTCCACCACAGTTTTCGAATCTTTGCCGCCATCACTGGACTTAGCTTCCGTCCCAGTAACAATTTCGTACAACCCTAGGTCCCGGAGAATGATCGCCATCTGAAATCGCCAGACGCTCCAATTCTTTGCTCCCTCAAGTTTGATAACTCCATGTTGCTCCATATTTCCCTCTCGATATTGCTTCTCGAACAAACCGCGCGACGCCAAAATGCCGGCCGCCGCCGATGTTCTTTTCGACTTGTCGAAACCTGACCAAGCCGTTCACAAGCCAATATCTTCACATAAATATGATACAGGGTCTGGGCCCATAACCTTTTAGAACTTAGGGTTTTAATGATAGGCAGTTACACTTGTAGAAATATATTATGAATATAGAGAAATTATGGAGACAGCCATTACGCTTGAATTACCTACAAGAGAGAGAGTTGCCACTTTTTAAACTTCACATTGCATTAATATAAGTGTTGCCATCCTATAATCTTCAACAATATCTTGAACCTATTGTAAGTGTCTAAATTGTAACCGGTATTTAAACCTACATATTTAAATTCATAACTTGTAAGTAAATTACTTAACAAAGTAGGTACACCTAATAAGTTTATTCCGCTTGCAGTTCGGATAGTTACCCACAGACCTACCTACCTTTTACCTCGTATATCGTGAATACGCAAGTTAATATGTCTGATGAAGCTGAATTACAGGCGTCCCTTAGAAGACGGGAATATGATTTCAAGTGTATGCAGATTATCTACGATTTGTCTAAAGTTGTTCTGCAAGATAGTTCTAAGCTATCCACTTTCAAGGCTAGGTACAAGAAGATTGATCAGATTAGAGCTGCTTTCATGGAGTCCAGCGACAATGTAAATAGATTACAGTTAAAGTTAAAACCCAAGTCAGAAATAGATTTAGGTGCGATGTTGTCATTTGATGATTTGTATTATGCGTCCATTGAAGTTGCCGAATCTTTGCTCGCGACGTCGTCGCCGGCGCCCCCCGCGCACGCGGCCGCCGCGCCGCCCGCACATAACGTTCAAGTAAAATTACCGAAATTGCAGATTCCGCGTTTTGATGGTAGAATAGAAAATTGGCAGACCTTCAAGGATAGTTACATCCCGCTTATTCATGGCAATAGTTCACTTTCGGATACGGAAAGGTTTCATTATTTGTTGTCGTCTTTGTCTGGGTGTGCACTGACCTTGGCCAAGGGCGTACCCATAACCGCGTCAAATTATTCCGTAGTTTTTAATCTTTTATTGGATCGATATGACAATAAGCGCATATTAGCCAATACTTATTTAGAAAAAATATTTAAATTAACGCCTGTCAATAAGCCGTCACTTGAAAGTTTATCCGAACTGACCAATGCGTTATATGAAAGCGTCAATGCGTTACGTGCGTTACAAATTGATGATCTAAGTGAATTTCTTTTGTTTCACATCGCATCGCGATCACTTGACCTTGAAACTAGAAAACGGTTCGAGTTACAAAATACTCACGAAATTCCTAAGTTCAATGACCTAATTGTTTATTTACAAAATTATATAAAGATTCTGGAAGTTAGTCAACCTGTCTCGGTTTCGACTACTCCATCAAACTCTTCTAATAACAATAAACCATCTCGAAATAAAGGTCAGCAAAGGTCATCATCATTTGTAGTATCTACGAATCAAAATAATAATTATGCATCGGGCTCATTAGCTTGCATATGTTGTAATGAAAATCATACTATTTACCGATGCAGCAAGTTACATTCAATGACACTTGAACAGCGTCAACATTTCGTTCAGAAATTAAACTTGTGTGCCAATTGCTTAAGGCCCGGTCACGATAGCAATAATTGTAAATCTAAAACCACATGTTTTGTTTGTAACGCGAAACATAACACGTTATTACACGGAGAAAATAAAGGTTTATTAACTTCTTCTGTTAAGACAAGCGAAAATAACGAAAGTACCGCTAAAGGTACCAGCACACTTACCTCTATGACGTCACAAACTTCGAGTCCAAATTGTAGTACTACGAAGATACTTGGCTCGGCGGTGGTGCGAGTACGTCACGCGGACGGTTCGCTCCAGTGTGCACGCGCCGTTATTGACAGCGGCTCGATGGATTCTTTTATGACCAGTGCATGCGTGCGCCGCCTAGGTTTACGTATAAGAAAATGTAACTTGAACGTTAGCGGTCTCGGACAGAGTAATGTTTGTGACATAAAAGGTTATACTTTCGCTTCGATTACACCTCATTCTAGTGAGTCGCCTGAGTTCGACTTATCTTTAGTAGTTTTACCTAAAATTACTTCCATGATGCCTTCGTCGACGTTACCGTTGCACGTCAAGGATCATTACAAGCATCTTGATCTCGCCGACCGCGACTTCGATAAATCCGGTCCGATCGATCTACTGTTAGGTGTCGAGTGTTTTGATCAAATATACACTGGCTCGCGTTTCACTCCCGGTCCCGGATTACCTTGCGCCTTGTCTAGTGTATTCGGCTGGGTGATAAGTGGTCAATATTTTCATAACACACCACCTAACAATCTTCCCGGTAAATCCGTTACGTCACTCCTCGCGTCCTCTTGCACGCTCGAGGATATCGTTCAACGGTTCTGGGATTCTGAAGAACCACCGAAATGTAAAATTTCCGGTGTTCAAGACGAAATCTGTGAACAAATGTATAAAAAGGGTACTTACCGTACACGAGAAGGTCGATACGTGGTACCTATTATGTTAAGGGAGGATGCACCTTCTTTAGGCGATTCGTCTCGCCAAGCTTTTAATCGCTTTCTCAGCTTAGAAAAGCGTCTTAATAATCAGGCCGAGCTGAAAGCTGATTATAAGGAATTTATGCACCAGTACGAAGAGCTAGGACATATGCAGCCTGCAGATTCTTCGACTACTGATCGTTACATAATTCCACATCACTGCGTCGTGCGTCCAGACAGTTCTACGACACGACTTCGGGTAGTCTTCGACGCTAGCAGTCGGACTACAAATAATTATTCTCTGAATGATGTAGTTCATGTTGGACCGAAACTTCAAATTGACATTGTCGATTTAGTTACGAAATTCCGACTTCATGAAATTGTCTTCACTGCGGACATTTGCAAAATGTACCGCCAAATATTGATACGTCCTGAGGACAGGTGCTATCAACACGTTTTGTGGCGTGATGAGCCTAACGAGATTTTGAATGAGTATGAGCTTAATACCGTGACTTATGGTGTCAGCAGCTCCCCATACTTAGCTATTCGCACTCTGCGTCAACTTGCTGAGGACCACGGGTCTGAATACTCAAGTCGCGCCGCTCAAGTCCTTTGTGAAGACACCTTCATGGATGACATCACAACGGGATGCTCAACTCTTGATGAAGCGAAACAATTAAAAGAGGATGTTACCTCGTTATTGTCAAAGGGTCATTTCGAACTTCGTAAGTGGAGTACAAATACTCCAAGTCTTTTGTCTGATGTTCCTCCTGACCATCTTCAGACTTCCAAATCCTTCGATGATGTTGGAAATGAGTTTGTCAAGATATTAGGGATACGGTGGAATCCATCTTGCGACAATTTCTCCTACAAGTTTTCAGACTCGTTTGACGTTAAATTTACTAAGAGATCTATCCTCTCTATAGTGGCCCGCATTTTCGACCCGCTCGGTTGGATCAGCCCGGTAGTGTTTTCTGCGAAGTCACTTCTGCAAGAGATGTGGCGCTTAAACTTAGGTTGGGACGAAACTATCCCATCCCATTTAGCTAAAGTGTGGCATTTAATAGCAGCCAACTTATCTGATTTACAGCATATTTCACTACCGAGACTGATTATGCCTTCTAGTCCTGCCGAAGTACACTTGGTAGGGTTTTGTGATGGTTCACTGAAAGGGTATGGCTGTTGTGTCTATCTTTGTGTTGTGGTGGATGAAGTCACCACGGTCACTAACCTGTTGATAGGTAAATCTCGAGTGGCTCCATTAAAACCGACAACAATAAACAGACTTGAGCTAAGTGCAGCTGTACTTCTAGCGCAAGTTATGTCACACATGTACAACTTACTCAAGGATAAAATTCACATAAATTCTATGAAAGCCTACTCGGACAGTACCACCACTCTTTCTTGGCTAAACACAGCACCTCATTTGCTAAAAATGTACGTAGCAAATAGAGTCGTGCAAGCAACCGATTTAATTAGTCCCGAATTTTGGTTTCATGTGTCCACTGAAGATAACCCGGCCGACTGTTGTAGTCGCGGTACTCTCTGCTCAGAATTAAAGGATCACCCACTCTGGTGGAGTGGACCTTCTTGGTTAAAAATGTCGCCTAATAAATGGCTTTGCAAACGTACGCTGCTCGTAAATGCAGAACTGCCGGAATTAAAACCTTCCGTTTCCCAGCTGCTTGCACGTTACCGAGTCTGATAATCCGCTTCTGACGTTAACTTCTAGACTTTCTTCTCTGACAAAGATTCAACGAACTTTGGCGTGGTGTTTCCGTTTCAAATCAAATGCAAAGGTTGTTTCTTCCAATAGAAATTTCTCCGCCCTTAGTAGTTCTGAACTCGATAAATCCATGAAAAGTCTAGTCAAGTTTACTCAAGACCATTATATGTTGTCTCACGTCAGTCAAGTGAAAAATCAAGAACAGTGCGATAAGTCAATTCAAAAACTGTCTCCTTTTTTGGATGAGGATGGTTTATTGCGAGTGGGGGGACGCATCGATGAGGCTAAGCTATCGCCATCTGCGTCACATCCTCTTCTCTTACCTAAATTAAGTCCATTGTCGAGGCTGATTGTCGAACATTTCCATTTAAAATACCTGCATTGCGGCCCTAGGACTTTACAGTCCCTAATTCAAAGAAGGTTCTGGATAATTGGATTAAGACTACTTATTCGTACCGTTCTCTCAAGGTGTGTGCGCTGTTTCAAAGTTAAACCAGAATCCAGTCAACCCTTGATGGGCAAGCTCCCTGCTGCTCGTCTTCAGCCCTCACGATGCTTCCAAACCACAGGAATTGACTTCGGTGGTCCATTTATTATAAAAGAAAGTCGTCGCCGTGGAGCTAAAACCTATAAAGCATACATGTCCCTTTTTGTGTGCTTGAGTTCGAAAGCCGTCCATTTAGAGGCCGTCACCGAGTTGAGTTCAGAAGCATTCCTCGCAGCTCTAGATAGATTCGTTTCCCGTCGCGGAATGTGTGATACCATCATTACCGATTGTGGCACCAACTTTGTAGGTGCAAACAAATATCTTAACGAAATAATCGGCGAGCTTCGCAAACATCACTCCGAAATATCAGATGGTTTAGCTACCCGTCAAATAAAATGGAGATTTAACCCGCCTGGTGCACCACATTTCGGTGGCATATTCGAAAGTGGCATAAAATCCACTAAATATCACCTTAAGCGTGTAGTTGGCGCTCAAGTTTTAACTTTGGAAGAGTTTATCACGATCCTCGCTAAAGTGGAAGCTGTGTTAAATTCACGCCCGCTTTGTACTTTGTCCCCGGATCCTCAAGAATCGAACGTTCTGACTCCAGGACACTTCTTGACGGGAGGTCCTTTAGTTTCACTACCTGAGGAACCTGTCAGTGAATGCTCATGCCCACGTTCTCGTTGGCAAATGCTTAAGAAAATAACTCAAAGTTTTTGGCTTGCTTGGCAACGTGATTATCTGCATACACTTCAACAAAAAACTAAATGGTTTAAAAATACACCCAACCTTAAATTAAATGACTTAGTCCTTGTTAATGACCCTAACCTTCCACCTTTACTATGGAAATTAGCTCGTATAGAACAGATCCATCCGGGATCAGATAACATAGTCAGGGTTGTGACTCTTCGAACTGCAAACGGTAAAACTATGCGCAGACCCGTAGTTAAGGTCTGTCCGCTTCCTATTAATTAGTTACTCTATTATTGTATTTCTCGAACAATATTGTGTATTGATCAGTATTGTTCAATTCAATTATTTAAGACACTTATATAAAACTAAACACTTATATTTAATTATGCTTTTTAAGTTCTAATTTTTATATTTCTCGAGCACTGCTAGTGGATCTCTGGCAGTCCTTTAACTTGCGAAATCCTGGTCGATTTCGAGTGGGGGGAAATGGATAAACATCAAGCCAATCCTTCATTACAATCCTATCCAATTCGTTCCCCTCCAAATTCAAAATTGGCGCCACACTGGCGCGCAACGTGCAACGCTAGCGCCTCACTGCGGTGACAGTGAGAACAACAACCCCTTGAAAACCCCGCGAAGCGTGGTCGAAGACTTCCCGCGCGTCTCCGCTAATAAAATGTTGTAAAAATACATACAAAACCCTTCGCTAGAAGCTGATTGACTGTTTAGTGTTTGTAACCATCCTGTGAAGTGGAATCAAGGAAAAACCTGATATTGGACACTCGTTACGCCGGCCGGCCAAGAAGTCCCGAGTGTAGCGGATACCTAGCTCCGATCCCTGCCTGCCCAGGTTAGTGTTTATTCCTTTTTCTCGTCATTCGGAATCCCAGGGTTGCAAATATTAGCATCAGGGAAACGCAATCGCTTCTGCAGACGAAGTCTTAACAATATCATCTATTTGTATCTACATATAAATACTCACTACTAAAGATACGCCTACCTACTCATAATACGAAAAAATTCAAAATAAAATATATGTAAAGCGTCCAATAGTTACTTACCCTCGAGATAAAAAATATTAATTACGTAATAAATAAGTAAATATATAAATCAACATTGAATAATTTAAAAAATAAATGGTATTTACAATTTTAATAAATAAATGGATTTAATTAATGAAACAATTTCTATTTTATTTTAAAATTCAATTCTGTATAAATAAAACAGTAAAACTTACCAACTACTTAACTAATAATAAAATTTATCAAGCAATTTAAGTATCTGGATCTGGCTCGCGAGGTTGTCGACATGTGGGACGTGAGTACAGCAGTCATTGTGCCGATAGTCGTGTCGGCCAATGGTTTAATAGCCAAGAGCCTCGACCAACACCTGAGGACGCTCTCGCTTGTTGGTTGGATCAAGGGCTTGATTCAGAAAGCAGTACTTCTGGACACGGCGCGTATTGTTAGGAGGTTCCTCTCTCAAGAGCCCTGACCACCGGTAGCTCGGACCTTGTTCCCTGGCTACTATTTTTATATGTTTTTAAATGTTTTTTATTCAATTTTGATAATATGAATATTTAAAAATGTAATTTCTAGGTAAAGAAAACAGAATAAAAGAATTTTATCACATTAAACACCCAGTGTCCTTCCTTCTAATAGTTGATCTATGCTGGACGACAGGTTCCATAATTGTGACTAATATAATTATTTCCCTACCAACTATATATTGTATACTCACCTACATTATGGTAGGTGCGCAATAAAAAATTGGTAATTGAGTCAATGTGTACAGTCACGAGCACCAATATGTATACACTTTCCTAAATTTAGAAGCAATTTTTGCTAGAAATAATATTGTCACTTGGAGATAGGATCTATTTCATAAAAATATGAGTTCCAAAATGCTATGTTCGTAACAACATGTAATTTTAATCGGAACAGCGGGAGAAAATTGCTTTTAAAAGTTGCTAAGTGTTTACTTCTTGGTGCTCGTGACTGTACATCTCTAACTATGATTACACTTTTTGTTTTCGCTGGATGTAACACCTCCTAATCAAGTGGTTGCTCGGAAGGGACTCAATAAAACATTATTTCTATAAAAAATATGATACTACACAACTGGTTGTACTGTGGGGAAGTATCTTGCAATAGCGTTCCTGACAGCACAACTAGTTGTGCGATCCAGTTGTTCGGTGGGGAGCAGTCAATTCTTTAACCGTTTTATAAGTGTGATAATGAAATGAATTGTTATACAACGTGGCGCCGACAATACGACGATAAATGAAAACACTGCTAATACTAGTTAATAGCAATGTTTTTAAACTATAAAATCAAACCAACTAAATATCAAAAATCTGTTAACGAAATAGAACACCATTTATTAATATTGGTTCACTAACCTTAGTTATAATTTGCACAAATTCGCACCTTGAAATACAATTTAAGGAACGAATTTGGCAAAGGTTTTTGAAGTAGCGAGCTGCCAACATGTGTTTAGTGTTTATACCGATGTGAGGGTCGCTAACCTGTCGGTGCTACCCTATTAACCTGCATCATGTAGAAAAAGCTGAAAATGAAAAATAATGTCCTGTGACTAAACTACTGGACATTTTCGATTGAAATTTTGTATGCAGACTGGAAACGTCACGCGGTATACGCAATTTAATTTATTGCCGTATTGTCAGCGCCACCCTGTATAACAAAGTTAAGGGCGCTTGTCTGGGTTCAAGTCCATGATATGCGTTAGTCAGCAGCTTGGGGTCAGGGTTTCCTATAGTTCTTGAGCTAGAGATAGCGGCCATGATAATAATGGGTATAAAAGGACCCTTAATGACGCCAAAAGGCACTTTTTCTCCACGTCATTGCAGTCATTTTTGTTCTGGAACATACCTGGAAGCCTTCTCGTTACGGAGATGTTGAAAGCCAAAGTTCCAGCTTTTTCACAAGTTAATACGAGTTTTTAATGTTACAACTTTACTTTACTTTTTCCAAGACCCTCGTACTATGCAATGCATCTATCAGCACAACGATTTTGATGAAAGTTTCAATATATGGATTTAAGGTGACGAAAAATCGATCTTGCTAGGTCTCGTGTCTTGGAAAAATCGTTCTATTCGTATTAAATATTCGCATATTATTCGTTCTATTTTCATCCGAGTAGAGCTCAGTCGCCTAGGTACTAAAATACTTGATCTTTTTTTTTTTTTAATTAATACTAATATTCTGTTCTGATCTCTACAGATTTGATCACTCATCAAGTACCTTTAAGAGACAGTATATTTTTTATTTAAGATGGGTTTGCTCTTGAATCTAGTCTAGGTCAGAGGTGACAGAAACAGAGTCGACGATAGAGCGAGCTTACCCAGAAGAAGCCTGTTTACTCTAACTTTGAAGAGATTAGGGTTGAATGCGTTCGGGAACACAGACGCAGGCAGAGAGTTCCACTCCTTTGCTGCGCGCATAATAAAAGACGTTTGGAAACGCTTAGTGCGAATTGACGGAATAGCAACAAGGTGGGTTGGTGGGGGTATATTATTGTATTCCCATCGAATTTTCCTCAAAATGATATCATCAGAAGTAAGATTTAATTAAAATAATTTCGCAGGAAATGTCTTTCATCCCTCTAAGGATTAATCATGTCCGTTCAAGCGATTAATTAATCAAATAAGTTGATTCACAATTAATGAAAAGGTTGACAAATCTGATCTCCTGTTAATTTCCTTACTGAATCTGTCTTCGTTTATAGACTCAGAGAGCATTTTATTTGTGTTTCGTTTTTAGTTAAAATACTTAAGAATCTCGTATATAATTAATTGTGTGCCTATCTTTTATTGGACATCGGTAAAAATAGTAGTGGTGTGGTAGTGGTACACTCAAAAATCAAAATCAATCAATCAATCAAAATCAAAGCATTTATTTCAAGTAGGCCAATTATTAAAGGCACTTTTGAATTGTCGAAACAAAGACAGTAATAAAAAATGAAGCTACAGTCCCAGTCACAACACATAATAACTGTGAAAGTATTATAGTTGCCCATTCCAAAGCGTAGATCTCTATGGAGAAGAATGGGCAAGAAACTCCATGGACACTCTTTTAAATCATAACGTTTTTACAAAAATCTTGGATACATCATTATTGTAGAGATGGTACATTATGTGAGAAAGACGTGTACGTTAAAAGTGTCTACAGTACAAAAAAAAGGCAATTAAAAAACAAAATAATTAGTTCAAATAAACCAACTCATCTGCATAGTCCTCATGTGAGTTGACCAAGATTATGTCTGGACCTTAAAAGAGACAGTAGTGACGTACGAAACACCGACCCCATCTAGTTTTAAAAAGTACGACGTGTTTGGAAAAACCTATTTGTACAATAAACATCATTTATCACTTGCCTCCCATTCAGCACCATGGATCCATACAGAAGTGCTTTTACAGACTGGCAAATGGGGAAATTGGAATCGTTTTAATTACCTAATTGAAAGTAACGGTTTGACTTTGACTTTGACCTCAGAGCAATTTTATAACCTCGATATTATGTGGGCGTATAAAAGTATAATATATTGTTTTACCTTGTTCTCATGTTGTAAGTAGTCTGAATTACACTACGACCATTAGCGTTATAATAAGCGGCAGTGGTTATTTGGCGGCACGAATGGCGCAACGGCTGAGCTGTCTGCTGCGCTGCGTGTCACGGGTTCGATCGGCGCACTGAACAAATATTTGTATTGCCTACAGATAGTTGTCCCGGGTCTGGTTGTTCGTGTATGTGAGTTTAAACGTTTGTAATCGCTCTCACGATACAGGGGAAACTCCCAGTATGGGCCAACGTTTTTTTTTTTTCAAAAAAAAAACATAAACAAATCACCCGACACCTGCAATAATCTCTTAGTTGCCTATTTCAACATCTAAGGCCGAATACAGACAAATAAAATAATTACCTACCTCGTATCTTTCTCGTTAGTAAAGTGGTTACATGCGCTACTGCTGAGCATGAAATCCTGGATTCGATTCACGGGTCAAACAAAGTGTTATTAGGGTTTTCCTTAAGGAACTTCTTAGTAACAGCCAGGAGTTTAAATGTGTGCCCGGTTGGCAATAGGCTTACCCTTATAGCATGGGACATATGTGACATACACTGCAAACACCCCTTTGGGGAAATACAAGCGTGATGTTATGTTTATGGTATACAAGTTCTAAAAGAACCCTTCATGAAGCCGCCAACCAGGAATTCTGTACATCTAACTAAGTAGCTCTATGCAAAAAGCATTGCTTGGAAACGACTTTTTTAGGGTGAAAAATCACTTTTAACGGTAAGACTCAATGTAACGCACTCAATACATTGTGCTGATGAATGCATTTAATAGTACAAGGATCTTTAAAGTAAACAACTGGCTTTCGGCTTTGTTCAGGGTCTTTATTACACCCATTATAATAAAACCATCATATAATTATTGTAGTTAGCTAAAGAGTTACCATAATTGTAAGTACACGGTCTAAAGTACTTTTAAACGTGACACTATGAGTACCGTCATAATAAGCAGAGACATGTAATAACCTACTTGCTGCCTATTTCAACATCTTAGGCTGGATACAGACTAACAAAAACAAAGTAACACTATACCTTTAAACGAATCATTCCCGCTATGTTGACTGCCTTTACGTCGACTCGTGATATTTCTTGGTTTTGATGCATCGTCTTTTGTTTCACCTCGACATGGCTGTCATAGGGCACAGTCACATTAAAAACGAAATACGGCTTTGCTTTTAATTTAATCAAGTAATTTCGTTCATCCGGTGATGCCGTATTTTTAACCAACTTCAAAAAAAGGAGTAGGTTCTCAATTTGGTTGTATTTTTTTTTGTGTTTGATACCTCATATCTTCGTCATTTATGAACCGATTTGAAAAATTCTTCTTTTATCTGAAAGGATATACTTCCCGATTGGTCCCATTTTTTTTTTAATCGGTTCAGTAATTTAGTTTTTAAATGAAAATATCATGTAAAATACGTTGTCCAAGTAAAAGAAATTGCGAAATTGATACTTGACAAGGCTTTGTGTGTGATACGGTAACTAAAAAGGGTAAAACGAAAACTTTTTTGCAAAAAAATAACCGTCTTCCAAAAAAAAAAACACAAAAATATATAATATTATAACACTTAATTAACTTACGATTTAAATACCATCTGCGATACATGCTAGCCTAGTACTTTTGTTACGGTAACTGCACAGAACTTGATTTCTAGAGCGCATTCTTCAGCTTGCTCAATATGGATGCATGTCTAAACTTAATGCAGGCCAGTCCATCGTCCATATATTCACTTCGTCTTGGTATTGCTGAGTGTTACGCGACGTGTGATATCAGGTTTATCGTGCATTAACCAGATATTACCGGTGGGTAGTGTACCGATCAGTAGTCAGCCCAGCTCCATGACCTCCTCGGGGCACGAAAACGAACGCTGTTTTTCTTCTAAAGATATCATGCAGTAGTCGCCGCCGTATGTAACGTTTCAGCAAAACAGCGCTGCGCGATTCGCTTTCTTGGACGACTGTAGACGCAGTCTCTCCTGCCATTGCCATGTAGACACAATTGCACTTATCAATGAACAACACGGACTCCCATGGAGAGATGAAGATGGTATTTCAAAAAGAGAAAAAGAGAAAAGAGATGACGCTAGACAGCTATCTAGCGCTGTCACTTTCCCATTCTCGGAATAGTATTAAAACATTCCTGCACTAATAGATCATGCTAACCCCCCAAAATCACCTTGGCTGCACTGAGCGCAACTAGGACGTTTACGGCTTCGTAAAGAGTCCGTTTACGTTTTTCCTTATATATAGCAGTAGCGCTTGCGACCACTGTACGTCTTCCTCTTTCTTTATCGTTTGGTTAGTCAGTGCCTAACCTGGTGTCAGCATTTTTCTGCCGCCCATGGGCCTCTGACTTGGCTTTACATGCTGTCGAGAAATATCCCTCAGGCATGCTGGTTTCCTCACGATGTTTTCCTTATTTACTTATTTATTTAACAATTTATGTACACACTAAATAGAGGAAGCAAGATAGGAACAGAAAAGAGTACAAAGGTAATGCTTATTTCTAATGAAACCTCTTCCAGCATACCTGCGAAAGGAGATACTAAAAAAAGAGATGTAGACAAAGTGTGTAAAAGAAGAAGAGAAAATGGAATACATAAAACATGAAGCAGATAACTATTTTAAATATAATATACAATATAAGAATATACTTACATACGTATAAATACAAAGATACATACAACAATCTTATAAATATGTACAATAAAATAAATAACAATAGATACTTATGCAACTATGACGAAATGGAAAGATAATGCCCTTCACCGAAGCAAGTGATAATTATACAATAAGCACATGATTCCGAAAAATCAGTGGTGCGCGTCTTGGTTTCGAACTTGAGACCTATGATTTGACAGTCCGACGACCAATATACTACATTACTGACTTCTATCACAAAAATAAAATCAAAATCGTCTGTAATCTACCTAAGAAATCAGACCCCGGTGTCACCGGATACTGGGTATCTTATTATGTAAACTCATGCACTTACGCCATTATAAGAAAAGTAAGTAAATAATAATTAAAATTAATTAATTTGCGAACAAAAAACGTCACAATCAAGCGACCGGGCAACTTAAATTATGTTGCCAATGATTTAAAATGATACAGATTCGGCAACTGAGCGCAACTTTTTTTGGTAACAGCTGATATGAAAATACATCTATTTTGTTTGGAGGATAGTTTTTTGTGTTACTTATTATCTTATTAAAGACGAAGAGACAAAGACGATGGCGGATTTTTAAGTTAAGCCGCGCTTGCTTAGATTGTTTTGTAGATGGGTGACCACCGAGTTCCCTCCGTGCCTTGGAAAGCACGTTAAGCCGTCGGTCCCGTCAATTGTAGATCTTGGACAGTCGTCCAGTTTATCCTAGGTTATCGTATAACCCAGTATTTATGGGGTTATTGTAGTCAGATAGGCTCCTTCGTACAATACTGGTATTCAGCTGCATCCGGTCAGATTGGAAGTCGACTGCAACATAGTTGGAAAAAGGCTGACAGCTGGTGATGATTATCTTAGCCCGAAAATACTGCCCGATAAGGCTCGTGGCAAAACAAATATCTCATGGGGAGTTGGTTCCACCATTTTTTCTTCCCAGCTTATATATTAGATAGTGGCGAAGATTAGGGTTTTGGGAGCTATCTCATGTAATTTTGACGTCCCAGAAATCCCGTTTATCAGCTTTTGAAATAAATTACTTTTGATTTACTGCCTCGTTGGTCTAGGGGTCTAGGTCCTTGGTTCGATTCCCAGGTCGGGTAAAGTGTTATTGGGTTTTAATATCGGGAATTTCTCCCGGGGATTTGTGCCCGGTTGATGGTAATAGACGCGCCTCCTATTACATGGGACTTAAACTTGCGAAATGTAGATGTATTATTAGGTACGCCTCTGCCTAAACCTACAAGCGTGAAATTGCGCTATGTTATTTTTGAGTTTTTAACCGACTTTAAAAAACGGAGGAGGTTCTCAATTCGGTTGTATGTTTTTTTTTTATGTGTTTGTTACCTCATTTAACAAACCAAAAAAGTCAACGAAACAAACCATAGTCACCGACTTCCGAAAGTAATGTTATTTTCCACTTTTTTTGTGTTTTTTTTGGAAGTCTGTTTTTTTTTTGCAAAAAAGTTTTTATTATTTTCTGCTGCTGAACGTTAATATATAAATTGAGCGCTACAATGAAAAGTCGTGATTTTGTTATCACATGATTTTGACAAATATATTCACGAATGTATTAGTAGTCGATCAACGACTAATCAGGTGTCAAATGATCGCAAACAATGATTTGGGTATCGTGGAATGCCATAAAGGATAGATCGTTTTACTCAAAGTTGAAAGCAAGTCGACACCGTGTCTGATTTCTTACTCAAGACATTGGCCACGCGAATCGGAATTATCAACAAGGTGTAACTTGATCTGGCTGACTTAGAATCAAAGTGAGTGTCATCGGCAGAGTATTTGTAAAATGCTCCCGGAGTCAGATGGGTGTGGGAGTACAAGTGCCTTTCGGCTTCTATAAGGGTATCTTCACACCCATTATTTGTAACTAGCTTAGAAGTCATAACAAATAAGTGTTCATTTATCCATCAGTGATGACGGCAACGATCACATCAAGAATAACAAAAACCGAAGTAAGCAAGCGAATAAGAACATGTATTCGAAACCGAGGGCAGCACATCGAACAAAACGTGTGAAATGTGTGTGATTATAGTTTTAAAATTGATATCGATTCATCTTCCTGCCCTTGTCCCATTCTACTTGGGGTCGGCGCAACACGTTTTCTTCTTCCATTCTCCTCTGTCAACCGTCACTGCATCATTTACTCCTTTCTCTTTCATATCATTCCTCACACAATCCATCCAGCTTTTCTTTGGTCTTCCTCTCTCTCTCCATCCATCAAGAGTTATTTATTTACGTTTATTTTTTATTGATTAAAAATAATAATAATGTTCTCGAAATTATTAAACTTGATTTTCCGAATAATCACCTTTTATGAGATGTACGCCTTCATGTGCTAAATCAAAAACAACTGTCATGGTGTAGTCCATGACTTTGTATGAAGTTCATACCTTTTTAGATAGCTGATAAGACAAAGATAAATTTTCCTAGTAATTTGTACATCAGGCATAATAGTTTCTTTTTTGCACTAGACAACATTTTTTTTGAAGTGATAGCAAAAATTACAAAAAATTTAAATGTTTGATTAGTGATCTATTCAAAAGTGTAAGGTATTTTTGAATTTTTAATTATTAACAAAGGTCTGTTTCAGTGCAGTCGCACCGTAAATCATTTTTTAATTGGATTCAAATGATATAATCTGGGATTTTTCATAAAAAAACTAAAAATCTAACTAACTGAAAAACTATTGAATTTTGCCAGAACATTTGGTGGCTTAATTTGTTGCATTTTAACCTTTTACGGACATTTACTTAAATCAGAACTAACTTACATCCTAATAAAACAAAACGCAAAAAAACAAAATGTAATACTTAAAATATAGAAAATGTTTTTCAAAAAAAAAAAAAATAACCGACTTCCAAAAAATCCCGAAAAAAAGGAAAATAACTTTACTTTCGGAAGTCGGTGACTATTGTTTGTTTCATTGACTTTTTGCCACCGACTTCCGAAAGTAAAGTTATTTTCCTTATTTTTTGTGATTGGTTTTTGGGAATTCTGTGATTTTTTTGCAAGAAAGTTTTTATTTTACCCTTTTTAGTTATCGTAGCACACACAAAGCCTTGTCAAGTATCAATTTCTCACTTTTTTTTACTTGTAAACAAAATTTTTTGACCAGATATTTTGATTTAAAAACTAAACTACTGAACCAATTTTGATAAAATTTCTATGGAACCAATCGGGAAGATCAATCCTTTCAGATAAAAGGAAGAATTTTTCAGCTCGGTTCATAAAATGATGAAGATATGAGGTAACAAACACAAAAAAAAACAGAATCGAATTGAAAACCTCCTGCTTTCTTTGAAGTCGATTAAAATGATGATAAATATTATTTGTAATTTTTGTTGCATTACAAAAAGGTTGTTGTTTGTTAGCCGTCCAAGACACCGATTTTATACTGCTATGTACTACCACAATACTAAGTGTAGTAATGACACCATCAAGTATTTTACGAGTTCTCTGGTTCCCAAGGGCATCATGACAAATTGCGGAAGATACTTATTTTACTATTTTTTGTCGTGTTAACATCAGTTTTTGTTGTAGTGAATATGTTAGTAGGGACTTAACTTATGTAATTGGTCATAAAATGTTTAAGTCTTATGTAGAATACAATATACTTTATTGTACACCAAAATTGAAACGCAACGGATGGTCGAACAACGGTTGGTCAGCGGTTAAGTCTTATCTTATACATAAAGAAATTTGAGGTGCCTTCTAATTTTTTCTAAGAATTATTATCCCACTTCTGACGGAAAATTAACCACCAAAACATGTTTATTATTTTGTTATCCAGAATTATCTTTCAACCCAAGGGGTTAAGATAATTTTTATTTCCATGAATTCTGTCAAGTATTCTTAGACCGTGATGATTTATTTGTTGATTTATTTACACACAAAATACTTAACAGGACATTACATTAAGATAGAAGAGCACAAAGGTACTGCTTATTTCATAAGAAATTATTCATGCAGACCAGGCTATGATTGCATACATATGACTCATCGTTTTTTGCTGACACACTGCCCCTGGCTGGAGGCCTAACACTCAAGGCACCCACATGATAGTCCTGTTAAGCAGACGACAATCTTCTAGGTTGACCTGCGAGATGCCATTTATAAAAGAAACTGACACACTGACGATCGACGACCTTACACGATGCAACATGCGACGCGGCTAGCGTCAAGCAACACGCGCGCACATCATTTGTTTCTTTCGGGTGAGTACTGTTCGGGTTGCGGACGGCGGACTCGTTCCGTCACTTTCTGACTGTCACTGACACACCACGTGTATCGCTTTTGCGAGAATATCATGGCCAAGCGGCAATGTTACTGAGTCTATTGTTATTCTGTAAACAGGTTGGGTTTTTGAGTAAATCGATTTGATTTTACTACATAACATAACATCGCGCCTTGTAATCCATTCCTAAAGGGTTAGGCAGAGGTGTGCTTAAAAAGTGCACCTACATTTCACCAGATACGTTTAAGACCCATGTAATAGAGGGCGAGCCTATTGCCATCAACCGAGCACGATTCCAGACTCAGTAGTTGCTACTGAGAAATTTCTGATGGAAACACCCAATAACACTTTGCCCGGGAATCGAACCCAGGTCTTCATGCTCAGCGGTCGCGCTTGCGACTACTAGACCTACGAGGCAGTCCAGGTGAGGCAGTTGATTTTACCATAATAATTGACTCACTTTGATTTAAGACATGTCGAGATAGAGACTTCGAGTGTCAAAACTCCAAAAAAAATATCAGGTAATCGTTGGCTCATAAGCTCGTCCCGCTCGCTCAGTGGCGTCACTGTCATTGTACGGTAAACACGCGTTCAGTGACATGTAAAAATGGCGCTTCAAATCTGGCCTGTTGTTTTTGTTGCGATTGCAGCGCAACACTCTACGTATATTATATACAAGTGTATGATCAAAGTTGACTCACTCAAACACAATAACAACCATTTGTCTTAAACTCGTAACTATTGTTCTACATGAATATGGATATAATAAATAAATAGATAATAGAGAATATAATAAGAATAAAAAAAATAATGTGTTATTTGGCAGGTGGCCAAAATCAGAACCTACACCGCAAACTTATTTCTTCAATTCGATTTTATGAAACATGATTACAAACAGCTCGTTCCTGTAAATATAATTCAAATGGCAAGAGATTCACTTTGCCACAAAGTTGAATCAGTCTATTGCAGAAAAAGCCACGCGCAACTTGTGACCATTTAAAGTTGCCTCACAGTTGCGAGGTGTGTAGATAGCCTATTTGTGTTTTATAGTTAGTGCAAACAGGTAGTGATGTCTCGTTCAACGTTTGCAAAGTCAGTCTGTCAGTAGGAATATACACGTAGCAAGGTTTGTACATAATATAACTGTCAATACTTTGTGAGGAATAATTTATTTATCAACCGACTTCTTTTTTGTTGTGTTTGATACGAAAGTGATAGTGGTGATTTTAGAGTTGAGGCTTACGTTTTGATTATAATACTACCTACTTATTAAGTAAGTGCAAGAAAAATATATTCAGATATTTTTATGAAAAATATAAACCACTGTCAAAATTTTATTAAATCATCAAAATATTTACCTTATTTACAAACTAATATTAGATCTAAAATAAGAATAAAAATATGTACAATTACGGGACGTCAAAAAATTCGTCCACATCGCTGTCAACAGGAAAAGTGCCCAGAAGGCTGGCAGCAGTGCCAGCCAAATAATATTGGTAATAGAATAACAGTAGCTCCGATCGATCTTGTGGTTCAGCCGCACTTGCCTATGTTGGTTTGTAGATGGGTGACCATCCATTACATACCCAGTTTTCTCCGTGCCTCGAAAGCACGCGAACCCGTTGATCCCGGCTGTCATTTGTAGATCTTTGACTGTCGTTACAGGTAGTCAGTGGCCCAAATTTCTGACAACCAGTCTTACCAATATACGTATCAGCTACTTATAGTAATAATAAGAAAAACTGGTCTAATAACGTTGAATAAATAATTATAATAAAAATGATTGCGATTTTAATTTGAATCATTTATTATTCGAAAGTGGGTCAATTATTCATTTGTTTTCATCTTTAAAATATATTTTCACAAAAAATTTCAGTGTTTTATATATTGTGTAATAAATGAGATTACTTCATGAAGTAAAATAATTATGTATTGGTGTATTCAAATAAAAATACACTGAAACCTGAATTTGGACAAATTAATTTTGTAGATACATTTTTTTCAGTGTAACTCTAGTTACCAACAAGCGTTCTGGTGAATTTGCTTATTGTTTATTTTGTTAATTTCAGAAGAGGTGGAGACGCCGTTATTACCTATTATTATACAGAAGATTGTTTTGATAAAGGCCTGAAAATGGATTATATCTCAGAACCAGAGAATAAATTAATAAAATACGGCCCAGAAGTAGTTGAAGAAATAAGAAAAGAGCATAATTTTGATAACAAAATTAATAGAGAACAAGCCATCGCTATCATAGACAAGTGGGTGAAAATACAGGAGCATTTAGTGAAAAGACATTATAGTAAGTAACCTTATTATCTGACTGCGGCGAAGCTCAAATGGAGGGTCACGTGTTTGACACGTATGTATGTTTGTTTGTCCTTTTCTTTGTTCTCTCGTAACTCCTAAACGTATGAAAAGATTTGGATAAATAATTATGGGTACGTCTTACGTCATTAGATTTTTTCTAAGTGGCGCGACTGTCACTAGTTGTACATTAAAATAAAAAATAAAAAAAGTGGCTCAAATTGTGGAGTTTAAATTAAGATGAAGGGTTTTAAAAGGATAATAAAAAATGTATAATAACTTATGTATGTTTAAAAGTAATTCGAAATTGAAGTTACGCCGCGGCTCCAATTACTGCACCCTCGGTGTGGAATTCATCTTCTGGCGTACGTACACCACGATGTTCTCCTTTTAAAAAAACATTCCCTTAACAAACTTCGCTGTTGGAATTTTGAGTCTCATAAGGGGTGGAAGAGACAGCGACGCGAAAACGGAAACCACATACTCAGTACTTACGTCATTCTGAACGGAATTTTTCGTCGGTTATTAAAAAAACGATCTGCGGTTGCATACATTTTGACCGTGTAGCTATTGCACTTTTGTGACGTCGTTTACTACGCGACCACGACCATGACATTTTGTTAGCAGAAGCTTCGACCAGGAAGAAATATATTATGTTTATTCGCAAAACCGGGCGTCCAACCAGTTTAGTTTAAGTTAGCGGCCGAGTATGCGACAAGTCGTGGTCCTTAAGGGTGGAACTACATCTATCAAACTGGAATCGCATATTTCCATGCACCTATCCTCTTCTGCCGCTCAGAACTGCCTTTTGCTAGAGCGAGACAGAGCGGAAGTGCTAGCAAGTGGAAGCATCGACGATGCGCTCGGCAGCGTGCTCTGTTCCTCGCTGTGGTTCGACCCGTTGGCCATACATGGTGGTGATTTAATCACCTCGATCTCCCAGGAGGTGAACCTACCTCACATAATAAACAACTTTCCTACCGAAATTCTTATCAGGTATGTAAAGAAAATAACAAATTCCTATACAACAGTAGACAGACTGTTTCGACGCATCTACGTTCTTTTTTTTTTTCATTAATTGGATATGAGATTGTCATTTATCTACATGTAAAACCTATTGAAATGATTTGCTTTTATAACAGACTCATATCAAATGGACATAAAAATACTGTCTTATCTTTGTTACGAGCAATATGGTCCATTTGCATTTTTCTATAAGTACCTAAACTTATTAATATTAATTGGTACTGAAGTTCTTATGGACAAAGAATGTCAGCAAGCAACGCGAAAAATAATGCGTTCGTTGGTACATTTTGTAAGATAATAAAGATTATGGAACTTATCCTCACTCAAGAATATTTAAACGGCTTGGTAGAAGGACTTATTTACCTACAAGTAATTTATGGTTTAATTATAATCACAATAAAAAAATGAACATGCAGCAATTTACTTCTTTTTGCATTTATCATTAGAAAAACCAGATAAACAAGACTTGTTTTAATTGGCTTCTTATAACTGCAGGAATTTGTGGACATAAATAAATATTACGTATCTTAATAATTATAATCAATCCATCTTAATTTTTGGTTCCATTTCAAAATGTTCGTGGCTTACACCTGTTTTCATTCGCTAACTATCCATTTTTCAAAGTTCAAAATCCAATCCAATGCTTTCAAGTGTTGTCTTATCTTAGTAAAAATAGTCATATTTAAGACAATCACAAGGCTGAAAATTTAATAAATAATTGTGAATTTTACGGCCTTCGTTATCCCGTAGTACAAAAGCATCGGTTTCAAACATAGACGGGCGCTTTACTTTGTTTAATTTATTTCATTACTGTAGCTCTCATAATGGTGAAAGGTACTAATTCACGATGTTTTCCTTCACCGTGCATGTCCTGGAACCATAAAATTTAAGGCTAGTGAAATTCGATGATTCCCGATGTCCACCACCTGCTTGCCCATAACTGGTGGACCACGGCACGATTTTTAAAACTCATTCTCAGTCAGAGACAACTTTTTCAAATCATTCCCCTTAGACACCACTGGCGGACAGTGCCACGAGTTTCTTTAAATATAACCATCGGCCACCACTGCAGAACAGCTACACAATTTTAAACACTTGCAAATAAAACAAAACTTGCTTTTAAAGGTTAGGCAATGCACATATTTTTTGTTAAATTATACCGTCTAAAACCTAAAAAATAAACCAGTTATTGGTATGACTTCTAGTCAAAGAGTTTTTATAAAATATAATTGCTAAGCTATACCTATTAATAGTATCTTATAGCGACGCGCCCGCTAATTTCTGCAGTGTTTACGGCTTGATTAACCTAGGTTGTTTTTTTCATTATCTGTTGTTCTATGTCAATGTACACATTACATAACATCTCGCCTGTAATCAACGAAGTGTTAGGCAGAGCTAGCTGTACGTTAGTCTACCTACATTTCGCCAGTTATGTTAAGTGCCGTGTAATAAGGGGCGATCTTATTGTCATCAACCGGGAACAAATCCAAACTCTGTGGCTGTTATTGAGGAATTCCTGATGGGAAAACATAATAACGCTTTGCCCGACCCGGGAATCGAACCCAGGACCAGTCGCGCTTGCGACCAATGGTCCAACGAGCACAGATTCTTCAAATGATCATAGAGACCGCATCAAGTTGGTTAAAAATCAATGCGGTAACACAGACGGACGGACAAAGTTATGTCTGCGTTAATAAAGTGTACTGTAGTGTAGGTACGTTGTGGTAACCTACATAAAACAATATTGAAGTGACTGTTTGTAATTTCAAAATAACAGATTTTTACTGAAAGCATATCAAAGTAATTATACGGTACTTTTAACAGAAAATCATTTTGTTTTTATTTTTAATCGATTTAAAAAAAAGGAGGAAGTTTGTTACCTCGTCTCGTAGCTTAGTCATTTATGAACCGATTTGAAAATTCTTCTTTTATCTGAAATGATATACTTGTCGATTGATCCCCTAGAAATTTCATCAAAATTGGTTCAGTAGTTTGGTTTTTAAATCAAAATAGCTGGAAAAAATATGTCATCCAAGTGATTGCGAAATAAATGGATACTTGACAAGGATTTGAGTGAGATACGATAACTAAAAAGGGTAAAATAAAAACTTTCTTGCAAAAAAATAACCACCTTCAAAAAAACACAAAAAAAAATGGAAAATTACCTACTTTCGCAAGTCGGTGGCAAAAAAAGTCAATGAAACGAACAATAGTCACAGACTTCGTAGTAAAGTTATTTTCCATTTTCAAGTGTTTTTTTGGAATTCGGTAATTTTTTTGCAAAAAAGTTTTTTGTCCGTCTGTTGCAGTTAATCCCCGAAACGGTTTTACAGATTTAGACGGGATTTTTACTACCAGATACCAGATGTTAGAAGAAGTAACTATGTTTACTTTAAAAACAAAAAAGAATTACGGTTCCGTGCAAAAAAAAAATTAAATCCCTTGAAATTGTTGACAAAATCAGATTCAAATAGAGAAGTAATATTTTTTAAATAGGGTCGCGGGCAAGAACTAGTTACAAATTTAATTGCTCAATATTTTTTAATAATAACAATTATTTTCCTGACTTTTAACCTCAATAACAAGAACATCAAATTAAAAAACAATTAACTTCGAGTCTGTACTAACGTTTTTCCTCGTGTCAATTTCAGGTAAAGCGTACATAGAAAGATCTTTAGTTACCTGCAAGGGTTCCTTAGAAAGAACGAAGAAACAGATAGACAAAATATGCACATTCAGGACATTGATGCCGAAATACTTTCAAACTCCAAATATCCTTGAAAGCGAGATTGCGCCAATTTTAGAAAGAGGGTAAGTATTTTATTTTCGTTTTTGTTTTATTAACCACTATGATTGCGGAACTCGTGGCTGTGTGCAGGAGTGTACTTAATATTATCACACCCACACTTAGTCAGTTATGTTAAAATCCCGTGTACCAGGGGGTGAGCCTAGTGCCAACAACCGAGCACAAATCTAGACTCCGTGGCTGCCACTGAGAAATTCCTGATGGAAAAACCGATCAACACTTTGCCCGACCTGGGAACCGAACCCAGGATCTTCGCTTGCGTCTACTGGATCAACAAGACAGTCATATATATAATGATTTGATAATAGATTATATTAAGTGAGTAACGAATTTCTTTAACTTCTCCAGACTCTTCGCATTGGTACCAACTCTTACCGATGAATACCACCGCGTCATTATAATAAAGGTCAAATCAAGCTCAGAGGTCGGTCAAAACGACTATACGTTGCTCTTCAAATTGTTTGTAGTTGTAAGTATGAAATGGATTTACTATCAGCTTGAATTGTCCACTGGGTAGTGTTTAAAGCTCACTTTTTTACTGCCGCACCGCCACCGGAGCAGCCTCACTGCGTTTTCAATAGCTGATCCTGAAGGTCTGCTCTCCACCCGAAGTTTCGGCCGTCTTCTACTCCATATCACTTACACATTTAAGATTAAAAATGAACGATGTTGTTTTTGTTGATTGAACACTCTTGTTCCTACTCCCGATGTGTTTTCAAACCACATCAATCTAAATATAATAGGGTGCACGGTTCATTTCAAACTTTCTTCGTTGACGGACTTACCCCGCCCCTATAAGTCAAGTTAAAGTAATTACTTGAGCCTAAATAATTTTCCACTTGAAATTTTTTTTTATGCAATAGACAAGAATTTAAACGAAGTAAGAACCGTCAAAAAAGCAAAGCTAAGAATTTTATCTTTTAACAGTTCTAACTTCAAGAAATTACTAAACTACATAATAAAATCGTATCTTAAAAAATGACATTTACTCAAGTAAACACTTTGACTTGTTAATAGATACAGAATATGTTAGAAAGCAGACGAACAGTTAGGTTTTATTTATTTTTTTCCTAGCCTACTCTGTCTTACTTCGAGGCAAAGTCCTCCTTCAACTCCTTCCATTTCACCTATCATATTTTAATAAACATACAACCTGACACTAACCTTCAAGATGCAAAAACACATAACCAAATTTGAATTTCGCGTTCTACCCTGGCGCTTCCAGTTTAAAGTCTTTCTACATCGTTCTCACATGTATGTATAATCTCGACATGGATGATGTAACCAAGATTTTGTAAAAACATATTGATTTAAAAGAGTGTCCATGGAGTTTCTTGCCCTCTTCTCCATAGGATCTACGCTTTCGAATGGGCAACTACAGTACTTTCACAAGTTATTATGCCCTGTGACTGGGACTGTAGCTTAGTTTTTTTTTGTGTTTTGACATTCAAAAGTGCCTGTAATGGTCTAATTGAAATAAATGCTTTGAATTTGAGTTTGAGCTTGAAAGATCAAAATAATCTGTCTTTCCATATCTATTCCAGGTTGCCGAATATTTAAAAAACACCGACTACTGCAGAGGCTTCACACTTATCAGCGATATATACGACACTAGCGCGGCAGATGTTCTGTCGAAGCTAAACCTAGTTGAATTGCAGCAGTTTATACCTGTTATTACGGTAAGCGAGCTTATAGTAAGCATAACAATTATGGCAGTCAAGTTTCCATGAAAGCTGTTGAATATTAATTCAGGAATTAACATCAGGTAACAGCGCTGGAAAGTCAATTTCTACTAAGCCGTTTTCGAAAATAATTATCACAATAATTAGTAGATTATTGTGATAATTACCCATGCTGAATCTTAAAGTTAAATCTCTTATATATTTTTTTTTTTATTTCATAATTTCGTTACTAAAGTACCATTTATTTTTGTAAACGTTTCTTTTTTAAAATTGAAGTTGACACTTAACGCGTTTGGATACGCGTTGACGCGGCAAATCGTGTTCGGATACACGTGTCATTTATTAATTATTGTTTTTTTTATATTTATTATCATCAAGCTAGTTATCAAGGGATAGTTATCACTTTGAACCCTGCTTTTAAGCAACCATTGCATGCCAGAAACACAGAATTGGTTGGTATGACGAGGTGAGACCTGGTGAGCAGTGCACTCATCACCATGTTGAAGTATTAAGTAATTTTTCATGCTCCTAGCGATACATAACATAGTTTTGCAATAATATTACGGCTGGGTGTTAGTACCACCAATCTATAACTTGTTCGAGTCACTCTAACCACGAAACGTTGCTCCAGGCGAAGTTCCCATAAACTGTGTGGCTTTGGCATAAGCAATACTTTTTTTTTAATCGTTTGAATATTTTTTTATAATTACAGGAAGGCTACGGCACTAAAATAAAAGGAATCATCTTTCTGACCGGCTCAAAATTTATTGACGGCTTCGTCAAGATTGTCAAACCATTCTTCTCTCAGAAGATTGCTAGCAGAATCCATGTGGCATCTTCCGTCGAGGGCTTGAAACAGTTTCTGCCAGTAGATATCTTACCTGAAGAGTATGGTGGGAAAGAACAATCGATCGAGGTTTTGCACAGTAAGTTGATCTTTTTACTGTATAATATTTTGTTCCTTTGTTTTTGTTATGTTAATATATCAGTTTTAATAACAATATGACGCTTGCAATTCCCGAAGAGTTACGCAGGGGTGTTCTTATTGTTCACCCTTATTTCACAAGTTTTAGGTCACTTGCATTAGAGAGCGAGACGTTTGCTATCAAACGGGCATACAAATAAAAAAAAACCGGGTTTCGTAGCACTAAACAATATAGTTACAATATTTGTAACGCCTATCAATTTACACCCAACAGCAAAACTAAATATGTTTTTCATAGTATGTTAATCAAAAACAAAGTTACTGATGCAGTTTGACGAAAAAGTCCCATATTTCAAAAACTGAAAATCAAATCTTATTTAAACAAATTTTCGTTGAAAGTCCTTTTTACATTCTACAAACCCCTTTTTTTCAGAACTTTCGTCCTCTTGTTTTGACATTAAAGAGAGGGCAGAATTTACTACGACTTTAGAAGCAAATATCTCTTACTTAAGAAAAAAATATTTTAGCAACCAATGTTTTTTAAGACCTATCGATAAACACCCTAATCATTTATAAACGTAAATTCATTTTTTCAACTCTTAGTTACATGTATGGTAATGTTTTCTTGTCGTATGACTTTAATAATATAACATTTGAATTTTCAGGTAATCTAGTCAAGACATTAGCTTCGGATAGCCACATAGAACTCATGAAAGAGATGAACAGAGCCTGCACAGATGAATCGAAGAGACAACTGGACCAATTTAACGACCAATACATGGGAATGCCGGGAACTTTTAGGACTTTAAGCTTGGATTAAAGGGGACTCAGAATTTTTTCATTGTGATGTTTCATTTTTAATTTCCGATCCTTTACACCTACCATATTAATAGATAAAGTGGGAGAAGAAGACCAAAGAAGATGAAAGGATTTTGTCCAGAAAGACATAAATGAAAAAGGTGTAGGTAAATCATACCGCGGTTAGAAGTTAAGATAAAAACGTGTTAAATATAACATTGGCAGGAAGATGTCATTGATCCTGAAATTCCTCTAAGATAACACAGCTGGCGCAGCGGTTGCTACACTGACCGTTACGGGTTCAATTTCCGAGTAGCAAGCATGAAATTGACAAAAATAACAATCGATGATGCAAACCTTGCATCGTGATACCAGAGTTTTCCGCGAAATAAGACAGTAACCGACAGGCCGTAGCCCAGACACAACACCTGTCTGTTCGGAGGATCCTCCATGTTACACGGAGTATGAGGAACATCCTGTTCCCCATACCCCTAACCCCGTACTTCTTCTTAGTCGTTCACTCTTGACTCTTGAGTGGTCGTGGACATGGGGGATCTCCCACAACTGCGGTCGCCGCTTTCTGGATCCTTTTCCACCGGTCTCTATTGGAGCACATTCTGTCACAGGGTTCTTGGTGATAGATTTGATGGAGTCTGTCGGATTGGTGAACGACCACGTGGTCTCGTGCCTTCGACTCTACCCTGAATCACCAAACGCTCCATGGAATCATTGTTGCGGGTAAAGTGTCCAAAGAATCAGAGGTTTGCGTTATTGCACAAGCGACGACGGCCTTTATTCAATATTGAGATAATACCTTGTTCTAACGACAATATAGCTGCTCTAAATCTGCAAACAGGTGAATGTTGGATTTTGTTTTCGTCACTAACGTTATTTTACACAATAATAATTATTTTAATGACAAAAGGTGAGGCCCAAAATTTAAAAATTCTGGTGGGTGCGTATAAATGGATCGGCTCCCAGTCTAACCGGATGCAGCTGAATACGAGTATTTTATAACAGTATCTCTACGTCATTACCTCTCAATTAATAGACTATAATCTGATGCAACAAGGCATTTTTAATTATTCAAGAAAAGGAAAACTTGTCATGAAAATCTACACGTAAAATGCCTTGATATTATCCTATCATGAAACTAATAATTATAATAGTCACTTAACATAATTTTTACGCCAGGCAGAAGACTACCTAGGTATACCCTACACCAACATTATTTAAACGAAGCAAATGTTAGAGCAGACGTTAGGCTCGCTCCCTATTACATGGGGCTTTAACATAACCGGATTACAGGCGCGATGGTATTATTATGTTTTTAACATTATTGTGACTATGTACAACGTATTGACTTCTGTTGTCAGATATACCTTCAAAAGTGGGCAGATAAATAGGAATTTTGGTTAACTTTTGTTTCTCTACTTTCATAATCATTCAGAAAAAAGTTATTTCCTGAACCGTTGTTTACATGGTTTAGTCCCATCTCTTCCCCTTCCCAAATCTTCTCCCATTTTTTTATACCTACAAAAAATTCCCATCTCTCCCCCCTGCCAAAATTCACACAACGGTAAAGTCGCGGACGAAAAAATACTCAAGCAGTGAAATTCATATATACGTATTAAAAATTAACAAATTAATATAATCTGCGTACATTCACAATAATTAACATTTATCACAGGAATCATCTGTTTTGTTTTTACTCCGTAAGTATTTTTTTAAAGTTACTATTTTAAAATAATAAATCATTTACGAATATTTATTCTTATTGAAAAAATTCTAATAAAAGAATAAAAATATATGTAATCTACGTAAAGTAGGTGTCTTTATCGTCCATACAACTGTGGCCAAAAGCTTTAGCTTGAGCGCCATTGCATATCTTTCAAGGAAGAAATTGTAAATTTATTATAAAGGAATTTTTAAAACATTTGTACCACCCAAAATAATCGATCAAAGATACAAATTTTTATTCGGCTAATTTCTAGCTTAGTTACCAACGATTTTGACGAAGTGACATGACTGTTTCAGATTCTAAGAGCTTCAGTACATCGTATAGTATTAGACAAAGTGTAGTTTTGCAACCTCGTCAAAATTAAGGAGGTTGTCATAGAAGACGTAAATAACACTGGGGAACAGTCATTTTGCGGCATAGTAGATTAAAGTCAATTATGTATTAGACTTGTGTGTTGAATACTAGAAAAATATTAGATTTGTCAAATTGGCTCTTGTTTTTGAGATAAAGACTTAGCTATTTCAAAGGAAAAATGTAAAGAAAAATACCAAGATTAATGGAATAAATATTTTAATAAAGAACCTTAATAAAAATATATGTAAAAAAACGAAGATATATATTGTCCTGTTCATTAAATATCAAAAAATATTACAAAAAACTTATTCTGTACGGTTTTCTATTATGATTTTGCTCAGAACAATCCCTTATTACAGTCCAACAGTAGTCCATCGAAAATGCCTGCTTTTAATTTTTCCATGCTTAGTTAGGGCTGTAAATTTTTGGCACACATATTTAAAACAGTCACCAGTCTTATCAAAAGCTTTGATGAACTGTTTCATTAACCCAAGCTTGATGTGTAGGGGTGGAAGAAGGATATTTTCAGGGCTATTAGTGGTTCTCGAATCACGTTTGCTTTTCCTAGCACGAACGAAATCTTCTCTAAAACAATTTTAATATTTTCGTATTCCTCTTTTAGTTCAGTACTATGACCGATTGGAACTGAAGCATATTTATTTCCATTGTGTAGCAATACACATTTCAGACTTCTTTTTGAGCTATCTATAAAAAGCCTCCAATCTTCAGGCTTATATTCAGAAAGGCCCATACAATTTAAGAGTCCAGGAACATTGTTACAAAATACAAGTTTATCTTCTTTGGTAAAGTAAGGAAGAAGGTCTTGCTCTCTGGTCCTAAAGGATGTAATGGTAACACCAGGTTGAAGACAGTGCTTTTCTTTACGTCTTGAAGAATTTCGGCCGATTTTTTTGATAAATTTAAATCCCTGACCAAGTCATTGAACTCCTCTTGAGAAAATCCCAGTTTAGTAGAACTACTTTCTTCGAACTCACTTTCACTTTCACTCTTCTGATTGTCTGATCCCTCTAACATTTCAATATCATCATAGTTTGAAGTAGATGGGCCTGAGAACACTGGAATCGGCAAATCATCACTGTGTAGTACTGGGGGTTTAGCCGATTCTACATTAGGATAAACCCAAGTGCGATTTTTATACCGGTTGATACCTTTTAAATTCGCTGTACAAAAGTAACAATCATTGACGTGATTAGTAGGCTCAGTCCATATCATCGGCACTCCAAATTTAAGCCCTTTACGTCCTCCTTGACTCCAGTATCTCAAAGATTCTACACAAGACTAATATCGTATGTAATTAGGCACCCAATATTTATTCTTTTGGGCAAGTTTTATCCCAAAGCATGCTTCGTAGGGTTTTATCACAAACTCAGTGATCTTTTTTCTTTGTTTTTGTGTACAAAATTTTCCACATATATAACAAAAACTGTTGGGGTTATTTACACAAGGTTTTCGTAAAGAACTCATATTCTTCCAGACAAAAAGCACTTATAAACTTGAAATAAGGCAGGAACTGATAATTTAAGGGTCTAATAATTGATTAGTAGAATCGTTGTAATTAAATACGTAAGAAGAATCATAGAACTTAGTAGTGTGTAGACAAATATATTTCATTTTAGGAGGGTAGTTGTCATTTGTTCGTTTATTTCTTGTCTTCCGTTTATCTCAAGAACCAGAGTCAATCTAAAAAAAGTAAATACATACTGAGTATGTCTAATACAAGTGTTTACAAAAACCATTAACAAATTAAGTGCCGCAGATTTTTTTATTTTTTTTTTTGTTTCGCTGTGTAATCAATATAAATTACGGTACCTGGTCAATAATAATAAACGCTGCTTTTTTTAGCTGTTTTAATTTGACACTATTTCAGAATGAAACCCTTTTCAAAAGAGGAGAATCACCCGTTTATCGAATAAACGTCTGCGTTTGTTTGTGTGTGTTAAAGCGCGGTTATAGGGCTAGTATTAGACTTATCGATTTCCGATATTGAGAAAAAAATAAAAAAATTACCTACCCATTTTATAATGAATTCGGGTCGAGAATCATTAGCATAGTTACCTCCTTGAATTTGACGAGGATGCAAAGCAACACCTTGTATAAGTTTTAAACTGACATGGTTACTAACATTACTAATAACAAATAAAACGGGACATTATTATCATTAATTTTGAGTTCCCGAGATTTCTTCGCTTTTGCAAGCACCATGATCACGGATAAACGGGAACTCAAAATTAATGGGGAACATGGTAAATATCCTGTTTTATGTGTTAATAGTAATCGAGTATTATGTTTATAAATATAATTTATGACGTCTGAGTAAATCCTCATCCATAAAAACAATTTTTTTTTAATAAAAACAAAAAATAACGGCTTATACTGGATAATATGTATGAGAAATGTAAATATTATGACTATATTATTATGATTATGACAATTTGACAGTGTCAAAGAATGTTATGCGTCAAGTTTATTAGTTTTTTTTTTTATTGTGTTTTGTGACGGATCGTCAATGACGGCAGCCGTGTGAACGGGCTGTTTGTTGATTCCTGTTTAAATATTGTAAATGTACTTAAAGTTCGTGTCAAATAAAAGGAGCGCTCACGTGAACTTGTGCAGTTAGAGCAAGTTAAAGAGTTTGTTTGGTTGAACGCGCTAATCTCATCATCATCATCAGTACTTCCTAGTACTGATTCGAATTGAAAAATATTTTAGTGTTGGATAGCCCATTTATCGAAGAAGGCTAAAAGGCTATTTATATCGTAGGAGATCAATAGGAGCGGTGCGTCTATCAAAAATGTAAAGCAAACGAAGTTGCGCGGGTCACAGCCCGTTCACACGGCTTCGTGTGAACGGGCTGCGACCCGCGCAACTTCAACGCGCAGCTTTGACGGAGGCCCGTCATTGACGATCCGTCATAAAAAACGATACGTCATGTCGTATGGATGTTCACATTGCATACGGAATCGTGTTTTATCACGATCCGACAAAAAAAAAAAAACATTTTATTTAGTTCCGTGATTTTTCGGGAGAGAACGCATCGGCGAATCCGTCACGAAATAATCACGATTCGTGTTTTTTGACGACCCTGATTTTTAAAAGACGTTACGTGACTCGTCCGTCATTTTTCACGATTCGTGTAAATTATGTGTGAACACGGGCATTTAAAAAGCATTGACACCGTCAAAAAAATTAACGGATCGTGAAAAAAGACGATACGTCATCGTGGGAACGGGCTGTCAGTTAATTAATAATAAGTATTATTTTTTCTTTTTGTAAGAACCATATTTTTTGTCTGCTTAATATCTCCAGACAATTTATTCATGTGACATATTTTTCACTTTGTTTTGCAAATAAGTAGAAAGTAAAAAAACATCCTGTTTACACGTTTGGTATAAATTATGGCAGCTATCTAGTTACAAATTTATGTAATTAGAGTACATACCTACCTTATGCCCAACCAAGTGGACAGAGGTCTTGGAATATAATTATCGTGTATCTATGTTGGGATCGGCTTCCAGTCTAACCGGATGCACTGAATACCAGTATTTTACATGCAGCGATTGCCTATCTGTCCTCCACAACACTGTTAGTCCTGGGTAATACGATACCCCTTGGTAATACTGGTTGTCAGACTTTCGGGCCACTGACTACCTGTGACGACTGTCAAAGATCTGTCGAAATGTTATCTTATAAGTAAACCGATGGAACCGAGGAACGTTGCCATAGATACTATGAACGTGTTTTACAATGACAAAGCATTGCGTGCCAACAAAAAATAAATGCGATTAAAGTATTGATAATCCCCGGCTTGGCAGTATTTCTTACCAAGTTTATATACGCGCAAGTTTGTGAGGATGTGTAGATGGATGTTTGTTACGCATTCATGCCAAAACTACTTAACGAATTTTGATGAAATTTTACAGAAACACAGTTTTATACATAATAATAATGCATAGGCTATAATTTATAAGGATTTAAAAAGTAACGCTTCGTTTATATAGTGGTCGCAAGGGCAATTGCTGAACATGAGATCTTGGGTTCGATTGCCAGCTCGGGCAAAAGTGTTACTGGGTTTTCTCATCAGTAATTTCTCTGTAACAGCCACGAAATCTGGAACTGTGTTGGTGTTGATTGGGTTGATGGCAATAGGCTCGCTCAATGCTACACGAGAATTAAACATAACTGGCGAAATGTGGGTGTACTATTAGGTGAACGCCTCTGCCTAATCTTTTGGGGTTTACAGGCGTGTTTTTTTTTTTAATTAACTTACGCCTGCGAAGCCGCAAGCATTATAACTAGTATTTACAAAAGAAGCAAGCACCACCTAGCAAGGCGTGGTGATGGCAGGTGGACTAAAGCTGTGCCCCAGTGGCGTCCAAGAACAGGAAAGAGAAGTGTTGTTTGTCCGGCGGCGAGATGGGCAGACGACATTGTAGCCATCGCGGGAATATCCTGGATGAGGCTGGCACAAGAACGTGGAGCTTGGCACCAGCAAAGAGAGGCTTATACACAGCAGTAGGTGAGGTCGGGCTGTAGATGATGATGATGTCAAAGATGAACTACTCTTGATAGTTAAGGTCAGCCAACACTATTTAAATCATCCTCCGATTAATAAAAGGATTTTTTTTAAATTAAAACACTGCGATTGTTATAGAATAATACCAATAACTGTGGGAAAACAACGAATGAAAAACTACAATGGGTTAAGATTTAATTACAAGGGCGCACGGAAACAATTATTAAATAGGTTGATGGTGGTCTGTTTCTAAGCAGTGTTGCTGAAGTATCATCATCTGCCTAGCCTTTTCTTAACTATGTTGCGGTCGGCTTCCAGTCTAACCGGATGCAGCTGAATACCTATATTTTACATGGAGCGACTGCCTATCAGACCTCCCCAACTCTGTTAGTACTGGGTACCTAATTTGGTATCCCTTGGTAAGACTGGTTGTCAGACTTTCGGGTCACTGACTACCTGTAACGACTGTCGAAGATCTACAAATGACAGCCGGGACCAAAGGCTTAACGTGCTTTGCGAGGCACGGAGGAAACTCGGTATGTAATGACTGGTCACCCATCCACATACCAGCCTAGGCAAGCGCGGCTTAACCTGAAGATTGATCCGAGCGGTTGTTAATGTTTTGCCACGAGCTCTTCCAGTGTTGCTAAAGTATACCGGTATTATACATGTAAGGTCTAACCCTTCATACACGAAATATTTTCAGAGAATCATGTAACGGCTATAGAAGACACGACAGACGACAGAATGGCTTTAGAAGCGAATAGCTCATCAACCACATACATATCTATGGTTGATGAGATATTAGCTTCTAAAGCCGGAAAAACTGTACCTCCCTCCCCCCTCTAATTTCTAAAGTAAAAAGAGGAGAAATCTGAAAACATGTAGATGTGAAGAACTTTCAAAGAAAACTGGTTTGAATAAGATATGATAATCAGCTTTTGAGATAAGGGATTTTTTCGTGATATGGCAGCAATGCCTACCTAACTACGTTTTTCATTAAAATACTATGACAAGCTTTAGTTTTATTGTTGAGTGTAAATAATAATTATTGATCTAGTCTATGAATGAGCGATAAAAATATTTATAATAAAGGTGCCACGGAACCCTTTGTGTGCGAGTCCAACTCGGACTTGTTTTCTAAGCTTCTAACAGCCTCTTAATAATAGTAATTTAAATCTCTTTGCTGTCCTCTGATTGTGGCACTATGAACTTGAATGTGGCTTGAGCTGCTATGACGCACTTCATTAGCATGATTTCATTTTATTGTTTTCCTTTTTATAATTGTTTACCTGATACCTCATTAGGCTCTTTTATTTGTATTTTTAAGGTACGCCTGCACTACAAGATTCTTGCTGTATGCGAAGGGGTTAACCAGTTTGCCTCTTATGTGTGTTTGTATCAATCGTTTAATGATGAAAAAGACAGAATTATTCATTTTAAACACATGAATGTATATTTTTTTTAAACTTTGCCCCACTCTATGAATTCCTTCTGTATCGTGGGTATGTTTAGAAACATTTAAACTAACATATACAAACAACCAGATCCGGAACAACTATCTGTAGGCCATACAAATATTTGTTCCGTGCGAGGATCGAACCCGCGACACGCAGCGCTGCAGTCAATCGCTCAGCCACTGCGGGAACCGTGTCGTCGAAATAAAATAATATCGAGCGGGCCTCGTTGTCTGTTCATTACAGGTACTGATGGACGCTTCTGGAGGCGCAGAACTTCAACAATCTATAAGTAATATACTAGTCAAACCGCATCTAGACAATAGGTATAATACAAGTATAATACGGGCTGCAATAACATATATTCATGACCGACAAGAAACACAAAACCACAGTATGAATATGGACAGTACGGAAACTAAGCCTAGTTTAGGACATAATTACCTATGGTCCATTGAAGCAATAGGGTTGTAACTTTATATGTGTTTGATATTGTTTTTTTCATTTGCATTTTAGTTCTGTAGTGATCAATCAATCGAATTTAAATAACTAGCTTACAAATTCAATTTAAATAGGTAATCTCATGGCGATGGCGTTGATTAATCTCAGCAAAAGACGATAGTTTAAACACGGAAAACAATTTAATATTAACACACAACAACTTGTAGAACTATAGATCTTTAACTTTGGAAGTGTAAAATACGATAGCTCCGGTTTTGATGAAGCCGAGTTCAAACAGCCGTATACTAGGCAATACGTTCGTGGCATTTTTAAAAAGATCGCGGAGATAAACTTAAACGTGACCACTCGTTTTGACACGGCATTGAATACTGAGAGCACCGCGCCGATCATCTAGGAGTCTCGTCGTTGCGCATGTTTGTGTGAGTGTGCCGTTTCGATAGTTTGTAGGTAGTTTCCCTACTGCCCATATTTATATTGTGACAAAACAAAGCAATCAAAACTCTATTTAATTAATTAACACCTACGAAAGAACTTTACGCTGAAAATAATATAAATACCTAACCTACAAACATTAAATACATACCACACATGCGTACTAATAAAAAAATCTTATTAACAAAATACACTCACAAATTCCATACCTATCGACCCGAAATTTATGGGGGCTGCCCCATGATCTCATGTAGGTAGGTAGTTGTTCAGATTGCAGGTATGTCCAAACCCTTAAAATATTATGGCCACACTTTTCTGGTATAAACAACCATGAATTCAGTATATCCCCAACAGCATGGATGCGGGCAAGGATATCGACGCCTCAACTATAGGTATCATGTTGGTTGCTTCATGCTACCAACAGTTTGCACGTCGAGATCCCTTCATGATCACCATGTTCCTGCTCTCACTCATGTTACAGCACGTTCACACGGCTTCCGTCATTGACGATCCGTCATAAAACACGATACGTCATGACGGTTGGATGTTCATATTGCATACGGAATCGTGTTTTATCACGATCCGTGTATTTTGACGAACTGATTTTTAAAAGACGTTACGTGATTTAAGACGTGTCCATCATTTTTCACGATTCGTGATGCTTGTAAACATGGGCATTTAAAAAGCATTGCTGCCGTCAAAAAAATTGACGGATTGTGAATGAAGACGATACGTCAAAAAACAAGAATCATCGTCGTGTGAACGGGCTGTAACTTGAGGTCGGTACAATTTTTTTTTTCCCATTTTCCCCCATCAGCCATCACGCTATCATTTGCTTCGTTTTCAATAATATTATCTTCACACTTCTCGATGTCACATACATAATATATCGTTTATATTTACAACATAATATCACACCTGTAATCCCCAGAGGGTTAGGCAGAGGCGTACCCATTAATACACCCACATTTCGCCAGTTATGTTTAAATCCCATGTAATAGAGGGCGAGCCTATTGCCATTAACCGAAAACCCAATAACACTTTGCCCGACCAGGCAATCGAACACGGGACCCCATGCTCAGCAGCCACTAGACCGATGAGGCAGGCGTGTATATTAATTGTGTATTGTGTACAAGTAAACCATGTGCCTGATTAAGTCTAATTAGATAAGTAATTAAATAATTTGACTTGAAAAAAAGGAAACCCCAAATTACAGAGCGCGTCGTTTGCTACGTCTTTGAGTTACTTTGTACGAGGTTTTAGGTAATTTTCTTTTTTTTTATCAATATCTTGTTTGTGCAGAATAAACAGTTTTTCTTTGTTCTTTTCTGCATCGATGTAAACAGTTGGCAGGCCATCTTGTCCAGCAGACGATTATGATCGTGATTTTATATTGCACTTTGAGGAGCTCGTGGGTAAATAATAACAGCCACACGGGTCGCTCTTCAAGGTTATGCAGCGCTTGCCAAGGTTGGTCCATGGATGGTCACCATCCATTACATATGTACCTAGTTTCTTCCACGCCTCGGAAAATACGTTAAACTGATGGGCTCGATTGTCGTTCGCGTATTTCTCATCAAATTTCGAAATTTGAGTCCCGAGACATCGCTACTGAGTCTATGTATGTATTATTTTTGTTTCAATGCATGCTGTCTTTACTACTTTTGTTTAAAAAGAAAACGTATTACCGCCAAAGAAAAAAAAGATATGCTTAGTTTGTTACCGTGAAAGTCGGTCCCTCACCTTGTCCCTTGGTCCAATAACATTTACTAAAAAACCTGTTCATCTCAAATTAAACAATATTCTTATAGAGGCCTATGACAAAAAAATGCGAAATTGCAAAGTTTTCTCGTTGAAATTGTATGTTATCCGTTCGTTGTTTTAAATAACAATTACTTATTAAAAATAATTCGTTTCCTCTACTACAATAATAATAAAGCGAATTTTCGATAAATTATTAATTTATTCAGTAAAAATCATTCTCCCGATGCATGTTTAGACAAAAACTCACGGAGACGTGATTTGGGAGCTCTAATTTGTTAAAGCACACCCACATTTCGCCAGTTATGTTTTAAGCCCCATATAATAGGGGGTGGCTGACTGGGGGGAGTGATTACGCTACGTACTGGTTACAATCCCTGTAGGGCTTTATTGGTCACTGAATGGTAGGATCGACTGGCAAAATATATAATAATTCCATTTCATATAAATACACTCAAGCTCTTTTTCTCATGGGATTAGGCAGAAACCACATTTTTCATTTGACAATTAGTTTCCGGTGTGTTGCAAATTTTAATGTTAACGTTAATTTTTAATTTTAACGTTAAAGGCAAACCTACCTACCTTAAAAAAATTGTAGGCGTTTATGTCATGAGTGGGAGGTTTTGTTTAAGAGAAAAACTTCATACATAAAATATATTATAAATGAAATATTGTTCTTGGAATTATTGTAATTTGTTTTTTATTTCTACAATAATAAATAACAGTAAAGTTTGTCTGGCTGTTTCTACGATTGATCTCCAAAACTAAATTACCATCAGGAACGCTATGTGCACGCGCCAAAGTTGGCTCTTGAACACTTTTCAACCTTAATGTTTAAGGCATAAGGGTTATAAAGTGGTAAACCGCCAATTTTATCAATTGAACCTAGTCTTTTATAAAGACATTGTTTATAAGTTTTGCGTCACAGACGTGGCCACATACTGGGCCCAAGAAATTTAAATAAGTCGTTCACCATCGATACGAAAGAAGAAGAAGAATGAGTTTGTCTTGCAGTCAATGTTTTAGTGTAAAGTTATCATACAAAAAGTCTTAAAATCTTATAATAATGTAAATTTTAAATAAAATATCGCGATAGGGCAGGCAATGTGGTGCAGATGGAGCGACGATCTCTGCAGGAAGACTGCCACCAGCTGGATTTGAGTTGCTGAGAAACCAGCTGAGTGGCATTTAATTGGAAAGTCCTAAGCCCAGCAGTGGGCTGCCTGCTGATAATAATAATTAAGAAAAAATAGACTTATTCGCCGTCAAAAAAGTGCTAAAAACCTGTCAGCAGAACAACTACCCTTAAGGCTGTCTCCTGATTTATTAAAGGGGGAAGCACCAGGGTAGACCGCGAAGTACAAAATTTTCTTATTTTTTTTTGCAATTCACAGGACAGTGTCAGACTTTATGTTGATCAAGATATGATTCGTGACCGTAACACGTAATAATGTATTTATAGAATTATAATCAATAGTACAACCATCTAAGTTAATTTAATCCCATTGAATGACTATTTCATGAAAAATCACTCGAAAGGATTAAATGAACTGAGAGGGTTGCATTAATAATTTTTATAGCTCGCGAAATCTCGCGAGCACATCACATGTCCATCGCATCCACATGTCGATAATCATCGACATGTGGGATGTGAACACAGCCATCATTGTGCCGATAATCGTTTCAGCCAATGGCTTAATTGCCAAGAGCCTCGACCAATATCTGAGGAGGCTCTCGTTAGGCAGCTGGATTGGCTTGATTCAGAAAGCGGTACTCCTGGACACGACTCGTATTCTTAGGAGGTTCCTCTCTCTGGAGCCCTGACTGCCACTAGCTTGGACTCTGTTCCCGATACCGATGGACAACTATTTTTTATATATTTTTTTATTTTGAATTTTATATAGGAATGTTTAAAAATGTAATCAGTAAGTTAGAAAAATAAATAAAGATTAAAATAATGTTAAGTCACATTAACAAAAAAAAAAACGCTAACTACCCTCCTGCTTTCACCTTAACAATCGTTATCTACATTAACATAACATCACGCTTATCATCCCCTAAGGGTGAGGCAGAGGTGTACCTAGTACACTCACATTTGGCCAGTAATGTTTGCCCCAGGAAATAGGAGGCGAGCCTATTGCAATGAACCGGGCACAAATCTACACTCAGTAATAAATCGGCAACCGACGTCAAGGGAACCCACTAGTGCTACAAGTACCTTTACTTTACAATATACCAAACTACAATATAAATATATATATATATATATATGCACTTAGTATAAAAGTCGATGACCATTTTCCTTAATTTCATTGAGTGATCGAACTTCAGCGTGGTATTATTGAATGACAACAAAAATGGAAGAAATGAAACCGTGTCCAATTTTCGAGTTTAATGACAATCAGTTAATGAATGTGAGAAAATGTTTTGGTTATGATGACTTGAATAAGTTGAAGCAAGATATAGATCACTTTCAAGATTGGATTAGTAAACAACCTCATTTTCGTCGCAAGGAGTTTGGTACGTTTCGGTTATTTTTAATTTTCTTTTGGATCTACATAGATATCGCGAGTAATACTGGTGTGTATACATCAGTCCGAATCACATACATACAAATTTTTCATCGGCAATTTAAAAAAAGAATTAAATTAAATAAAACCTTATTTTCAGACTACACAGTCCATAGTTTTGTTAGTATTTTAGTGTTTGTATCTAAAAATGGTGCATAATAATTAGGTTAGTATTGTTAATTAGTGTTTATTATTTACACAGACCTATGACTGTCCCACCCAGTGTCTCTGGAAGGGGCTGTACGATCAAAAATAAATCAGCTGTTCCATACATTTTGACCGTGTAGGGATTGCACCTTTGTAGGAAACAGCAGATTTTTCAAATCTTTCTATGCCCCCACTAACACCCACCCTGTATAGTAGAATAGAATATACTTTATTGTACACCAAAATTGAAACAGAACGGATTTACAAAATTGTAAATTTTATGGTTACAATGGCGGCCTTATCGCTGATAGCGATCTCTTCCAGACGACCTTTGAATGGACTGTACGAACATGAAATAGAAAAAAGGGGGGGTAGTCAGTGGTGTACTGCTAATACTATACAGAATTTAAAATAATACAAGTTATTCACTACTTATTAAGTAATATAAATACAATGCATATAAATACAAATATATATATATAAATACATGGATCAAAAAAAAATCCTCTTTCTGGTGCTTCTCTTCGGGTATCCCTTTCTACTATAAGTGGATGTACCTATCATGAAGATATACAAGACGTATATCTCCTGTATCCTGGCTGAGTTTACAAACACAAATCTGCACACACGTCCAACCCCAAAAGCCATGCAAATATTAGTTCTGTGGGGGAACCAATCTATTAACCGAAATCGTGATATTGCTTACGCTGACAGGATCATTGTTTCTTCTTTTTAACCGACTTCAAAAAAAGGAGGATGTTCTCAATTCGGTAGTATGTTTTTTTTTGTGTTTGTTACCTCATATCTTCGTCATTTATGAACCGATTTGAAAAATTCTTCTTTTATCTGAATGTATCTACTTCCCGATTGGTCCCATAGAAATTTCATCGAAATCGGTTCAGCAGTTTGGTTTTGAAATCAAAATAGCTGGAAAAAATATGTCATCCAAGTAAAAGAAATTGCGAAATTGATACTTGACAAGGATTTGTGTGTGATGCGATAACTAAAAAGGGTAAAATAAGCAAAATTAGGCAAAAAAGTCAATGAAACAAACAATAGTCACCGACTTCCAAAAGTAAAGTTATTTTCCACTTTTTTTGTGTTTTTTTGGAAGTCGGTTTTTTTTGCAAAAATGTTTTTATCTCATAAAAAAGACCTGAATTAGCCTAAAGAGGTTGGCAGAGTTGAAGTTTAATTTATAGTTCATGCAAATTATGGCAATAATGCTTGTGTGTTGAGAAGCAACTTTCGGTTACTGGAAATAGGCTAAATAAGATATATAGGATACTAGCTGTTACCCGCGACTTCCTACGCGTTAGGTCCGCGATTTGCTTTAAATAAGTTTTTTAGTCAGGAGGTTCTTAATTCCAATTTTTTGTTTGTGTTCGTTACCTGATGTCTCCACTTCTCCAGTATGAATACACCATCACCTGTCTAGCCTTTTGCCATCTATGTTATGGTCGGCTTTCAGTGTAACTGGAAGCGAATTTATATAGGAGATAGGCTCTTCTCTTCAACTATATTTTGAGTCTAATTCTTATGTGTACCTACTAAGCTAAGCTAGTAGCGATTTGGCCTATGTATGGCTTTAACACCAACCAAGACACTAAGACTTCTATAAATAAATCATTGTAAATAGATTCTCTATCAGTAATACTAATACCGCTTTTGATGCCCTTAGTACGAAATAGAAGAGAACATTAATTTCAGGAATGTGTCACAACACACAAACACAATAAACCTTCTTTTTGGCTTCGCCGTATTCGGGTACAGAGTGTTATTGGCAAAATTTAGATGTTTCTTCCACGAAAATCAGTAATGAAGAGCTAAAGTTATTAGGTGATATAAAACGCAGCTAAAATTGTTGTAAATTGCTTAGGTATAAATAATGGCTTAAAAATGATTAACATTTCAGTCTAACTAGATTATCGAGTCATGTGCATGAGTAGCTAGTCAAACCAGTTGTTGTTAACCGAACTGGCCCTGACATCCTGCCCATAAGCACCTTATAGGGATATGGGTACACGTAACGATGATTATTAAGGTTACAAAACATCACGAATGTGCAGTACTTTCACAAGTTATTATGCCCTGTGACTGGGACTGTAACATAGTTTTTTTTGTGTTTTGACATTCAAAAGTGCTTGTAATGGTCTAATTGAAATAAATGCTTTGAGTTTGAGTTTGAGTTTGTAATCCCAGAAGGATTAATCGGAGGTGTAGCTGATAGTACACCCACATTTCACACATTTAGGGGACGAGCCTATTACATGTGACTGTGATGATTTAGCCACGGAGTCTAGATTTGTAACTGGTTAATGGCAATCAGGCACAAACCCAGACTCCGTGGCTGCTACTGAGCAATTCCTAATGAAAAAACCCAATAACACTTTCCCGACCTTGGAACCCAGGGCCTTATGCTCAGCAGTCGCGCTTGCGACCACTAAATCAAGGTTACATAATATGGCAGCAATCCGATCATGTCACCGCGTCTGTCATTGAACCGCTTTATTGACCATGACAGTCTGACGTATTGTAAGAAGATTATGCTTTTTTTCGAGTAAATATTTTTATATACTGCCTCATTGGTGTAGTGCTCGAAAACTACCGAGTGTCCTGGGTCCTGGTTTGATTTCCAGGTCGGGAAAAATGATATTGGGCTTTCCCATCAAGAATCTCTATGTAGCAGCTCAGATTTTGTATTTCTGCCCGGTTGTTGGCAATAGGATATATCGCTTGTAACATAGAAGTCATTTTTTTTGTCGTAATGTGAGTTTTCTATGAGGTAAAAGCCTGCCTAAGTCTTCGGGAGTTACAGGTGAGATGTTATTTGTATTTTTTTTTTCATTTAAAACATTTGTACGAAGAATAGTGGTGACCCAGTCTGCTCCCATCTGACCGGATGCAGCTGAATAGCAGTGTTTTGCATAGAGCGACTGTTAATCTGAACTCCAAAACCCAGTTGCTGGTACCACGATACCCCGTAGAAAAATCACCGATCTTGCTGATAGGCACCGATCCTGCTGACGGGCACCGAACTTGCTGTCAGGTACCGATCTTGGTGTCGGGCACCGATCTTGCTCTCAGTTGTCAGCGGTACCTGATAGCAGTATTGGTGCCTGCCTTCACGGCCTCGGGCAATGCGACTTGCGTCAAGCGACACCCGCACATCCCACGTCTTTCCTTATCGCGAGTACGGTCGCTCCGCAAGTTGCATCGTGGAGATTCGTGGCATATTCTAACCAATTTCTTTCATTTGTTTTGTTCGCATGTCGCTGTCGTAAAACCAGATAATATAGACGAGAGGTAAAAAAGCCACAGATTGTTTTGTTATGCATGTGCAGTTGCACTGTGCAGGCATATAATTATGAACGTGTGTAGCAGAAATCTGTACAATTATCCTTGCCTGTTCCGCTTGATTATGCCTGCGAAGTCGTACCGCGCAGACATATCTGAGCGTGTGTTGCAGGGCCCATGCGCTGCTTTCAATTCTCAGATGGTTCCTATTTTTTTTTTAACATGTAATAATCCTACCATAGGAACGAAGAAGTGATGCTATGCTTGCAAATGAACCAACCGACAGGCTTGCAGTTACTTGTTTGTCCTCTAAAAAAAAAAAAAGCAAAAAAAAAAAAGCTTATTAATGTGTATTTTGTGTCAGATTCACTTTACAAGTGCATATTAAATGATAAAATTTAAGTGTGAATCAGTGACAGTTACCGGCTCAAGGGAATTTTGCATTGTCATCTTGATATCAGGTACAATACTTTATATTCTACTTGGTATTATATTGTTTGCGTTCTAAAATCTCAACAGTAAATAGATAGTTCACCTTTTAATTTAATTCCGTTCCTTACGATACCAATGACCTTTCGAACGTAAACATAACCTTGCTTGGTTTGGTGACAGTACTCGGTGTAAAGCTAAACTTATTTTTAATTATTTTTTTTCTTTTCCCTTTACTAATATAATATCTCAATCCTGCTGCCACAGTTACCTCCTCTGTTCAATTTCTTTGCTTATCCTTTCCAAACTACAATCATGACTATGACTCGTTCCGCCCATGCTCGCCAAGAAGAACTTAAACTGGCTTTGAGCGAATTAAAGGCGTCTAAGCAGTCCTGTGACCAACTAAGTAGGGAATTGGATGACAATGAAAGGGTTCTCTTTGAAGCCCATGAAATGAATAGGAAGTTAAAAAAGGAAATGGGTCAGTTATACATTCAATACACTGATGCCATAGGAGACCGGGATAGGCTCCAAGTTATTGTGGACGGGTTCAGCCAGTGTAGCGCAGAGTATGAACAAACTCTTGATCACAAACATGTATTACAACAGCAGCTACATGAGGCTAGAAGTCAAATAACAGAACTTGAGACTACCAATCATAACATCACTGCCTCGCTGAATCAAAGTCTGTTCAGTGAATTGGTGCCTATTGCCCCGTCAATGGTTTCTGCTACCAATCCTTCCTTCACCATAGATTTGACAGGTGAGGATGATTTAAAGTTATGTAACTCAGTGAGGGCAGTCACCAGTAAAAATAAAATAAAAAAGTACATTAAAATCAATAAATACATTGTCAAAACACAAAAAATGGTTAAAAGGCAAAAGTTTTTCATTAAAAATGTTAAATTAAATAGAGAAAGATTAAATGTACTAAAACAATTAGATGTGTATTCATTAAATTTGGAACAAAGCAATAGGAGATACAAAGTTGACACAGAACACCTGCAATCCAAACTTGACCATCTACAGGAGAAGCTAAGTTCAATGACTAGCAAATATAATACCTCTGAAAATCTAATGAGGGAATATGTGTTGGCAATGAATGATCTGGTAAACTCACAAACAAACAACTGTGAGCACTGTCAAACAACTTCTCAAGTACATACACCGGACCATTCATTGACCACATGTAATACCACCTTACCGCAGCCATGTGTTGATTTACATATTCCTGTGAATAGTTCCCATAAACAATATAAACAAAGTGTAAATAATGACATAGTAATATTTTGTGATGAGATTGGAAAAGACCTAGGCCATTTGTTAACTGATGAATATCCAGGACACTCGGTAATAAACAACTGTATGCCAGGATGTTCTTTAAATCATATAATGAAAGAAATTATTAAATGTAACTTTAACCAGGACACCATACTAGTCATTTTGATAGGTAATAGAGGAAATGTGAACAAAGGAGAATTGCTTCAGTACCATAGAACTTTGTCCAACTTAAATTTAAGAAAAATACTGATGTTTACATTTCCATATAGTAAAAGTTTGCCACAGGAAGAAAATTACTTTAGATATAATATTAATCAGACATTGCATAATTTGACATTTAATAGTAATGTATTTCATTTAATTGACATCAACAATTATATTGGTGACAATTTTTATTTGACAAAAGATAGATACCTTGTGGATAGGTGTTATCTTTCAAACTATTGTAAAAGACAAGTAGCTGTGTCGCTATCATACTATTTTTTTATCACAGCCAAGAATTTGGCTGAACAAGCAGTTGCCTCTATTGATCAATGCGATATTAAGTTAAATTATTCTGCTAGTAATTTGATCACTATTAATGAATCAGTCAATCATTTAAATTAGAAATTGAGACAATGGAGGCAACCTCTTGCTTTAATATAAGGAAGCCAGATAATGAATTGGATGAGAAATTTGAGAATTTTAATAGTATCAACCTTGTGCATCAAAATATTCAAGGGTTTTTGAATAAAGAATTAGAAGTAGAACTTTTCCTGAATTGCAACAACATAGATATTCTTTGTATAACGGAGCATTGGCTCAAAAGTCACCAATTAATTTTCAATTTTAGTAATCACAAGGTTGGTAGTTCATTCAGCAGAGTAAATGCTATACATGGCGGCGCATTAATCTTAGTAAATAATCAGCTCAAATTTAAAGACCGCAAGGATATTATAAGCTTATCTGTTGAGCGAACAGTTGAAATTGCCTGTATAGAATTGGAGCAGTTTATCATATTAAGTGTGTATAGACCTCCTTCAGGGTTGTATGATTGTTTTGAAAGGGTAATGGATGAAGTGTTGCACAAAATCTGCAATTCAGGGAAGTATATAATCACTTGTGGTGACTTTAATATTAATTTGTTAGAAAGTTCTGTGTTAAATACTAAAATCATAAGCCTGTTTCAGTCATATAATCTTGAAAACAAATTTCTGGAGCCCACTAGAATAACCCCGACTAGTGCCACGTGTTTAGATAATATTTATACAGATATTACACCAACCCACAAAGTAATTATTAACTTAATAGATTCAGATCATTGTGGGCAATTGATCACAATTCCAAATGTAAAGAAGGTAGTACCTAAAAAGGATATCATTGTTAACCCAAAAACTAAAACTCGCCTAGAGACTTTTAAAACTAAACTTTTGTCAAAATTACCACTTTTGTCAACTAATGATGACCCCAATCAACAATATAACGATTTTTTCAGTACGTATTGCACACAATTTAATACCACATTTGTTCCTAAGACAATCTCGGTTAATAGTAACGCTTCTTTCAATGACTGGGCCACCATTGGTATTCATAAGAGTAGAAAACGACTTTATGAGCTGTATGAAGAGCGGACTTTTATTAACACTATAGAATTTAATTTGTATGTAAAGAAATATTCTAAATTATTTAAAAAAGTTTGTTTTATAGCAAAGTCACGTTATTTGAGTTCAAAAATTAAAAACAGTAGTAATGTTATCAAAACGACATGGAATATTATTAATAGCGAAACGGGAAGGTCTTGCAACCGAAATAGTGAATACAGCCTTGCTATTGGCGATAACATTTTAAATTCAGATACTCAAGTCGCCACCGCCTTTGAAAATTTCTTTGCAGATATTCCCGTATCGACTACTAAATCGCTAAACTCGTCACCTGCTGCTGCAGAGTCATTACTAAAAGAAAATGTTCCAATCTGTGATTCCGAATTTAATTTTGAATATGTCACCTGTAAAGATATCATTAAAATTTTTCATACATTAAATGTTAAGAAGACCGCTGATCTATGGGGTCATTCTGTGGACGTTGCTAAGTCCGTTATAACCATTGTAGCTCCTGTTTTAGCTGTAATTTTTAATGATTGTATTGACCGTGGTGAGTTTCCTGATCTAATGAAAAATAGTAAAATAATACCATTGTTTAAATCGGGTAGTACATCAGACCCCACTAATTATAGACCTATTTCAGTACTACCCACATTTAGTAAAATTTTTGAAAAACTAATTTTAATACAAATGCAAAGATTTTTCAATAATCATAAGTTATTGCACAGTAAACAGTTCGGTTTTACAAGGGGTCGTTCAACTACCGATGCCGGTGTTGAACTTTTGGGACATATTTATAATGCATGGGAGGATAAATGCGATGCTCTGGGCATTTTTTGCGATTTGTCCAAGGCTTTCGATTGCGTTCTTCATGAAACGTTAATCAGGAAACTCCGCCACTACGGAATCCGGAATAGTGCTCTGGATCTTCTTACATCATATTTGAGTGATAGGATTCAGAGAGTTGATGTTAACGGGAAAAGATCCTCCGGATCCGTAGTAAGAATGGGAGTACCCCAGGGCTCAATTCTTGGCCCATTTTTGTTTCTAATTTATATAAATGACTTGCCATACCTCATAAAAGATAATCACGACATAGTATTGTTTGCAGACGACACTTCTCTTTTATTTAAAATCAAACGTCAGCAGCTAGTTACTGACGATGTTAATAGCGCCCTGGCAAAAGTCGTTAATTGGTTTAATGTTAATAATCTACTCTTAAATGAGAAAAAAACGAAATGTATTAGGTTTACGATACCTCATGTAAGACAAGTGGAAACTAGTGTACAAATCAAGGATGAAGAGTTGAAACCGGAAGATAACACAGTGTTCTTAGGCATAACTTTGGATGCCAAACTTCAGTGGGGCCCCCACATAGATAAATTATCAAAAAAGCTTAGCTCTGCAGCGTACGCCGTTAGAAAAATTCGTGATTTTACTGATTTAGAGACAGCTCGTTTGGTTTATTTTAGTTATTTCCACAGTGTGATGTCGTACGGTATTCTCTTATGGGGCAGTGCCGCCGATATTCAAACAATTTTTATTTTGCAAAAAAGGGCAATTCGTTCAATGTATAAACTAAGTCCCAGATACTCCCTCAGAGAAAAATTTAAAGAAATTAATATACTTACTGTCCCCTCTCAGTTTATTTATGAAAATCTTGTATATGCACATAAAAATGTTAATTTGTTTAAAAAATACAGTGATATCCACAATATAAATACAAGGAACAAACACAAATTTGTTGTTCCTGCAACGAGGCTCAAAAAAATAGGGGGTACGTTTAGATGCCAATGTATACGTTTTTATAATAAACTTCCGAGCCATATTCAAGCACTAAGCCTAAATAAATTCAAATCGTTTATAAAACGGAAACTATGCCTAAAAGCCTACTATAATGTTAATCACTATCTCGAAGATAAAAAGGCTTGGGATTAAGCTGCTCCAATTATATTTGCTCAATGAATGTCGAGATTTCAAGTTTTTCATTTGTTTATTGTTTATTCCTTTCTTTTATACACTTTGACATTTAATGATTTGACATGAATACTTATTTACTTTTTTTATTCTTATTATTTTTTTTTTTTTATGTGTGACTTTTAATTATTTTTATGAACATTTAATTTGTAAGTATTATTGATTTTATTTGATTAGTGTGAATGTGAGGACAATGTGGGTAATTTTTACGTTTTTTGTTTGTTTTTACTATTGTCTGGCAGTTTGAGTACTATAAGCGACCTACACAAATGTCCTTTCTTTGGCATTGTTCGTCGTTTCGTTGAGCTCCTTGAGTTATGAGTCGAGCTACATGATAACTGACAAATGCTTGCACTGGCTGGACAGGTCCACTCAAATCTGTGTGGTTCTTTCTTCAAAAGACCATCACAGACACTCATCTGCATAGTCCTCATGTGAGTTTATCAAGATTATGTCTGGACCTTAAAAGAGACTATGACCTCTGAGTTTGTTTCGGTTGTTTCTTCTCAGAGTAGTCAGATACGAAACACCGGCCTCATCTAGTTTTAAAAAAGAAGACGTGTAAAAGTGTTTGTAAAAACCTATTTGCAAAATAAACATCATTTATCATTTATCATTTATCATTTATGGAACTCGGTTTTGCATGTATGTACATTGATAACTGACATGCATAACCTATTGTCTATGACCGACTTAAAACGCGTCAAGCCCGATTTTGGTTTCTCGTGACCAAGAGGTTATATCAGTGGTCATCAAGTGCCTATAGGTAGGTCCGGATACCGTTGAAAAATATGAACGAGGACCCAAAAAAAACTCATGATGCATTGTTACTGTACACTAGTCTGTCATATTGCCTCGTGTAAGTTATTACACAAGGTTTTTTTTTGCACCACATCAGTGGTAAGTAATCACTTGTAAAATAAATACTACCTAGATTCTGCGAGGCTTTGAAACGTATGTAGTTATATAAAAAAATGTTATAATATTTGGCGGTCCAGAGTTCGATCTTCCGAGGTCCGAATACGGACCGTGGTCCGCCTGTTGCTGATCGCTGAGTTTAGATGATCGAAATTCATTCTTTCAGTTCTTAGTTAAAACGCCCAATTTACAATAGTACCTAATTCTAATGATGACAGATAAGTATGACGCAATAATTGTCCCTAGACGCATCTTATTATCATTAATAATGGTATAAATGTCTTCTTTGATAGTATTGATTAATAATAGTATCATTATATTAATAGCAACATGTAGATCTGTGTGGTAATCTGCTTGACGCAGTCACTGTACTGTGCTGTAATGTTTTTTGTTCCTTCCTTTTGTGTTTATAAATATTTGTTATGCTTGGCTTGTTTAAGGTTTATTTTTTTGTCATTTTATGCACGTCATGACCCTGCGACAAATATAGTACATTGTGATATAAGTGGGGAAAGTTTGTTATTGCGGCCGAGGCGAAATACACACACGAGCCGCAGGCGAGGGTGTTATGGAGCCGAGAACTGCAATAACAAATGCCCACGTGTATCAAACGACGTTTTTCAATACACTTTTAGTTTTTTGGTTTTAGTTTTTAGTCCAAATTTGTTAAAAGTCCAAATTGATTCAATGGAATAGTAAAAAAAAATGCAAAATAAAAATGCGTGTGGGGGCGAGCCGCCTCACCACGTGTGGAATTTTTATTTCCGCACTATAGTGCGGGAATATAAGAAGAAAACCACGAGGGTTAAATCCATAGCATGTTGAACCTAATCGTAGTGCGATAAGAGCCAGTTTTCGAGGAAGTGTATTGAAAAATATATTTCTTTTCTTCTTTTTCTCTCTCCATTCATCGTTATAATCACGACTGCCATTCTTAATGAAGTAGACAGAGCTGGCACAGTTAAACACTTCCATTTTAACGGTTACTTTTTCAAGTTGGGGCAACCATGGTGTCATTGAATGAATTCATTAAGCCTTTATTTCAAACATTTACAATAACACTACTCTACAAAATAACTGTTTTGGTTAGCAACAGAAACGAAAATATGTACTGTAACCTGGGTAAAACGCTAATGCTGAAGCAAAATCTGATAACAGAATTTCGACATCACGTCAGGATTTAAGTTATTGTTATTTTTTTTATTCCTCAAATATCTACGTAGGTCTTGTTGTTTATTATTATAAAAAATAAATTGATATTGTGACTATATTTACAAAAACCTATATTTATTTAAAAAAAGCCATTTCTAAAGAAACAATTAATACTAAATTAAAAGAAATTAGCTTGTATTTTTCTTTAGTTAGTTTAGTTTAGTTAGTATTTTTTTAGTTTTAGTTTAATTTGATCTAGCAATAAAACGTAATAAATGACTACAAACATTTCATTTCCTATGTACCCTCAAAAACAAAATAATAAAATACTGCATTGTATGTAACTTGACCATAAACAGTGAATTTTTGTTTTTATTTTTTTTATTGACGTGGTGACGGTATTTGATGATTATATTAGTAATCAGTAATGCCTAATTAATCAAAAAGTATACTATGCGGTTATTCTGTTGCGAAATTTTGTAAACTAGTGTAGGTAATCGATTAATCTGCACTGTTATCTTATTCGAAAATTGAATCGATATCCGATAGTTCCGTGACGAAGGCGTCCCCTAACTTCCTCCATTTTGGTATAATCCAAATTTGCCATGATTTCATCTGCTCATCTTCTAAATTATATTAGCGTCCTTATTTCTCCTTTTTATCTCTCGCACACCATGCATCATGGTTTTGCTGCATGTATCATTTACTTTTACCATTTCCATTTCAGTTCCTTTATTTTTACTCTGACGTATTTTATTTGGATTAACTTTCTTATCCGTTTGTTTCTTGTCTTATTACATTTTCACTTCCCCAGCATACTCCGCCTTTCGCTTGGGCTTCTCGGCCTTTTAGCTAAGATCAAAGAGTAGCTTGGTTTCATTTGCTTTGTTCAAATACAAATCTGATCAGCAGCTAAGAATAGCTTCTTGGCCAGGAGCTACGTGTTCTAGCGACACGCGTTCTGCGACAGAGACTAGGTTGAAAACAAATGAAAGACTGTAACCTCCAAAGGGTTATGCAGAGGTGTACCTGTACCGACATGTCGCCAGTTATGTTTAAGTCCCATGTAATAGGGGGCGAGCCTATTGCCATCAACTGGACACAACTCCAGACTCCATGGCTACTTCTGAGAGATTTTTGAAGGAACAATTAATCAGTCGCGATTACGACAGATTACCGATTGTTTTTACTTTCAGATCGAGATTTCCTGGAGCGTTACCTGATCTACAGTAAAGGGTCCATTGAAAGAGCGAAGCAACGCTTCGATAAGCTGTGCACCTTCACCACTTTGATGCCCGAGTTCCTGCTGAACTTTGATATAAAAAACGAGTTTGCACCCCTGTTCAATATGTCGTAAGATTTGGTTTCGTTTTTTTAGTACGTTACCCCACACTAGGAACTTCTCCTGTATCCTGGGTAATCAATATTAAAACTAACATACGCAAACTCCCTGTAAGCTATATAAATATACTTTTAGTGCGGAAATCGAACCCGCGACACGCAGCGAAGACAGACAGTCGGCCTATATCAAATCTTTTCACAGCTTATTTTCGCTAGCGTTTATGTTGGATAGCCTGAGTTGGTTAGGCAGAGGTGTACCTAATAGTGCACCCACATTTCACCAGTTATGTTTAAGTCCCATGTAATAGGGAGTGAGCCAATTGATATCAACCGAGCACAAATCCAGACTCCGTGGCTGCTACTGAGAAATTCCTGATGGAAAAATTCAATAACACTTTGCCCAACCTGGGCATTAAACCCAGGACCTCTTGCTCATCAGTCGCGCTTGTGATCACTAGTCCAACAAGGGATTTTCCTGTACAACATATTCTTTTACACTTACCTCAGTCCAGCCAACTTAGTTAATCTAGAAGTTAATAAACTGTGGAAGGACAGCCGTAATAAAATCCTGTTATAGCGGTTTGAATTTGATAGGTACATTATGGAACCCCAAAAAAAATAATGACCATTTAATTATGTGTATGGTCATTTACCTGAAAAAATAAATGAGTTCAATAGCAACTTGTCCCTGACTTTTGAAAGCCCTTGACTTTCGTAAAACATTGACCTTAAAATAAAAATTAATTTGTTTTTGTTCAAATTTTCCTGTAATATCATAAAAATATGAAATAATTTATTCATCAACACAGTTTTTTTTTTGGCAAACGATTTTTATTAGTAATATATTTGTATTTTGACTGCCCCGTTGGTCTAGTGGCTGCAAGCGCGACTGCTGAGCATGAGGTACTGGGTTCGAGTCCCGGGTCGGGCAAATTGTTATTGGGTTTTTCTGTAGCAGTCAGTCTGGACTTGTGCCCGGTGGCTGGCAATAGGTTCACCCCCTATTACATGGGGCTTAAATATAACTGGCAAAATGTGAGTGTACTATTAGGTACACCTCTGGTAACCCTTCGGTGATTACAGGCGTGATGTTATGTTTTAATTTGTATTGGTTTGCATTTTTTTAGTTACACATGCCTCCTGCCAAAACCCTCATCTGACAATTACCGAGTAGTGATATCAACATTGACAGGAGTTGATGATGTCAAGTTTGACCTGGTCTCATACTACAGATATTTAATTGTGGTGAGTGTCGACATGTTACCAATGCCTACAAGCTGGAATCGAATCATCATCTGCCTAGCCTTTTGCCCAACTATGTTGGGGTCGGTTTGCAGTCTAAATAGATGCAGCTGAATACCAGTTTTTTACATGGAGCGTCTGCCTATCTGACCTCCACAACCCAGTTAGTACTGGGTAAAACGATACCCTTTGGTAAGACTAGTTGTCAGACTTTCGGGCCACTGATTACTTGTAAAGACTCTCAAAGATCTACAATTGAAATTCGGGACTCGGGACCAATTACGGCTTAACGTGCTTTCCGAACCACGGAGGAAACTTGGTATGAAATTGGTGGTCACCCATTCACGGTCCAACCTAGGCAAGCGCGGCTTAACTTGAAGATCGTGGAGATTTTCTCGTCTTGGAAGAAGACTTTTGGCCGCACGGAGTCACTTGAACGTACAGTGCCATAGTGCACAAGTGAAGTGTTACTGACATAGTTTTAAGATTTTATTGACCAACACAAGTTGTATTTTTACCATAATATAATATGCATACAGTATATTAGTCTTTAAGGTCCAAATTTGCCTAAAAATTAATTAAACGTTTTGTTATTAAACATTTTCTTTTTTCCAGTTGGGCCAGTACATGCTCCAACACGATTACTGCAACGGATATGAGTTGGTGGGTGACAGTAGAAATATAACAATGGGAACAGTGAAGAAACTTAATCCTGTCACCATCCACAAGGCTTTAACGCTGATTGTCGTACGTATTCTATACCTATAGTATCACGCCTTTAATCCCCTAACGGTTAGTCAGAGAACTTGTAATGTAATACACCCACATTTCGCCAGTTATGGTCGAAGTCCCATGTGATGAGGATGCAACTAGAATGAGCGATTCCTCATTTTTTCCTGATATCATAATAGTTATTATAAATGGCTGCAAAAAATATGTTTATATTTTAAGGCACACATTGAACTTAACCAGAAATATAAAATAAAATAAAAAATATATGGGACGTCTTCTTACGATTTGCCAATTATTCAAGATGCATTTGCTGAACAAGGATATAAAAATAAATAATAATGAACATAGCAAAAAGTGCTAAGTGTGTCCACGATATAAACAATTGCCATAATATTATCATAAGGCAAGCAAACATAGTTGTAGTCTCAGTTTTGTTGCTATAAGCAGAATAGCAGGATGTACAAGGTATTGCTTTGCATTCTCGTCAAATTCAAGGAGGTAATAACTATGCTAATGATTCTCGGCCCGAATCAATAATAAAATGTGTAGGTATTTTTTTATTTTTTTTTCTTAATATCGGAAACGCGGCCCGTCTAACACTAGCCCTATAACGCGCTTTCACACACACAAACAAACGCAGACGTTTATTCGATAAACGGGTGATTCTCCTGTTTTGAAAAGGGCTTCATTCTGTAACAGTATCAAATTAAAACAACAAAAAAAAACACGCTGTTTTTTTTGTTGTTTTAATTTGACACTATTTATTATTATTGACCAGGTACCGTAATCTATATTGATTATTTACGTCTTCTGTGACGACCTCCTGAATTTTGACGTCGTTGCAAAATTACACCTTGTATTTACCAATCAATCAATCAAGAGTCATTTATTCAAATTAGGCTGATAATGAGCACTTTTCGAACGTCGAGTTTACAAGAGACAGTCCCCCAAAACGCCCGCCCTTCGCCACTTCCTAGTGTTTTAGCTGGGAAGAAGAAGTGGCGGAACAAACTCCCCAGCAACACATCTGTCTGTTAGGTTAGAAGAACCAGATTCTATACAATAGCGTGTAAAATAAATAAACTAAGACCTATGGACTATCCTCTTAGTTTAAATATTATCATTTCGGAAACTAGTCACAATCATAGACAAGGTCTTTATTACCACTCTACTAATGCTATGACGACCCGAATGGCGCAGCGGTAGTGAGGCTGCCTTACGTTCATAGGGTTCCGGGTTCGAATCCCGGTAGGAGCAAGTGTTTGTGTGATAAGCATAGACATTTGTTACCGAGTCATGGATGTTTATATGTATAATAAGTATGTATTTACAAACAAAAAGTATCTATGTAGTATATCAACTATCTAGTGTCCACGACACAAGCCTCGTTGCTTAGTGTGGCACTAGATGGCGCTGTGTGAAAAAAAAAAGGAAAATGCTGGTTTCCAGATTTCCAAGCTTCTGACTATGCGTAACTACTGTCAAAGATTTACAAATGATAGCTGAGACCAGCGTTTTAATATGCTTTCCAAGGGACAGAGGTATTTCTTAATGTAATGGCAAGATTTATCGACTGCCTAGCCTTTTTCCCAACTTTATTGGGGTCGGCTTCCAGTCTTACCGGATGCAGCGGAATACCATTATTTTACATCGATCGACTGCCTATCGGACATTCACAACCCAGTTAGTACTGGGTAATACGGTACCCCTTGGTAAGTGTGGTTGTCGGACTTTCGGGCCACTGACTACCTGTAACGACTGTCAAAGATCTGCAATTGACAGCCGGGACCAACGGCTTAACGTGCTTTCTGAGGCACGGAGGAAACTCGGAATGTAATGATGGTCACCCATCCGCAGACCGACCTTGGCAAGCGGGGCTTAACCTTGAAAAGCGACCCGTGGGGCTGTTATTATTTAGAGACGAGCTCCTCGTAATGTCATGGCGAGATTAACTAACAAAAATCAGATTGAAACAATTGAAATCATTCTATTTTAATTTCAGGAAGCTTTAGGCCAAAGAATGAAGAAGATACATCTGATAAGCGGCTCTAAATTCTTCGATACAATCCTGCTGGTCTTCAAGCAAGCTCTTAGTGCGAAGCTGGCTCAAAGATTAGTGGTGCACCACAGGGTTGAGTCGTTGTATGACCATATTCCTAAAGAACATCTCCCAAAAGACCTTGGGGGGAATGAGAAATCTATTAAGGAGTTGGCTGGTAAGATAATGTTACCTTAGTTCCTTACTTGCTTAGGACGCACGGAACCGGGAAGTGTGGCAGGAAAAAGGGGAGGCATGTACCCAGTAGTGGATGATTCCAGGCAGATATATATGATGATGATGATACTTGCATATCATGTTTCTTGCTACACAGTGAAAACTCTGAAAGTTATTTTGTTTCGAGTTGACGATAGATGCCGAGACATAGGTAAATTTATTATTATTAGACTCGATGCATGTTTTCAAAGTCATTCGATTTGAGGATTTCTTGATTATAGACTTATACATGGTGTAAACGGACCCTTCACGAAGCCGTCAATCAATAATCCTGTACGACATCAAACTGAGTAACTCTACGCAAAAAGTGTTGCTTGGTACGACATTTTTTTAAGGGTGAAAAATCACGGTTTATAATAGGACTCCATTTAGCACACTGAAAAGATTGTGTTGCAATGGATGCATTTAAAGTAAAGTTATAACCTTAAAAACGAGAATTTAAAAAAAAGAAGTTTGACCTCCAATATCTTCGTAATTAAAAAGGTGGGAACCTATGTACGTAGTTACGGAGGTCTTGAACACAAAAATGATCGCAGTGACGGGAAAATCAAGTGCCGGTCGACTTTGTGAAGGGCCTTTCTACACACATTATAATGACTTGGAAATTGCAATGGAGATTACTTGCCATTATAAAAACGCGACGATGTTCACGCTAAGTTGATAAATGATCAGAATATGTCGAGAATAGCTTTAAATATTGAAACAATATTATTAGGCCGTTGTTAATTATTGAGATTCTATCTTGAGAAATTCAGATATGACCTTTTGGTTTTAACGATTGTCTGCCAGTTTGTGTACTATAAGCGACCTAACCAAATGTCTTTTCTTTGGTATTGTTCGTCGTGTTCTTGAGCTCCTTAAGTTATGAGTCGAGCAACACGGTAACCAACAAATGCTTGCACTGAATGGACAGGTCCACTCAAATCTGTGCGGTTCTTTCTTGAAAAGACCATCTTGGACACTAATCTGCATAATCCTCATGTGAGTTCACCAAGATTATGTCTGGACCATAAAAAAGACCTCTAACCATATCTATGACCTCTGAGTTTGATTCGGCTGTGAATATAAGTGTGAAATGTATAAAGACATTTCGAGGTGCCTGAAGTTTATATAGAAGCAAGGTGCGCGTTGTAACTTTGTGTATTTTCATGATTATTTAAACATTCAAGAATTATTTGTTTCTTCAGAAATGGACTTTAAAGAAGTAAGCTCAGATGAACACATAGCGACAGTGAAAAGCATGGAAAACGCTTCTACGGACGAAGCCTGCAGGCAGTCCTGTAAGTTCAATGAGGAATATTCAGGCATGCCTGGGTCATTTAAGACTTTATGTGTGGATTAGAAATTATCTGTTTATTATTTTGGTGGGTGGATTAAGAGTCGTTAATGGAAATTTGTGGAATTGTGGTTTTGCGGTTTCATATTTCAATTACACAGTCAGATTTATTTATTAAACAGCATTTGAACTATTGTTATATTATTATGATAGTAATTGAAATAATGATATGTGGCCCTACCATGACGTTTTAATGCAGAAATGTTTTAATTCTATTCCAGTGTGGGAAAGAGACAGACCTATACAGGCCATGTCTTTCCCACATACACACACGCATAGACAAGACGTCATAGTAGAGCCACTAAACACATTTCGGAAACATTCTTTAGTTATTTTCACAAAATCAGTAAAAAACGCATATTTGTTTTGTTCAAAATAATAAAGATGTGGAACCGTGCAAGATGAATGAACGCAATTAAATTGTTTTTATTAATTGTATTTTATTTACTTACATTTTGTGCCAACTTATACCTTTCGTATGATATAAACAGAGCCTATTTATACAACATTATTTTAGTATATGCGAAACCAGAATATAGTTTACCATGTTATATTTGTCCCAAAAATATTTAAAAAAGGTTACGAGTTGGACACCGAGCGACACTTAGTACCTATCCGCAATCATACGCGCACAACACAGGCATAAGGTAAGGCGCGGGCGCACAGTGGGGCGCCGCGTGGTGAGTATGTTTTTGTACGCAAAACCAGTTAACATAACAAGCTTAGAACTTAGTGATTTTTCATGATACAGTTTTGAAATTTTGTACATACATTTTTTACATAAAAACACTAGATATGTACATGTTTCGGGTTTCGCATATACTAAAACTAATCTAAACTAATAATATTATAAAGCTGAACAGTTTGTTAGTTTGTTTGTTTGGTTGAACGCGCTAATCTCAGGAACTACTGGTTCGAATTGAAAAATTACTTTAGTGTTGGATAGCCCATTTATCGAGGAAGGCTTTAGGCTAAAACATCACGCTGCGACCAATAGAAGCGGAGCATTAATCAAAAATGTTACGCAGATGAAGTTGCGCCGTCAGCTAGTGTTGTATAATAAGCCTTAAGTTCCCGCACTGGAGCCACCAGTTGGAATGCGCCCCATTCGCTTTTACAGAGTGGAAGACTTTAATATATTCTAGCAGTGCGAACTTTAAAATCTGATTATGCTTTCGCAGTGAAGCGTTTATTCGGTGTAAGAGTAAGTCAAAGTAAGTATACTCGTACAAGGTGTAGTTTTATTCGTTTTTAGTCCTATCCCGTCTTATACCATCTTATCCCGTCCTATCCCGTGCTATCCCGTCCTATCCCGTCCTATCCCATCCTATCCCGTCCTATCCCGTCCTATTCCGTCCTATCGCATCCTATCCCATCCTATGCCATCCTATCCCGTCCTATCCCGTCCCATCACGTCCCATCCCGTCCTATCCCATCCTATCTCGTCCAATTTTTGTTAAATACTCGTGCGAAGCCGGAACGGGCCGCTAGTATCAGAATAAAGCCCTTCTCAAAAGAGAATCATCCGTTTATCGAATAAACGTCTGCGTTTGTTTGTGTGTGTGAAAGCGCGGTTATAGAGCTAGTATTAGACGGGCTGCGTTTTAATACGGGTGGTGGTGTACACTTATCGATTTCCGATTTGAAGAAAAAAAAATTACCAACCTATTTTATTATTGATTCGGATCGAGAATCATTAGCATAGTTACCACCTTAAATTTGACGAGGATGCAAAACTACAACTTGTAGAATAATTCCAGCTTATGACTGTCCCACTGGTGGGCAAAGATCTTTCTTCATACAGAGAAGGCACGAGCATTGATCACCACGCTTGCTCAAGACGGGTTGGCGATTTCAGACTTTAAATCCAGGTTTCCTGACGATGTTTTCCTTCACCGATGTCTAAGTTGTCCAGAGATTGGAATAAGTATGGTATATTTGCCTAAGCTTCAAGAAAGTAAGTAACTTATGGATAATTAATACCTTAATCCCGGACTTTAATTAATACTTTAATCCCGGAATGATTTTTAAGTTCCGAAATAAAGCAGTTAAATTAGAAGTACGTATTAACTACATGTTACTGACTTCCTTGAAGTTTAGGCAAATATACTCTACCAATTCCGATCTCTGGGGATGTCCAAAATAAACTCAGAAAGTACATAAGTAATATTATGAATTTAAAAAAGTCACATTGTTACTTGCCCGTATTTGACCCACAACCTTATGCTTGAGAGGCGAGGCCTTAACCTCTGGGCCATCACGACATTGTCAGTATAGTTCAATTAATGATAAAATCTACATATCTGTGTGGTTCTTTCCTCAAAATACCATCCCGGACACCAGTCTGAATGGGCCGCATATATTTAACTTGACTGAGATAATTATGTTGAATTTGAAAAGAGACTGTTGTGGCCTCTGAGTTTTTTTCGGCTGTTTCTTCTCAAAGTAAACGAATAGAAAACACCGACTTCATCTCTCATCGGGTTTTTAACAACCAATGTATAAAATAAATATATCATTTATAAAGCCAGCCGTAACAAAGATATTAGATGTGAGATTTAAGCATTATGAAGTAGTTAAAAACCATTATAGGTGATAATAAGCACTGTCATTAATCATACCGTTGTTGTTGTTTTTGCTGCAGTTAAGTATGAATATAAAGCATTTAAACGTATGGGTTAAAAAGTTCTTTCCAATTGTTATAAATTTAATACAAGGACGTGTATTCTATTGAAAAAATGACCCTCACATAATATGATTTATAATTCAACGACGTAACCACCATACCTATGATGCACGGACGCAAGCACATAAAGCCACCCGAAACTGTCAAATTTACCCAATCAACCTTGAACATAATCCTTTAACAATAAAGTTGAAAATCTATTACATAAATTTGACAGATTTTTGTAGCTTGATGACCTGGCGTCTGTACACTAAAAAACGTCAAATATTCTTCAAGTTAAGCGTCAAAACTGATTGCTAATACAGACTGCAACTGCTCTTTGTAATAGCGCCATCATACATGGTCGTTCGAAATGGAATTCGGGCATCGACAAGTGTAAAATGACGGGGTCGACTACGACCGCCTTCGGACACGTCTGGCTTCATCACTTGTTTTTTCGTAATTATTAGCTCGTATTGCATTGCGGCGACCACTGTAATAAATGTATCGGGTGCCCAAATTCCAGTAAAGTCATTCGAACTCTCGAGTACGGGTAAACGACCAAGTATAATTACGCTATTGCCAAACGTTTTTATGGAGAAGCAGTCGTGTTGCAGAGGTCTGTTTATGCAAATTGGCGCTGCAGTTTGCAGTTGCAGTCGCTTTCAGAATTGTATTTTAGCGGACAGTACAAAAAGCAGACATGATACAAAAAATACTAAAGCGCCATCTATGCCACAAAGGAAGAACTAACATCAACATTCTGAATCACGCTATTAAAGTGATCAGCGACTTAAGGTAGGAAAACCCGACTACTGTCGAGCAGTACCACCAGACACAACACCTGTCTGGCCGGAGGATCCTCTCTTTTGGACTAAGTATGAAGAACTGCCCACCCTGTTCTTCATCCTCCTAAAGTACCATTCTTGTCGAGATTAATTATGCCAAAAGTTAAGGAAGTCAATCCCGTTACCCTGCAACGTAATTACGGGCTAGTTTCATGCTCAAGCTGCTGCTCAAGCACGTATGAACTTTCAAAAGTGCTTGTCTCCGACTGTATTGGTTGCAACTTTCATGTTGCTTCGAGCAGAGCATAGTATTTTGGACCCCATACTGAAATCGCATTTGAGAGGAGCTCGTGGCTAAATAATAACAGCCGCTCGGGTCGATCGTCAGGTTAAGCCGCGCTTGCCTGGGTTGGTCCGTGGATGGGTGACCACCCATACATACCGAGTTTCCTCCGCGGCTCGGAAAGCACGTCAAGCCGTTGGCCCCGGCTGTCAATTGTAGATCTTTGGCAGTCGTTACAGGTAGTCAGTGGCCCTAAAGTCTAAAGGTCAGATAGGCAGTCGCTCCATGTAAAATACTGGTATTCAGCTGCATCCGGTAAGACTGTCTAGCGATATTTATTTATTTATTTATTATTTATTTAAGAAGCAGAAAATGTAAATGGTCAAAATATTAGATTTTTATTAAAATAACTAAGAATGATTAAATCTTAGTTATTCAGATTCTTAATTATATGACTATTTGTTTTAATCTCTGACGTCTGTAATCTGTATGTTGAGGTAATAAAAAAAAACCTAGTTTATTGCTACACAACTTAACGTTTCATTTTAAAACATAGATTTCTTAATGTGATAACCAGATCTTCAACATAGAAACTTAGAATATTCTAGACTCCTAGAGGGAAGCGCATCCATGAACAAACAGACAAACTTTATATTGTAAATGCGAAAAAACTTTCTAGCAAAAACAAACAGACTTCCAAAAAAAAAACATAAAAAAGTCTAAAATAACTTCACTTTGGAAGTCGCTGACTTTGTTTGTTTCATTGATTTTTTTGTCACCGACTTCTGAGCCACTGTCGCATTAGAGAATCATTTATGTTTACACATTTTCATGCTGGCATGAAAACAAGGTGAAATTTTTGCTTAAAAATATCAACAAATGCACACATTTTCTTTTGACAGGCATGCGTCATTGTGAGATTGTAATTAGAGTTGTTGACGCTAAGAACTGTTTTTTAGTACGATGCGCGGTTTTCCTTCTCTAGTGTAAAAAAAAAACTTTGTTTTCAGTTCTTTATTCCATACAAACCGTTTCATTCTCTCAGGAGCAAAAAAATATATTTCGGTCCATTTTTGGAAGATAATTATTACTTTTAATGGGTTTTCTTATCTTCCATCTAATAGTTATTCTGTAAAGTTTTTTTTTGTTTCGAGATAATTTTGCACTACGTCAACATTTCTATGGAAACTTTAGTACATGATCTACCTAATAATTGGACAAAGAACCTATTCTTAAAACAGACGTACACATACAAAAACTCACGACTTTTTCCCAAGGGGGGGGAGGCAGAAACCACAGAATGCCACCTGCTACTATCCTTATATACTCCATTTTCCTCGACTACGTTGCAATATCTGGTCATACAAGCACGCCTGTTGCAAGTACTACGCACTTGACGACTCTGAGGAACCTCCCCTCCCAGCGAATTATTAGTTCTAGACAAACCAGGCCGATTATTATTCATTGGAAGCGTTAAAGACAGCTTATTCCAGAATTTTTGACGGAGTTTTTTTTATACTAAATAGGCTTGCGTTCAGCCGCAACTTGACTGATGTGAAGGGAAGATGCCTAGGGTGGAGCACGCTTGCCTAGAAGAAACCGATTCACTCGAGCTTTGATGATTGGTATTACTCGAGTATTGGTGCACTAGTGGGAATGGCTTCGATTTACGCGTCTGTGGATTCTAACCTAGACACGCACATCACTATGGTCTATAAACGGCGAGGGAAAACGTCGTGGGGAAACTGGCATGTTCTGCAACCAATATTTCGAAGACATGAGGCATCCACCAACTGACTGCCACCGGCTGATAATGTATCCCAGAATGTAAAAACTGCACCCACCTCAGTTTTATGCAAAAATGTAGGAAGTAGCTAAGGTAAACTACTCAAATAACGGAAATTGATTAATTCTATCTATCGTTGCGAAATATAACCAATTATATTTTAAACCATAAGGCCAACGACTCAAGGTTTAAGATGACTATAAATTGTAATTAATGTACTTGGCCTTACACTAGAACTTGAATTCAAAATTAAGGTCACTAGCACATCTGATATTTTCTGTGTATTTTTTTTTACAGTTGAGTTCAGTAACCTGTAACTGAGCTATTACACGATAGGTATTACATCAAGTACTGATTAAAAATTATTTGAGACAAGTCAGCATTACTAGCCTATACAAGTGTAGTTTTGCATCCTCGTCAAAATTCAGGAGGTAGTAATAGAAGACGTAAATAATCAATATAAAATACGGTACCTAGTCAATAATAAAAAACGCTGCTTTTGTAGTTGTTTTAATTTGACACTTTTTCAGAATGAAGCCCTTTTCAAAAGAGGAGAATTACCCGTTTTGTCAAATAAACATCTGCGTTTGTTTGTGTACACTTACCGATTTCCGATATTAAGAAAAAAATATAAAAAATAACCTAACCATTTTATTATTGATTTGGGTCGAGAATCATTAGCATAGTTACCTCCTTGAATTTGACGAGGATGCAAAACTACCTTGTCCCTTCGCCCTTGTATAATTATTTTACCGCGGGGACAAAGACCTCTCTATACGGGGTGGAAGGGACACCGACGCGAAAACGGAAACTACATACATACATACATACACAGTACATACATACATACTACATACGTACGTACACACGTATACGTACATACGTATTACATAGTACATATACGTACTGAGTAAGTATGTAGTTATATCACATAGAAATTTTTCGTCGGTTATAAGAAAAAATAGCTGTTCCATACATTTTGAACGTGCAGGTATTGCACTTTTGTAGGAAGCAGCTGTTTTTTTTTTTAAATAACCGACAATGGATGCATTAAACAGTAAACGTGTCATGGAGGTATTTAAAGTAAAGTTAACTTTGTGAAAAAGTTGGAAATTTGACCTCCAATAACTCCATAACTAGAAAATTCGCTGGTAGGGTCCAAAACACAAAAAATATCGCAACGACGTAGAGAACAAGTGCATTTGGGCTTTGTCAAGGGTCTATTTACACCCTTTATGTATAGGTCGCAATTCCCACTGTTGGGAATGAGTTCCTGGATGGGTCCTGAATCGCGATACATTTTGTAACTTTACCACGCTTCGTATCCATGCAACGCCATCTTGAATATTCAGGCGGATGCCAAAAAAAAATGTGGAGCGATAGAATTTCGCATCCTGCTAATAATTACGTATTACAAATGAGTTGCGAAGTGTTTAGAAAGAAAAACCACGCGATGTTACACAAGTCGTCGCTTATTGCAAGCGCGATTTTAGTACTACGCGATCGAAATTAATAATACGTAATGTGTGACTTTTCCCTATACTTTGAGCTGTACATCTTGGCCGTTTAAAAGAGTAACTATGGAGTTTTTTTGCCCACTTTTCCATACGAAACTACCCTGGCGATTTATGAATCGAACAAATAAATTAAATTGAAGTGACTGTTTGTAATTTAAAAATAACAACTTTTTACTGAATGCATGTGAAGTATTTACGGTACTTATAATTTTTGTCTGTTTGTCTGTCGGTTAGTGTTAGCTAATCTCCGAAACGGCTTTACCGATTTCGACAGTACTCCTGGCAGATATAATGAGTAATTTAAGTTAATTTTATTTTAGGAAACGGCTTAGGGTTCCGTGCAAAAGAATAAAGCCCACGAAATTGATAGCAAAATCCGATTGAAATAGGGAAGTTTTATTTTTAGTAATAATTTCACGCGGGCGAATGTCACGGACAATAAAAACTATAATTCTATGTCAGTTGTGTTAGGCGTCGTCCTATTTGGATAACGATCGTACTAGCTTACGATGCGATTTTGTCGCGCGATGAAAATGATCGTGCGATGGTCGAACAAGTGTCCTAATAGCTCGCGCCATGACCAACGTACGATGTCCACAGAGATGCACCGTTTTTGCAGTCGGGCAATATTGGTTTGGAAATTGCAAGTGACATTGAAAAAAGAAGACGTAGACCACACAATATAGGCCTCTAACTCGGCGAACTCGACTCACCGATGCCGCCCCTCACCCCTCTCGTTCCTGTGCTCGTGCGATGACGCATGACCAAATAGGACACTCAAAAGAGAGTAGCTTTGATTGCACGATCAAACGCATCGTACGATCATTATTAAGCATTTCCAGTGCTCGCACCATGATTTGCGAGCTTCAATTAGGACAGTCTTGAGAAACGTGTGTCTTTAATATCGTCGAGCGAGGAAATCGCATCGTTTGCTCGTACGATCGTAGCCAATTAAGACGCCTTATCGTTTGATGTCCAAAAATACCTTAAATGGCTAATTGAAATAAATGACTTGACTTTGACTTTGGTATAGTACTGGATACCCAGTAACTGGGTTGTGGAGATCAGATAGGTAGTTGTACCATGTAACATACTGCAGTTGCAACCGGTTTGAATACAAGTCGACCCCAACAGTTGGGAAAACACTGGACAGACGATGATGATATAAAGGATTTGATCAATGAAAACAAATGATGAAATGAAAACTTAGAACGTGTTCCTGAGAAGATCAATGATGATTTAGATTCCTTAGTATCGAAAACAAATTATAGTATTATGAGAATAGAGGAATAAGAAACAATGGATGGAATGTGTGAAAACTGACGGTGAGAGGGTGAGACACCGAATGAATAAAAGTAAATGAAATGCTTTGCCGACTCGCAAAGAATTTTGGATGAAGGCTGATGGTTGGTTATAAATGATGATTATGATGAGTGAAGATATATTGAGACCTACCTTGATTTACGTTTTTAACCGACTTCAAAAAGGAGGAGGTTCTCAATTCATCGGAACCTTTTTTTTATGTATGTTACCTTATATCTTCGTAATTTATAAACCGATTTGAAAAAGAATTTACTTCCCGATTGGTCCCATAGAAATTTCATCAAAATCGATTCAGTAGTTTGGTTTTTTTAAAGTTTTTGCTAAGTACCCTGGAACCTACTTGTTGTCAGGCTTGCACTGTTCCTTTATAATTAATTATTAATACTGTAATATGAGAAAATTGTAAGAGACAATTATTATTTTTAAAAGATTATATTTGAAGCTACTTACCGGGCCTTCTCCACACGAAATTCAAACCATGCACCTAGCTCCTGACATTTGTTAACTGCCCGCCCATCTAGGTTTATCTATCTATATAAAAAAAAGAATTTTTGTATGTTCGTTCTCCATGCATTCCCCAACTACTGATCCGATTCTGATGAAAGTTTGGTGGGTTTTTCTGTGTACGCCGACTAAGATTCCTGGCCCGAGAAATCATACAGCCACAGTATTAACTTTTCATTATTTCATGTTGTATAGCCTAGCTGGTGTGAATAAAATATTTTGAACTTTAAGCAACTTTTAACATATAGTTAGAAAACGTCTACACAATGTATTAATTATTAATAGACTTTAGAATTTTTAGTAACATGCAATTTATTATTCAGCGATCGAACCTCGCAAGTACAAGTCATAATTAAGAGTTCCGTATAAGTTCAAAACAGTAAACTTTATAGGTGCATAATAATTTTTATGGTTATCTATAAATAATGTAGTTATGCCGTTAAAATTACCTTAGGGCCACGTTATTCGTATTTCAAGCGTCAGCAAGGTTAAAATATAAAGTTGAAGATATCGCACTTGCTAAACTGTCAAGGTTATTCATGTTCATAGGCTAAAAATATTAAACTATTATGATTGACTACGTCGTTGATCCAGTGGTTGGGGTCGTGGGTTGGATTCCCGGGTCGGGCAAAGTGTTATTGGGTTTTTTCCAACAGGAATTTCTCAGTAGCAGCCACGGAGTCTGGATTTGTGCCCGATTGATGGCAATAGACTCGCCGCCTATTACACGGGACTTAAACATAACTGGCGAAATGTGGGTGTACAATTAGGTACACCTCTGCCTAAGCCGTCGGGGATTGCAGCCGTGATCTTATGTTATGTTATTCTATTATTGTTTTGATGGACTAGATTTTACCTTCGGCTTCGGAATTTATTCTACAGAACTAAACTGCCGGCATAAAAGTATCCTTTGTAGTAACTCATTTCATGATTACTCCTTAAGTAAAATTCCATTGAAATCCGTCCAGCCGTTAAGGTGAAATCGCCAGGATAGCCCGCGAAATCCAAATTTCCCCCCTCAAGGAGTGAAGCCATGGCTAACAAACATACTCACCTTCACATTTATTATATTAACTTAGCATTAAGATATGATATGTAATATTTTTATGATGTGTACTGGTTAAAGGTGTTATCACAGTTCAGTAAAAATTAACACTTTTGTGAGAAACGACACAGCAACTTATTATGACAAACAAATATTATAAAAGGCTCCACGACTGACAATATTTAAAAACATGGGCGTCCCCTATGAAATAAGGTCAGCTATTAACCTTCCTGAATGGCTAAACTCATAACATCACGCCTGTTTCTCTAAAGGGGTTGGACAGAGATGTACTTTTAGAGCACCCACAACAAGTCCCATGTAATAGGAGGTGTGCCCATTGGCATCATAGAGACACAAATCCAAACTGCGGGCTGTTACTGATAAAAACTGGAATCTGGCTAGTTTGTACCAAAAAATAATTAATTTTGCTAACATACCAAATAAGAAACACATTGTTTTCATTGTTTGATAATCCTCGTAGCTAAAAATTTATAATAAATAATTTAAATGCGTAATTTTAAAATAAACAATTATATACGTAGATTATTTTTTTAACCCTCAGTTATATGTATGAAACAACTTAATGGAAAATTGCATTTCGCTGGACATTAATATCGCTTTATCTTAATTAATAATTATTTTATATTAAATCAATTAATTATTTTATTAAAAAAATATATTATTGAATATTGTGAAACGGAATCCTGAACAGAAAGTTTTGAATAAAAAATAGTAATGTCTTATTAATGTTTAGTCTTATTTTCTAAATAAAAACAGCAAACCATAACTAATTTATTATCATTATCAAAAAACCTTGGTTAATTTTTCGCACGCCTCATATTTATAAACTTCAACGGAGGCATGCCAAAACTCGATCGTTTGTCCTTTGCATAAGACGTGTTGCAAATTATTACAAAAATACTCGGATCCGATTTTTATAAGTAATAATAATTATTATATATAAAGTTCGGCAAGCCAGTGGTTTTGAACAATTAAAATAATAATAACAAAATTAAATAAAGTGTGGTTTTCAGTGATTAGTAAAAGTAAGTTTACAATTACAGTTTTCATTTTGTTTTTATTGGGTTTGTGAAAATTAATAAGTAACAAATAAGGAGTGACAAAAAGAACACTCCTTGTAGCAACAAGTATAACAGTAAATTATAAGTATACAGGTCGGGCAAAGCGTTATTGCTTACTCTGATCTGGACATGTACCTGGTTGGTGGCAATAGGATCGCCCCTTTTAGATGCGACTTAAACATTACTGGCGATATGTGGGTGTACTATCAAGTGTACTTCTGCCTAATTCTTCGGGAATTACAGGCATTATGTTTTTTTTTACGTTTTGTTCTTAAACCGATATTTAAAAATGATGGATTTGAAGGATTTTCATTTGCCCAGCTATGGGACAATACAGGATTGCTTTATAGAAAAATTAAATGTTATTTACTGATCGAATAAAAATCCATTAATTAATGTTTAATTAATTCAGGATACCGGTATCCGTACAAACAGGGAAAACAGTAAAGATAAAAACTTCGGATCCGCAGTTGAATTGCGGATAAAGATTGAAAGTCTGTCAAGGATTAAATTATCACCTACCGGTTTTTGCCAACTATACAAGGTGTAAACGGACCCTTCACGAACCCGTCAACCAATCATTCTGTACATCAAACTAACACCCATATCTATAAACAAGACAAAGTGTTTACTTGAGTAAGAGTCATTATTTAAATAAAACGATTTTTATTATGTAGTTTATTTAGTACTTGAAGTTAGAACTGTCAAAAATTAGAATTCTTAGTTTTGCTTTCTTTGAAATGAAATTAAATTAATTTATTTGCTAGAATTGTAGTACATTATAGATGGCCGGGTTTATATACAGATGCTCAAACAATTCGCTAGATCTAGCATGCGAAATTATAAAATACATTAATAAATAATTGAAGCTAAAATTATTTAAATGTTATAATAATAAGATGTCAATGATTTGTCAATTAATAATAATAGTAAAATGTCAACGTCACTCTTCTTACTTCGTTTAAATTTTTGTATATTGCAAAAAAAAAAAAATTGGAAAATGTATTACTCAAACTCAAGTATTTACTTTAAATTGACTATTGATACGTATGTAAGTAACTCGCAAAAATTGTTGCTGGAAAAAAAAAAAAACATTATGAATTTATACTATAGGTACTTTCATACTTCTTATGCTGCTTAGTTTTATGACCAAAAAGAAAAAGTTGGTCAACGTTTATGCGCCAAAAACAAAACCTGCAGCAGGCTTTTGCTGCAGATTGAATTGCAAATAAACAGAAAGTCTGTCAATTGCTCTGGTTTTTATTAAATCTAAGTATAAACCTGCGATTGTTAATGACCTTCCCACCAAGAGATTAAATAAATGATGAATTGATGATTCAAGAATAACAATAATATTTGAATAATCTTCTTAAGCAAATTATCTTTTTAAATTATCGAACTGTACGAATATTTAAGTATGTAGTACTTATGTAACGTGTGTAATGATATTTTTCTTGACAAAATTATTAATGGCTTGTTCTAAGAGCTATATATCTTCATCCGACAGTATGATATATTGGCACCGACAAAATGTGACAATATAATTGGTGTGTGAAATATGAAAGCGCTACCTACGAGATAGTTTACGAATTTTTTATGAAACTAGTAAGCGCTGCTAAGCATGAGGTCCTGGTGGGTTCGATTCCCAGGTAGGGCAAAGTGTTATTGGGTTTTTCCATTAATCGTTTCTTAGTCACGGAGGCTTGATTTGTGCCCAGATGATGGCATTAGGCTCGCCCCCTATTACATGGGACCCTTTATAGGACGGATCATACGAAGTGGCCAGTAAACTAGCCAGTTACATTAAAGTCTTTATCTCATTATTTTTTATTTGTAAGTTAAAACTTAGGAAACATTATAAATGATCCGAAAAAGTTAGGATGAGTGTTTATGGCGTCAACATTACTGGCGAAATGTGGGTGTACGATATGGTACACCTCTGCCTAACTGTTCGGGGATAACAGCCGTGATGCTATGTTAGGTTATTATTTGACGTAGAACGATTTGCATATACCTCCATAATAAAACTATAATACTTATTACAAATTAAGATCAAACAGGAAACACCTTGCTGCAAGCCTTGACAAATTGATACTTTTTGGCAATGAACGATATCGTTAACTATTGAATAAATTGTTGTGACTTGACGTTGCTCTTGAGATGAACAATTAGAAAAATAATGCATGTATTCTAACGGTTCAGTCAAATTTGACGAAAAATATGCTAATTGGCTGCAGTGGTTATTTTAGTAACTACATTTTCCGTCAAATTCCAAGTTACCGAGGTTTCCCCCGTGCCTTGAAAAGCATGTTAAGCCGTTGGTCCCGGCTGTCATTTGTAGATCTGACAGTCGTTACAGGTAGTCAGTGGCCTAAGAGTCTGATAACCAGTCTTACCAAGGGGTATCGTATTTCCCAGTACTAACTGGGTTGTGGAGGTCAGATAGGCAGTCGCTCCATGTAAAATACTGGTATTCAGCTGCATCCGGATAGACTGGAAGCTGACCCAGAAGCTGTTGGGAAAAAGCTACGCAGATGATGATGATATGTCAAAAATTCCGGTGTGTTGAGAATTCAAATTGTGCATCCGTGGGTCTAGAATAAACGCGCAAATGCTCTAGATACGGTTCCTCTTTAGGCGAACGTTGATAGGCTGAATTGAGCTTTGTAAATAGCATCTCGCAGGGCAACCTAGGAGGTTCTCAACCGGACTATCCTGTGGGTACCTTGAGTGTAAAAGCTCCAGCCACGGGTGAAAAAACTTGCAAACAAAACGACTACACGCTAAGAGCACCCCCTGTGGGGTACGAGCCTCGTCGCGTCGCTGGGGGAGAACAACAAAGTGACAGGCTGGATCGGAATGTAGCTTCCAGTGTCCTTACCTATTTTAATGTAAGACATTACACACGTTGTAAAGTGTCCATACAGCGTAATGTACGCAGCCGCGCCTGCGGCTCGCTTGCCGACTCATTCAGTGAGCGGCCGATTAGCTACAAAATTTGCTCCAACGGAGAAGTTACGACTGGCCTTCTTTACCCAGAGTTCGCCAGTGCTTCGCGACTAATATGCCACAGTTCACCGCTCTTTCGACATTGTGTTAGACAGTTAGTGGACAGTCAGTTGCTGACTGTCCACCTAATGAGGATAAATCTTTAGTCTTAGTTGCTGGAGTGTCCCTAGGCTTTGTTAGTCGATTAGATAATTCTACAATAATAGTGAGAGGCTCTGGGCAGTCTCTAACTTATGACCCACAAAAAGTGATCATTCTCGGCCCAATTAGAAAACAAGTTTTTTTTTTATATTTGAATAAAGAACGTCATTATTTTTTTTTTTTGTTCAGAAAACAGTTACATAATTAAAAGATAAATCAAACATAATTTTAGCACGTTATTATGTAACCGACCAGTATTTTGAATCCAACCAATTCTTGCTGAGTTTTTCTTTCTCAATAGTGACAAAATTGTATCCTCATCTTTATTCAAGTCCGTTTCATCGGTGAACGCATTATTACTTAATACTTGTTGGTGACGCGTCGTGATCAAAAGAAATACTGTGTCTGTATCAGTTTAGCCCGAATTCTGTAAGAGAGAGAATGTGTGTCTTGTTACCATAATACGGCAATTAATTAAAAAAATCCTTGCATAAATTGATAAAAATGCTAAGCAGATATAGAAAAATTAATGGTTACTACTAGAATATTTTCACTGCAGGGTTATTAATAAGGTTTTAAGTGTCTGTGCATACGAGAAGCAAAGAAAAGTAAAAGTGTGAGTGATAACGACCGAATCCTCATAAGCAGCCCCGTTTTAAAATCTCGTACTTGGTTAATAAGGTCAGTAGTGACAGAAAATATTTTTTTTTAATATTTATTTTTATTTCGGTTGCCATTTGTAGATCTTTGACAGTCGTTACAGATAGTCAGTGGCCCGAAAGTCTTACAACCAGTCTTAACAAGGGGTATCGTATTACCCAGTACGAACTGGGTTGTGGAGGTCAGATAGGCAGTCGCTCCATGTAAAATACTGGTATTCAGCTGCATCCGATTAGACTGGAAGCCGACCCCAACATAGTTGGGAAAAGGCAAGGTAGGGGATAATTTCATTTTTATGTATTTGGGTGGCTTACAGCTAACCATTATAATAAGGTAATCGATGGCAAGCCATTTACAGGCCTCCACCAATAGCAATAAGGTCTTGTTGTACAAACTATTAACACATAACATCACGCCTATAATCCCCAAAGGGTTAGGCAGAAGTGTACCTAATAGTACACCCACATTTCGCCAGTTATGTTTTAAGTCCCATGTAATAGGGGGCGAGCCTAATGCCAAAACTATTAACTCAGCATAATACACAGTAAAGAAGTATAGGATTATATTTAATATTAAATTAAGTACGTGTATAGGCAGGAATGCAGGCGCAACCACAATTAGAATGCAACAGAAATAATACAGTTTTTGGAAACTTTTTAAAGTTACGCCATTTTATTTTAAATATATTTCGCAAGTTATATGATAATACTATCTGACTCGCGCAACTTAGTCTGCGTTACATTTTTGTTTGATGCTCCGCTCCTATTGGTCGCAGCGTGATGGTATATATCCTATAGCTTTCCTCGATAAATGGACTATCCAACACTAAATTAATTTTTCAATTCGAACCAGTAGTTCCTGAGATTAGCGCGTTCAACCAAACAAACAAACGAACTCTTCAGCTGTATAGGTTATTTAGGTATTACGTGTCGATGTGTAAGCGAGCGGTACATAGTCACTTAAATTCATGAATAGATCCCTAATCAGTGAATCCTGATGTTGGCATCAGAACAAATAGAAGTGAAATGCGTGTCCCGCAAAGCCAATCAACCTTCTAATTTGTAGTGTTGTCTGTCTAACACATAAATAACACTACGCCTGTAATCCTGGAACGGTTAGGCAGAGGTGTACCTAATACTACACCCACATTTCGCCAGTTATGTTTAAGTCTCATGTTATAGGGGGCGAGCATATTGCCATCAACCAGCCAAAAGTCCAGAGTCCGTGGCTGCTACTGAGGAATTTCTGATGGAAAAAAACAATAACACTTTACCCAAACCAGGAATTGTACTCAGGACTTCATGCTCAGCAGTCGCGCTAGATCAACGAGGCAGTCCACTCATCCAACAATTCGATTATCTTCGTTTATTCTTTTTTGTTAGATTTAAATGTTTCACAACATTGATAAAGTTTTCATCTAACCGCACGTCCTCGAAAAAACCCTCGTTACACAAAAAAAAAAAACAATTTTGAGATATACAAATTTAAAGTTTTTTGTGTCCGGCCGCGTGTGTCATTCGATGATTTAATTATTTTCGCAGAACCTATACTTTTGGAGTTTATTTTTTCAATTATATATCAAGGGGAATTGAAATTGAGAAGGGTATTATCTAAAAACCTAACATTTTTGTGTTATGACAGTTTTGTAGAGGACATGCGTAATGTTAACATGAAGTACAACTTGTAAATCCGTTCCTTAGACAGTATTTTTAACCGACTTCAAAAAAAGGAGGAGGTTCTCCATTCGGTTGTATTTTTTTTTGTTTTTGTGTCATATCTTCGTCATTTATGAACCGATTTGAAAAATTCTTCTTTTATCTGAATGGATCTGCTTTCCGATTGGTCCCATAGAAATTTCATCAAAATTGGTTCAGCAGTTTGGTTTGTAAATTAAAATAACTGGAAAAAATATGTCATCCAAGTAAAAGAAATTGCGAAATTGATACTTGGCAAGGATTTGTGTGTGATGCGATAACTAAAAAGGGTAAAATAAAAACGTAAAGTTTTTTTAACCCCCGACGCAAAAACGACGCGGTGTTATAAGTTTGACGTGTCTGTGTGTGTGTGTGTGTGTCTGTCTCGGGCATCGTAACTCCCGAACGCATGAACCGTTTTTGATTTTGTTTCTTTTTGTTTGAAAGATGAATTAGTTGGGAGTGTTTTTAGCTGTGTTTGATGGAAATCGGTCCAAGATGGCCGCCACCACGGGCGTTTTGCCAGGGTTTTTAAATTTTAAATTTAATTTTTCTTTGTACTAAGCCGAAGATTGGCTTAAATGGCGAGAGATTGACGAGATTTTGAGTTGAGTGACGGATCTAGACTTTTGTACACTTATGGTGGCAGCACTAGGGTAGCCTGCGATATTGTAGGTTTTTGCAATTACTTCACATTTAAGTACCTAACTAACTACAGTTATTTCAGTTAAGAAATATTTGATACGATTTCTAGTTAAAGTAATTATAAATATGTAATTACTTTTACTAAAAATCGTATCAAATATTTCTTAAAGATAAATCTTTATAATGTTAGATCAGAGGTTTAATAAGCAGTCGCTCTATGTAAAATATTGGTATTTAACTACATCCGGTTAGACGGGAAGCCAAGCCTAACTTACTTAGGTAGAGGCTACGTAAATGATAATAATCCTAATACTCTCAGGCTACCTTTCCAAACTGTGCAAGCGCAGGTTTAATTACCACATCAATAAATTTGAAAGATCAAAGTCAACTCAATTCACATTCAAATGTTTTTTGAATTCACACCCAGAAGATTGCGATATCATAATATATTGTAATAATAATATATTTTCGGCATACTCAAATGGACACAAACAGAACTAGTCACCCTGGGTAGGAAGGTCCGTACATTGTTGACGGGATATCGAATGCATCACCCATGCTCTTCGGTTATGAGACTGTATATCCCGCGGAGGTGCGGAGATCGAGGCTTTTTAAATGCTAAGACTCTCTACAATCGCGTGATATGCAGTCTCAGGGAATTTTTCCTACAAGCCGACGTGGGAATACAAAGCGGTACTCCTCGTGTTGTTAGGAGGTTCCTTTCTCTGGAGACCTGACCGCCGGTAGCTTGGACCTTGTCCCCGATACCGGTGGGCTACTACTTTTTATATTTTTAAATGTTTTTTAATACTAATTTTATATAGGAATATTTAAAAATGTAAACAATATTTAAAACAATAAATAAAGAAATAATAATAGCCTGTAATTATTGATGTCGAGAAAAATAAAGATTTTAGGATTATGATTATTAAGTCAGTTTCAAACAAATGCTGAATATGAAACTGTCTGATTTCCTTACGATGCATACTCCTTCGCCGATTGGAAGGTATACGAGAGATATAACATAGATGTAGCCAAAAGTTTTAAGTTGAAAAATACTACAAAATTTTCACACGGCCTAAATACGGTGAGGGCACATCTAATTATTTAAATATTCGGGTTGTCCAGTATAGCATAGCACATTTCATCTACAAATAGCAACTGAGTAAATCCAGTGAAATTCTTGCAACAGTTATTCAATAATTTAGCAGTGTAACATAATCTTCTTTCAATTACAGATGTCGATAGACGACATGCATCCGATGTTCCCGTACACCAAGGAGGAGGTACAGGAGATCAGAAAAGAGCTTAGATTGAAGGAGAGCACTATAGAAGAAGATGTGGATGCTATTGTGGAGTGGTTCCACAAGCAACCGCATTTGGTTGAAGCTGGGATAGGTAAGGAAATAGACTATTCCTTAAATTGCATCATTTTAGTTATAAAGTAGCACCCATCATCAACCACAACTTGTATTCACCCACTGCCAGTAAAGGTCATTAAAGGCTCATAAAAAAGCGTGTTTTCTCATACGTTGACGTTTGAAAGTAGCCTTTAACATGTTAAATCGAGTGTTAAACTTATAGTTACGTATTTTAAATACAAAAAGGCTAAAGCTAAATCCATGCGAAAAAGAGAATTGATGCGTACGCATCTATACAAAATGGTAATTTTCAATAGATAAAATGCGTATCGATGCGGTGTGATATTATCACCCTTATACGATAACTTTAAGTACCGTCATGGACGATAGACCTAAGTTTAAAAGCATAACGGTTGTCATAAATAAAAAAAAACTGAACGTGTTCATTCCACATACGGTCCGTGACTTACATGAAAAAAATGATATTCATAAAACATTTTCCATAATTATATTTTTTCAAAACAACAGATTTACTAAAACGTGATATTATAATAATGTGATTCAGATATAATAATAAAATGAATAAGATTAATATGAATTTTACAACATTTTTTTAACCGACGAAAAAAATGGAGGAGGTTCTCAATTAGACCCGTATATTTTTTTAATGGATTTCTTAGTAAAAATTAATGCATGGTCATACCATGAATTAATTTTTACTGAGAAATCCGATTTCAATGATTTTTTTAATTGGAATGCGTATATCTCAAACTTGGTCCCATTTAAATTTGAAATATAAAATCCACCCCTAAGGGGGGAAAAACAGGGGTAGATTAATTTTTTTCCTACTGAATTTTTCAATTATGAACCTACCTTGTTTAAATTTGCCCCACATATGAAGTTATGATGACAATACAACATTGAATAGAGATCTAGATTGTATCCGATGATGGAGACGGAAGGCAAGAAGCCCTCAACAGTTTACAGCAGCTATATCGTGTTTGGGCTCATTTCATGCACCTTTATGAGAATTTTAGACCTAGCTGGACTATGAGACTGTCATCGAAAGTCTGACGATGGAGACGAAAGGCAGTCGCAAGAAGTTCTCAACAGCTTGCAGCGGCTATATCGTGATTGGTCTCATTTCACGCACCTTGATGAGAACTTAAGACCTAGCTAGAGTATGACTGTCATCCAAGGTCTGACGATGGAGAAGAAAGGCAGTTGCTAGACATCCGCAACAGAGCTACCGGTTAGACTGGAAGCCGACCCCATCATAAGTGGGAAAAGACTAGGCAGATAATCAAGACTTTCATATGCAAAACTTTCATCACGACAATTTCCTAATTTTTCAAATTGTAAGTAATTTATTATTGTAATTTCAGACAGAGACTTTGTGGAAAGAATGCTGATCGTAACAAAAGGATCTATGGAGAAGGCGAAGCGGAGAATAGACAACTTCTACAAGTACAGGCTGCTGGCACCGGAGATCATACAGAGCAGGGAGACGGTGTTATCGGACTCCGAAGATCTGTGGAATTCATAGTGAGTAATCTTACAAAACTTCTTAAAGATGGGTAAAGAAAATATGGATCTCTACCTCGTGTCAGGCGGCAAAAACGATAATGTGATGATTTGAAAGAAAAATAGCCAACTGAACATGAATTCTAAATAATGGATCATCTCATTAAGACAGTCTCTACTGACATGTCATGATAGTGCCAGAGACTACAGAGGTCAAGGTACTCTTGAAAAATAGTAAACTTTTTTTTTCTTCATTAAAATGGCTGACCGAATCAAGTCAAATCTAATCATTTATTTCTTTGCAAACATGGGTAATTGGTACGTAGTTGTTTTCTTATACATCTAATATAGTTCTCCATATTCTACCGCGTCGCATAGGCATGGCAATTAATATTAAATTAAAAAATTAATGAGAAATTGTATAGAATTGTATTGATACCGAATAAATATAAATGTCAAATCATGAGAATTACAAAAAAAAAAACAATAAAAACAATAAATATCAGATTACCTAATAACAGTATTTTTGTTTTTAACAAAAATGTCAAAAAGAATGCTAAACGTATGTCAAACAGAATAGTAACACGTATGTCAATAAAAATAACAGTATGTCAATCAGTACAGCGATTTATCATTAAGGAAATTGAGTATTAACTTTTTTCAATTAATTTTTGGTTTAGTGCCCTTGTAAATTTTACAGTCATATTTTTTATTACATCAGGTACTTTATTATAAATGCGTGGGGCGATACAAAAAAAATCATTCTGCGTAAGTGCGGTTCTAAATTTCACTTGACAAAGTTTGTTTACATATTGTGTCCTTATCGGATTTTTTCTGACTGCTGACAGTTTTTTAAATAATTGCCTACCGGTTACCCACTGTTGAGTATAGACAAAGCAATACGGGGCAACCAAAACAAAAATTACAAGGATAATCAAGGAGCTTGTGACTAAATATTAACAGCTGCTTGGGTCGATGTTTAGTACCTAAAAAAAAAACGTGCCCAAGGATTTTTGGAATAATGCCGTGCTACCCTAGGTTGGTCCTTGGATGGGTGACGACCAATCACATACCAAGTCTCCTCTGTGCCTCGGAAAGCACGTTAAGCCGTTGGTTCCAGCTGTCAATTTTAGATCTTTGACAGTCGTTATCATCTACTCAGTGGCCCGAAAGTCTGACAACCAGTCTCACCAAAGGGTATCGTATTACCTAGTACTAATTGGGTTGTGCAGGTCAGATAGGCATTCGCTCCATGTAAAATACTGGTATTCACCTGCATCGAGTTAGACTGGACGCCCACCGCAATACAGTTGGGAAAAGGCAAGGTAGATGAAGGATAACAACACCCAATGAAGAACAAATTCGATGCTACTGCAGATGTAAATTAGATTAGGCAGTCGGTCTCTTTCCCCACTTATCAATTGACTGTTAGATAGAAAAACTAGTCTTAAGTAATATCGGTTTCTTCGTATGCTATAATTATTCATGCTGCAATCGGAACTACGCTACGGTTGGTGGACCGCGCTACTTCGCAATATGCTCTACTGACATTATTACTACCTCATTGTACTAGTGGTCGCAATCGTGACAGCTGAAAATGAGGTCCTGAGTTTCGATTCCCGGGTCGGGCAAATTGTTATTGGGTTTTTTCATCTGGAATTTTTCAGTAGCAGCCCCTATTACATGGGTCTTAACATAACTGGCGAAATGTGGGTGTACATTAAGAACACCTCTGCCTAACCTTTTGCAGTGGTGTGGGTATAGTGTAGCGGTCTTGTGTAACCTTTTTGGAGATTACATTTACATTAGTTGTTATGTATCTTTTTAAATAATCTTAAAAACATTTTGAAATAATTCTCTCTTGAATAATAATAAAACTTAGAAAAACTTTGTATTGTTAACGTTTTAAACAATAGATTGTACGTAGGTACCTACGTAAATTTGTAAAAATAAATAGTCTACATCATTTTCCGGAGATAAACTTTGATTTGTAATCTTTTAAATCATTTCATACGTTGACGTCATTTAATTGTTCTTACTTCATGATCGTCTTTTATTTTATTCTCTAATAAAAAAAATATATATTCTCACCTTAATTCTGAGACAACATTACCAAATCTACCTACCTTACGTCATTTGCTTAAATATATATGTAGCTATAGCATTAATAGAAATTTCTGAATACCTCTTCAGCAGTTATTTTGTTTGTCATCATATCCAACTCTTACCATGGGACCATCACCGAATCGCAGAAAAAGTCTATTGCTCTAAAAATATTAATTTTCGCATACATCTCATACCACACTTATGAGCACTGCGAATAATTGGCACCAGCTCACTTCAATTTTACCAACTGATCCCGATCCAAAACCATGGTAGTGATGATGTGAAGGATCTCATTTTTGTCCATTAAATTGTTCTAAAGTTATTTAAAAATTATTGAAAAAACTGAGCCTATATGTTGAAAAAATTTAGAAAGCAGTTCACACACAATAGTTCTTTGTTTATAGATAGCAGGAATCAGGATGAATATTGTGCGTAGAAACTTATAGTAGTTGGAATGTATAGGAGAACAAGTTTTTCAAGTATAATGTTAAGTTCATGGTAGATTAAATATTTATCGTACGGAACCCTTTTAACGCGAGCCACTTGGACAGTTCTTTTTGGTCTTAACAGCTCACTCTTTGCCAAATCAAATCAAATCATCACAATTTTTTTTATCAAATTCAAATGGAAACAAAATGCAATTCAAAATGACAATAATTCATTTCAATTGATTCTATTTGAAAAGACGTCAGCTGTCCTGCAATATTTAATTGTTTTTTTTTTGTCTATTCCAGCCTCCAGATTTCAATGCCTAAAATGTTTAAAGGCCATAGAGTGACTGTCGTCAAATTCGTGAACCCTGATCCGAGCTCTTTCTCATGTGAAGCTTTCCTCAGAAACACTTTCATGGTATGTATTAATTTGTTCAATTTAATAGTGCTATTTACTTACTAAAACAATATTTTTTTTAGTTCTTTTCCTCCTCCTGTGTTGGTGTTGTGTTTGTAGCTTGAGGTCCTGGGTACAATTCCTGTGTCAGGAAATGTGGTAACGGGTTTTTCTCTGTAGCTTCCCGGACTACGTTTTCAGTACCTACATCATTCTGAACCCGCCACAAAGAAATTTTTCATCGGTACTTTAAAAAAACTTTTTTACAAAAAAGTAACCGTCTTCCAAAAAAAAAAAAAAAACAAAAAAAGTGGAAAATAACTTTACTTTTGGAAGTCGGTGACTATTGTTTGTTTCATTGAATTTTTTGCCACCGACTTCCGAAAGTAAAGTTATTTTCCACTTTTTTTAGTGTTTTTTTTTTTTGAAGTCGGTTACCTTTTTGCAAAAAATAAAATATCTTACCCAGTTATCGCACACAAATCCTTGTCAAGTATCAATTTTTCGCAATTTATTTTACTTGGATGACGTTTTTTTTCCAGCTATTTTGATTTAAAAACCAAACTACCGAACCGATTTCGATGAAATTTCTATGAGACCAATCGAGAACTATAATATCCTTTCAGATAAAAGAAGAATTTTTTAAATCGGTTCATAAATGACGAAGATATGAGGTAACAAACACAAAAAAATAAATAAAAATACAACCGAATTGAGAACATCCTCCTTTTTAAAAAATATTCTCCTGTTTCCTACAAAGTTACAATAAATACACGATTCAAACTTTAAATTTATGGAACAACTGTTTCAAATAACTGATGAAAAATTTATATGTAGTCAGGAATGATGTAGGTACTGAAATTATGATAATATAACCGTTTGTGCGGCGGTGTCTTTTCCACCTTGCATTCCTTGGTCAATGGCTAGTCTCCACTGAGACTGGCTGCCATGACTGAGAACGGTCATAACAACTTTCAAAACATTCGTTTTACATTTTTTTTACAACATTTGTGTTTTATATTTTGAACAAACTTTCACATTTATGATTAACTGGCTGACCTGCGCAACTTCGTTTGAGACAGAGACGGTTGGGTTATTTTTCATTGATGCTCTGCTTCTATTAGTCATACCGCGATGTTATGTAGCCTATAGCCTTCCCCGAAAAATAGGCTATCCAATACAAAAAAAAAAAAAATTTTGGTATAAACTCATTATAAATGTGAAAGTTTGTTTGTTTGTCACACCTTAACAGTTAAACTTACAATACCCATAATCTGGGTCACATAGGCCATTTAGTCCTGGTAGTACCTTCCCGTGGCATAATTTTCCACCTTCACGTAGACGAAGCCAGGTGGAAAAGCCAGTTATAAATATATTTGTGTTATCTTCTTACAGCTCGGAGACATCAGAATGAAACACGACTACTTCTTAGGCGACATCTGGGTGCTCGACATGAAGCATGCTACCTTCGCGCACCTGCTTAGACTCAACCCATCTCTAATGCAGAAGTCAGCCCATTTGTTTCATGTAAGTTTTTTTTAAACGTTGTCCCACTCTAGGTATTTCTCCTGTATCGTGGGTGCATTTGGAAACATTTAAACTCACAAACACAAACATCCAGACCCGGAACAACTACCTGTAGACCATATTTGTTCATTTGAGCGCAGCAACCAATCGCTCAGGCACTGCGCGATCCGTGTCGTCCTATGTAAACACTAGTTGAATTTATGTAAAGACTGCAATCGTTAATTTGCCTTGCACATGCGTAGTGATCGATGTACTTGCTTTGTTTATATGAGAAGAGCCCTTTGCCCTGCAGTGCATTACGAATGGCCAACTGTACTTCGCTGGTCTCGTGGTCGCGATTGCAACTGCTGAACGTAGAGTCCTCAGTTTGATTCCGAGGTCGAGTAGTGTAATTGTATTTAAGATTTTGACATTAATATCTTTTAAACACTAAAAGATACATAAGGTACTTTCCATCAGTAAGATCACACAGAACCCCTTAAAACTGAACATAGCAATGCTGTTTATGAGCAAAATGAGACTTGTGTTTTTTATTAAAATAATATTTACTTGTGAAACTTAGCATTATTTGCCTATAATTTGCCCACTTCTGTAACACATGCCGCTTATTTAGAAAAATGGTTGAAGATTATTCTTAACGCAAGCCCAGTGCGGGTTGATAAAATGACATGTCAGTTTTTGTCTTCGAAATTTTGATTCTAGAACAAATGCCGGTATCCTCAAGATGTTCTTCTTCATCGCTTTGACTTTTAAATTCTCATCTCCAACACCTCAATTCCAGGAAGGTCTTGGTCTTCGGATCCAGTCCATCCATGTCCTCAACGCCACCAATCTACTCCAGCACGTCATCAGCTTCATGAGGCAGTTCTTCAGTCCAAAGATAATAGACCGTGTGGTGGTGCACGAGAATCTGGATGATCTGCACATGAGTGTGCCTAAGAGATATCTGCCGAAGGATTATGGAGGAGAAGAACCGGCTATGGCTGAGTTTAAAGGTGAGTTACATAGCTTGTCGAAACTTCGTAGCTAAAAAGTATCGTATGGTCAGTTATACTAAGGTCGAATTTTCCAATGGAACTGAACGACTACGGCAGGGTCTGTGCCATCATTACTATATAGGCTATTGACACTGACTGCTCCTGAACGCGGTTTAGATGTGCAAATCGCGTTCAGTTTTACCGGTGAAATTCACCTAAAGTAATGACACAATTACGAGTAGTGACGTCATAGTAGTAATTTGAATGACAGCAAAAATGAGTCAAACATCTCATTCACACGGCTTTCATCACTGACGATCTGTCATAAAACACGATGACGGATGGATATTCACATTGCATACGAAATCGTGTTTTATCACGATCCGGTAAAAAAAAAAACGAATTGGTGTTCAAATTAGTTCCGTAACTTTTCGGGCGCGAGCGCATCAGCAAATCCTTCACAAAAAAATCATGATCCGTGTTTTTTGACGTACCTGGTTTTTAAAAGACTTTACGTGATTTGACACGTGTCCGTCATTTTTCACGATTCGTGATGCGTGTGAACACGGACATTTAAAAAGCATAGCCACCGTCAAAAAAAATGACAGATCGTGAAAAAAGACGATACGTCAAAAAACACGGATCGTCGTCGTGTGAACGGGCTGTTACCTATGACGCCATGGGGCGGGTGGATGGCACTCCGCATAGTATTTTAATTGCCTTGGTCAATCCGACCGAGTAGAAGAAAATTTGTAACTAAATTATATTGCTATAAGTACTTGTTGGAATATAGAACAGGAAATTATCTGCACAATTAAACTCTGGAGACCTACCTACTACCACCTCATGTAGCAATATTTCTTTAATCTTACATCATTGTGAGAAGAAGTTGGAGCTGCAGAGGATGTAATATTGCTTTATCTATTGTCTGCTACAGTCGTTGGCTTTACCCGAATATTGTTGTATTTATTTTTTCTGCTTATAATTTCAGATAAATACGAAAAAGAAATGAGAAGCACGACGACAAAGCAGTTCCTTTTAAATTCGATGAAAATGGTATCTAATGAGAAGAAGCGACCAAACTCTGACATCAATGAGGAATTCCTAGCTGGATCCTTTAGGAAATTGGATTTCGATTAATTTTGGTGTTTTCTGGTTTGGTATTTAAGTTTAGTTGTTAAGTTATTAATTATATTGAATTTGTAAGCACTGGCTTCTTTTATTTTAAAATTTATTATTATTACAGTCACTTGTGTATTCATAAAGTGGTCTAAACCACAAGATAGGGAATATCTGCGCCTACATCGACTGGTGACGGCAGTAGGTAATAACGTGGTGGTAACAGAAACTTCACGAAGCCGTCAACCCCAGATCTTCTAACTCGAGGGTTCTCCTTCTTTTGATCTATTACATTTATTTGAAGAACTTAAATCCTCACTTCTTTCTTTTCTTTTTTTGGTGCCCTACCCTGTGAAGCTCAATTGCCCTCCTTGAGGTAACCGAAGACCAAACTGATTCCATTATTTTGGTCTTAGGACTAACAGTGCTACTGGCTTAACCTGTACACTGTCTAAAATAATAAAGGCCTCGAGACTCGTATTAGTTCCGATTATTACACATGTCTGTAATTTGTCTTTATGTGCAGGTGTTTTTTCGACGACATTTAAAAAGCAGTCGTTCACCCCATTGATAAGTCAAGGCGTAGAGATGATGTCAATGACTACTGTTCCATTTTGATTCTGACAGCAATGTCAAAGATTTTTGAACTTTGAACAAGAATCGGACCAGTTTTCTCGAAGCAAACAACCAATTTCTAAGACAATAACCAATACTGGTTCAGAAATGGAGTAAGTTTCGGTACTTACTCCATTTTTGAACCAGTATTGACGCAGTTATGGATTTATCTAATAAAGTAGTTAGGACGGCAGATAGAAAACGCAAATGCTTGGGAATTTTCCTTGATCTGTCAAAGGCATTTGACAGAAAACCCAGTCTTGAGTAAATGGAAAAAAATCAAATTTGTGGACACTCATTGAAAATCTTCACAGACTATCTCGGCAATCGTATCCAAACACTGAAAATCTGGCAACACGAAAGTGAAAAGCTTTCAATCGCATACGGCGTTCCGCAAGGCAACATCCTGGGGCCTACTCTCTTCCTCATTTATATAAATGAACTCTGCAAACTGCCTTTTGAAAATAGTGAGTTATACAGGGAGGAAAGGACACGGTACCGAAAACGGAAACCACATACTCAGTACATCATTCTGAAAACACCACATAGAAATTTTTCATCGGTATTTTTTTTTTTAAACCGTATGTATACGTTCGCGAATAATACTACCCTTGTTTAAGATGGTTATAACTGGCCCCGGACATACCAAAACGCTGAGGCTGCGCTTTTCACTGCGATGAAATATTTGGACGATTACTTGTTCACTTTATCTGTCGGATACAGATTTGACCTAATAGCAAAAGGAACGTATACCGTTTTATCACGGTGAAAGCACAGGTGGTTCCTTAACACAATGTAGCTGCCTTTTACTCACTAAATCCTCTTGTGTTATGTATGTAGAAGTACTCCTTAATCAGCATCTCAACTGGAACCCCCAAAATAATCATAGTCGCGTCCCACGTACGTAAGCTAATATTCGTTTTCCAGAAGCTACGAAACACTGCTGGTCATGAAACGCTAAAATTACTATTTATGCTTTTACCTAATTAGTGTGTATGTCTGTCCTAACGTACTGCTTATCCGTTCGGGGTGGTGCCACCCAAAATGTATTTATCCGCCTTGAGAGAGCCGAGAGTCTGTCATAAAGGTAATGCTCTTTCGTCCACGAAGGTATCCCACTGGTATCCCACGGTACTCACAGTAAGGCAACTTGATGTGCTCCTGTCTATCCTACGATAACACTCTGCACTTACCCCAGAAGAACCGACTGGCTGGTTTAATTAATATTTTATAGCATGCCGACATGCCGTTAGGTAACACAGAATTCATAAAATAAAAGCCAAACTTTAATATAATTTTATTTTATTTGAAATATCACTCATACTTACACCTAAAATATAAAAATAATTATTTTTACCTGTCCAAATTTTTCACAACTATTAAACCACTTTGGTTTTAGTTTATTTTATTAGAATCACTAATTAATTTTAATCACTCAGTAATTAATAACCTATTAAAACACAAGCCTTATAAAAACAGTCCCTTAGAGCTTAGTCTAATTTTCACATTGATTTTCCTACATTACACTATAATTAGATTTTTTTTTCCTTAAAACGAAATCTATAGTGAAGACTTTTATAAAGATATGCACATAAGGTCATTCTTTCTTCTTTGAGTATTAACTTTGGTTAAGCATTAACCAATCGACAAAGAAAGAAAGATAAGGCCATTGAAGAAGGATTATAAGAAGGATTATTATCTGTGTCCGCAGTTTCTCTTTTTACTTCTTTTTAAGAGTCGTAGCGTGATGATAAATAGCTTATAATCTTTCTCAAGAATTGTGCAAAGCAACTGCAAAATTATATTTTTTTAATCCAACTGATGATTCCAGGGATTAGGGGAAACAAAGAAATTCAGCTGTATATTATTAGTGACACGCCCCTGCATCATACGGCGCCACCTATAAGGTCTAAAACTATCCTACCTTTCAATCTAAAACTTCCATGCAAATTAACAAAATTTCATTGAAATCGGTTCGGTGGTTTCGAAGATTAGGGTGTTTGAAGCATATTCCCAAGCCACCAGACAGTGTCGATGGATGGTAAGGTACTCCCACAGAAAAAGTTTTAGCTTTCATAAAATAACATAGGTCTGGCGTTCATGGAATCTTGGTCCAATAAATGCTGTTGGGCAAAGACGATTTGAATCTTTTGTTGTAGTTGGGTTCAAGGTCAGAACCTAATCATGTTGCTAAGGATATAGCTACGGGTTTTACGGTTGGATGGATTGAAATAAAATAGGTTAAACTAATGCGTCACGGCTGACAAGGGAGAATAGTAAAGGAAAAAGAAGTTTTGCGCCGACCCCAAGTAACATGGTTAAGGTCAGGAAGATGATGGTCATGATAAGTCCAGCTTCCTTAGCCCTAAAAACTAATCCAACTCTAATTTTCTGAAGGAACCTTCTACTCCGAAAGTGTCGCTTATTTTTGATGATGATATCCTTTTTGATTCGTCTACGTGGAAGTTTTTATCATGATTCGCATAGAACTCTTTCCAGGCGTCTGATTGTATGGCTTCATACCACATGTCTGTAAAGGAAATATAAAAATCATGAAGACAGTTCCTCAAATTAAATGGCGTAAAGGAAAGAAAGACGAATATGGTTATCACTATCTGCCTATACTCTTGGTCTAGTGACTGCCAAGTTGGTCTGGTGGTCACAAGTGCGACTGCTGGGCATGAGATCCTGGCTTCGATTCTCAGGTCAGGCAAAATATTGTTGAGTTTATCCGTCAAGATTTTTTCAGTAGCAGCTACAGAGTTTGAATTCGTGCTTGGTTGTCGGGAATGAACTAGCCCCCTTTTAAATGGTTCTTAAATATACCTTATTGGCGAAAAGCGGGTGTACTATTAGGTTCACGGTTAGGTTTTGCCAATCGATATTAACAGTATATCTTCATTTTTCTATAATTTTAAAGAGTCTTTCATATGCAATATCAAATCTTGACTCTGGTGTGCTGAGGATTTATTCCCTCATGAGAAATAATTGCAATGATTCTTTGACCAATCCGGGAATCGAGCCCAGACTGGCGAAGACAAAGAAACAGATTCCGGTCTAACACAGAAAAAAGCAATGGTTTGTAATCGGCGAGGCCTAAATTTAACACTTAAAAATGGATGATTTAACAAAAAAAAACAACTTACCCGAAATATCTTGAGCAGTCATTTTAGCAGTACCACCGAGGTCTGAAGGGAAAATTTCCCTGGGCAACACCTTGAATATCGGCTCAAAACCATTGTATAGATGCAGTCTCTCTACATGTTTTTGCTTCATGATTTTCTTGAACAGGGCCAAGATCGAATGACCGAAGGTGGGTACGTTGACTAAATGTAAGCCTTTTATCTTGATCGCGTAGCATGACTGTGTGGATGAAAAACAAAAAGGTTAGTTTTTTTATGTACGAAAAATGTTTATGTTAGTTCTGAAAAGAAGACAAATGAAAAGCGATGCAAGAAGCACACTTAACTACGGCATCGAAACCCGGTTTCGATCCCATAGTAAACCCGGGTTTTACTGTGGGACTGAAACCGGGTTTTGATACCTTACAACCTAACCAGGTAGCATGCACCCCAGCCGGTTTCATAAATAAACTCCATTTTCCAATCCTCAGTGATCAAGTAAGCTATTTTTAACTTTTACCGATCTGTGACAGTCGTTGCGGATAGTCAGAACCCTGAAAGCTTGAAAACCAGTCTTGCCAAGGGTCGTGTTACCTAGGAACTGGGTTGTGGAGGTCAGGTAGACTGTCACTCCATGTAAAATACTAGTGTTCACCTAAATACGGTTACACCGGAAGCCGACTCCAACAAAATTGGGAAAAGGCGAGACAGATGATGAAAGAAGAAAAATAAAAGACGTGAACTTTATTCAAACTTAATTTATTTGAAATATCACTCGTACTTATATCTATTTATTTAAATTATTGTCTAAAACTGGGTTTAGGTACATAAATAAGTATTAAGTAAATGGAGAAGTTTCAAATCAGCACGATATCTTAATTATTGTAAGTTTTCTAATTATTTCACAATTCTTTCTTATTTTCTTTAATTTAATGTTTCTAATGTAGCTGATTTATGTTGTTTTTTTTTATGTTTTCTAATATATTATATTTTCTATACTTCTTATATATTTTTTAAAGCACTTTTTCAATTTTTATGTATACTTTTTTACCTATAACTTGTTTATGTGGTTTATAACTGTAAATACAAGTTGGTTATTTTAATAAATAAATATTTTTTTTAACAAAAACAAGTAGTTGAAATTATGTTTAAAGAACTTCAACTTAAGATTGGAGTTAAAGATTTTCTTAAAGTCCCATCTTTGACTTGAAGTCCTATAAGTCCCATCTTTGAGTAGAAGTTCTTTAAGTTCCATCTTGCAACACTGATGCTAGATACATAGTGTGGTGCTGACATATTAACAAAAATTGCATCTAGTGTATTTATTCAAACATTTTATGAAATAATTCCTCAGTGTGTGACTTACGTAATTACAATGTCGTGCTAAATTAAAATTATTTCATTAATTTTATTGGTCCACGTACAACCAAAGAAAATTCAAAAAATTAATTATAATCAGTTTTGCTACAAGTTTGATTTTGTTGAGGCTCTAAGTTGTACTATGGGCCACGATACTTCCAAGGATTTTTAACTTGAACATAATCCTCTCATATCTGTAATATGCTCGTTTAAATTTTCTTTAATTTCGTTTGAAAATATCAAAAGGTATTTCGTTCCGTACGCAAAATCTTTGCGCTTTGGACGTGGAGTTGCGGACACCAGACTGTTATACTATACTAAGGTATTTTGTTGTCAGATTATACATTACTTACTATGACTACGCAAGCCTTTAAAAACAGTAATTTAGGGCTTTATTGATAATGGCTTTTTTAATAATATTTTCTCAATAATTTCCTACATTACCCTTGTTAATTTGGAAATGTCAAAAATACTGCTAAAATCTAAAAATATAGTGAAGTCTTTTCTAAAGGTATACACACAGTTACAATATGATGTTTTTTCATTCCAAAATGTGCGACCACTTTTCCTGATGTATTTTAACATTGAAAACTGACTATCACACGGTCTCGGATCGCATACACAACAGACAAAACGTTATGCACCTTAATTCAAGTAAGTAGAGTGTAATTTTCGTTATGCACCTTAATTCGAGTATGTAGAGTCTAATTTTTCTAATTGATGGATTAACCTGTATGGCTTTTAACTGAACTTCAAAGTTACGAAGGTTTAAGTGTACTCGTGTATTATGTTGTAGATAAAGATTTTTAGATTCGTACAAAAAGCGTCCTCACTGAAAAAATAAGTGTAGCGTGAAAAATTTACATAATTTTCAGTATTACTGAGCGATACGATACTATTCACAGTCAGTGTTAATATTTCACCATAATTATGGTACTGACCGCTCCTGATGAGCGCTGTATAAATATTCTAGTGTCCTACCATGACGTCTTAAAGCAGGAATATTTTAATTTCATACCAGTGAGGAAAAGAGACAGAGCTATACAGGATGTCTAGCACCATCTCTTTCCCACACTGGAATAATACTAAAACATTCCTGCTTTAAGACGTCATGGTAGGACACCTGATCGAATTCAATTACATTGGTTAAATTCGCCCTAAACCTAACTAATGTGTGCATACCCTAATAAACATAGTACATTACAAGTCAAACTTCTGTCGCCTTAATAACTAATCTAATTCTATTTTTCTGAAGGAACCTTCTACTCCAAAAGTGTCGGTTATTTTGGAAGCTGTTATTCTCTTCGCTTCGTCGACCTGGAAATGTTTTTCTTGGTGTGCGTAAAATTCTTTCCAGGTTTCTGATTGTATTGTTTCATAACTTGCGTCTGTAAAAATATAAACATTATGATGATTCAAGAATGTATTCTGTAATGCAAGAAAAACGTGTGAGGAGCTGGAAGGAGGGTCTCCCTCTTCCAGACATTCATATTTCGTCAGCCATGTTGTCAAATTTGTCAACATTTTCACGGCTGTCTTTGTCGAAGGATAAGTCAAATATGATCAGCGCACATATAATTTTAGGGAGGCAAAGCCACTGCCATAACCGGGCTCGAATATTTCCCTCACGAAAAATTTTCACAAGGTTTATTTCGACTTAGGAATCGAACTCAAAGAGGCTGTTACTTCAGCAGTTCAACATAGGAAACTATAAAGAAATAGGGTGTGACCGGAGAGACTCCCTCCTATCTCTCCCCCACACTTGCATAAGTCAGCCCACGATGCTGAGCCTGTAGCTTACCACGTAACAATTGCATAAAAACAATCAGAGAGGCCTTGAATTAATGATAATGATGATAAAACAAAGAAACTTACCGGAGATATCCTGAATAGTCATTTTAGCAGTACCACCAAGGTCTGAAGGGAAAATTTCTCGTGGCAACACCTTGAATATCTGCTCAAAACCGTTGTAGAGATGTAATCTTTCTACATGTTTTTGCTTCATGATTTTCTTGAACAGGGCCAAGATTGAGTGACCGAAGGAGGGTACGTTGACTAGATGTAGGCCTTTTATCTTGATCGCGTAGCATGACTGGGTGAGAATAGGTGATACTGTTAGTTTTTTTAGCTATTCTTCACGTTGAAACAGTTTTGGAAAGATGACTTGTCTAGTCGTTGACGGAAAAGCACACCATATCGGGTAGCGTACACTCCTGACGGTTTGATACAAACTGAATTCGCTAATCCGTTGTCCAATTCCCTCTTCTCTTCCCTTTGATATTTCTCGATGGCAGGCAAAGCCACAGAGGCCCATGGGTGGCATAAAAACTCTGACACCAGATTAGGCAATAATCACATGAAAAAATAAAGTAGAAGATTCCCTCTTCTTTGGTGAACAGGTGTACCATTTTTAACTCTTTACCATTTATGTGGAGTCATATTTTCATAGCCGAGTAACTTTTGATTTCATTACGGTATTTTGCAGTCCAAAACTTAATAATAAATGTTCAAAATTTTTCACCGGTTTCTGAAAACCTTTTATAGGTTCTTATGAAATGAAGTTAGAACTGTCAAAAGTTAGAATTTTTAGCTTTGCTTTCGTTGACGGTTCTTACTTCATTTTTAAATTCATGTCTATTGCATAAAAAATATTGCATAGGTAATTATATGGGTATAATACTAGCATCCCTACCGATACTTTTAGAAAATAAAAACCAACTTACCGTAATATGGTAATAAATCTTGGACAGTAAGATAGGTGTGAACTGCATAGCATGACTGAGGGTAGCATTGCTGAAGTCGAAGATCCAGTGGTCTCCTTGTGAGGTCTCGTTGAACAACCTGTAGTCCCCCATCATGAAACCAAGCTTGGCTACATCAAGTACCACCATGTCTGGGCTCAGTATCCTGAAAGACAAGATGGAGATATTAAATACTGTTAACATTGTTCATCATCTTCCAGCCTTTTCCGACTTAATAATCATATTGACGTTGGGTTCTATTCCAAATCATCAACATCTGCTAAGCCTTTTCCCAACTATGTTGGGGTCGGCTTCCAGTCTAGCCGGACGCAGCTGAATACCAGTATTTTGTATGGAGTGAATGACCTCCACAACCCAGTTAGTACTGGGTAATGCGTTATCCCTTGTTAAGACTGGTTGTCAGGCTTTCGGGAGTCAGACTACCTGTAACGACTGTCAAAGATTTACAAAGGACAGACGGGGGTAACGGCTCAGTCCAAATCATCAGCGATATCAAGCGATTCTCCTAGGGCCTCTGGTGTATTACCATCATGCGTACACTAAATAGGCCTTGGTGTAGAAGGTGAAATAAAATTTAGAATACCTTGGACATTGGTACATGAGTAGTGTAACAATTATTTGGAGAACTAAAAAGCATTTCATTTTATTATAACTCTCTAAACATTATAGTGTTCGTAAAATGCAAAACAACCATTACCCACTCAGCCATCCACAAATGGCAACGTCTAATCTAGTTTTACTCACAAACTATTACCTAGCTTTTCACAAACCCAGTATAATATAAAATGGACCCGGCATTTCTCGTAAGTCTGTTAAAATTTTCACGATCTAACCTCTGACAGTACTGGCAGCTTGTAAACGGAGTACGTCGGGCACTTCTGAATATTTGAATACACTTCCACGGTGCAAGGGTCCCGTTACAAATTGAAAGTGCATTGTGATTCTGGCTGGTTATTTTGAATTTAAATTTGTGGAGATGGTTTTTAAAGAATGTCAGAGAGTTAAATATGTGTAGATAATGGAAACGATGTTAAAGAGGATTTAGTCTTTTTAAAACTTGTTTGATAACAGCTATTGATTTATATAGGTAAATAAAATGAAATAGCGGAAGTTAGACAGGCCAAATAATCCAAAGCTGATAACACTTGTACTCGCGTCGGTCTCACAGAACGATTGTCACCAATTACGGCCTTATGTGCTATTCGCACAAACATACTTTTCGTATCGAAATGATCTTAGTAAAAAGCAATCATGCACAGGAAGTACAAAATGCCACCATTGGTGATAAAAGGAAATATCACCTAAAGAGTGTTTTATCGGTCTCACAGACTATAATAAGAAGGTTAACAAAATTTTGCCGAATACCTAAGCGCGTGCCAGAGGAGCTGCCAGAGGCTGTCATTTGTAGATCTTTGACAGTCGTTACAGGTAGTAGACCCGAAAGTCTGACAACCAGTCTAACCAAGGGGTATCGTACTAACCAGCACCAACTGGGTTGTGGAGGTCAGATAGGCGGCAGTCGCTCCATGTAAAATACTGTTATTCAGCTGAAACCGGTTAGACTGGAAGCCGCGCCTAACATAGTTGGGAACAATTTCGGCAGCTGATGACCTACGCGCCTGCCAGTTAATGTATGCAACGTTTAGAAAATCAATGCAAACGGTCACCATCTTTACGACAGGCACCTACCAATAAAGTCTTGTGTTGAATTAAACTTCACATTATTCATTATGCAGACTTATTGTTAGATTCTTTATGACCAAGACTTGAACATTACAATTAAACACCTTGTATACATTATAAAAAAAATATCCTTGGCAACTGTGTTGTAAATTGTATTGCAATCCATTGTTTGATTCGCGTAGTTTTTCTTATTACTCGTACTCTATTGGTTCTATTAAGTAATGTGCAATGCAATCGCACCTCGAGAGCAATAACAAACTTTGCACAATTGCATCAAAATGTACTATTCATTAAGTCCACGCTCACATTTCCAAGTTGTTATTAGCGACCCGAAAACTCCTATTCCTTAATATTGTCTTTCAAGGCGGAAACCTTGACCAACCAACACCAACTAACCACTGGACATTTTTATGAAACTTCATTGAAATCGGTTGGGGGGTTTTGGAGATTAGCAGGTACAATCATAGTTACACGTGCCTTTTTACTATGAACTAAATAGGCTTGCATTTGGCCGCAACTCGCCTGATTTGAAGCTGTGATGCGGTCTAGGGTGGAGCACGCTTGCCTCAAAGAATCCGATTCAATTGAACTTTGAAGAGATCCATATTATAATAATCGGGAAACAAAGAAGCCAGCAGTGCATTCCACAGACTGGCGGTTCGCACAGTATGTGTGGAATCAAAGCGCTTTGTTCGGGTCCGTGGGACATAAACCATACAACGGTGACGCTTCGCCGTAACTATGCTCGTCCCATGATAGAATGGGTATGGGGGAATTAAATTTTTAGCTCCAAAGCATACTCTCCAAAATGTAACCAATAAAAACCCGATAGGCTGGCAACTTTGCGGCGATGTCCAAGGCTTTGAAGCTTGGCTTTGACACGGGTCGTTGTCAAAGAGCCTCTTGGCACAACGCTCAATAACTTCTAAAATAGAGCTAATGATTTTTATCTGCTCACCTGAACATAAGAACGCGATGATTTTCCTTCGTCTTCATCGGAGGCACGATCCAGTATCCTTCCTTGAGATACCTCTCCATGTTAGCATTAAGAGGTGATCTTCCTCCCAAGAGATCAAGCATTCTGTCTCTCGCTGAGAAGTAGTTGTCAATTTTTTCTTTACATTGTTCTACGCTGAAACCTCTTGTCATTAGATGGCCAAGGATCATGCGGTCATCTGGAAAATAGAATGATATGGATTAGAAAATAGAATTGATATTAGCTTAACGCTTAACTGAGATAATAATATGGTGGTAGATGCGCGGTGCGAAATCATAGTGACGTGTCGCTAAGTACCACTTTTGAAATACTATAGTTCTGAGACATTCTTCCAACTCGATTGTGATTTGAGTCTGTGACGCGTTACTCCTTAGTAGCGTCGTAAACGATGGGTCTTAGATTTATTTGGATGGCCCATGAACCGATGGCGACACTTCGGTAAGATGACAGTTTGGCTAGCTACATATTTATTCCGTGACTAGCTCTTGACCGCGTCCCGTCGAACTCTAGTCCAATTTCTAAAATAAAACTTGCCTAAGATACTTCTTATAACATCAGCTATCTGCCAATTAAATTCCGGTCAGGCAATTCTACACATTCGGGTGGCAATATATTTTGCAGTAATTTGCTTTGAGACGGCATTTTGTTTAAGTTCTTCAAGAAATACCAAATTGAATGTATCAACCCGTACAGATGTATTACAAGCCTCACCGATGTTGATGTTTAACCACAAGGTTATACTTAGGATAATTATTACTATTCAACCATTACAAACAACAATATTGGCTTGCTATAATTATTATTCCACCCACTTTTTCTGTAAGCATCGTAATCATAATCTGATAAACATTAATGGGTGAGTCAAGATCAAGAAGTTCTATGTTTATTTCAAAAAAACCCCACAGCGGGTTTTCCCCACTGTTATGGTTAACTAACCACAAGATAAAATACAAAACTGGCTTTAATTGAACTAGCCGCGAAACAAAAGTTTTACCTACCTACTAGTCTTGCAATAAATATACCTGCTATTTATCTACAGTCACAAGAAATGAAATGTATACAATATGCAGCAACTTTTACAAGTTAGTGTCTCCTGCTGTATCGATTGTCGATTTACGTTTTTACGAAGATAATATTTTGGAAGCCATACTATTTCGTTGTAAGTAAAAACCGCTATTTCATGTCAAAAACGCTTTTCAATTTTGCAAAGTGTATACATTTATTTACCCGTGTACACTGTGACAGTACAAAACTGTCAGAAATGGACACTGCAACTCACTGATACACTAGCGACCCGCCCCGGCTTCACAAGGATGCAATGTAGATACTAATGTTTTCTCTACTATAATATGCATGTATTATACTATATAAACCTGCCTCTTGAATCACTCTATCTATTAAAAAAAAACCGCATCAAATCCGTTGCGTAGTTTTAAAGATCTAAGCATACATAGGGACAGATAGTGGGAAGCGACTTTGTTTTATACTATGTAATGATAGTTAAGTGATATTGATGTATAGAACCTAATTGGTGATAGAATTAGCTGGTAAGTGATAACTAAGATGAGTCATCTAAGTAAACATGCTACCTGCATGCGATATGACACCGACGCGGTCGGGTTAATCCCCAAGTTCAAGGTCGCTATGGGCGCTACAGAGGAAGCTATACTCGGAATTTCTAGAATAAGATCCGAAATGAAATTATCCAGAAAAGAACGTTACTGACATAGCTTGCAGAGCAAGAAACCTGAAGGAAGCCATGGAACAGCGAACCATGGAGTAAACAAGTCCTGGAGTGGACGTAGTGTAGAACACCCCCAATGTTACAGCACCATACTGAGATAGCCTGGGCCGTTTGGCCTCGTATAGGAGCAATTTAGTTTATTGTATGTCTTAAATAAGTTATTTTTTTGTCCTGTGCGAGACTAATAAATACTTTTTCTTTATTTTTTTCTTTCAAAGATGGACCGAAGATCCTAAATAGGTGGCTGGGTCAGACTAAAAGTGTTATGGTTCATATGGTGCAACTTGGAAAAGACCTATGTTCAGATGTGAACTGCGAAAGACTGAAGTGATTGATTGACCATAAAAAAAACTCTAGACAACAGAGGCATAAGGTCAGATGTACCAATACAGAGAGTTTTGTACATACGACCTTATCCTTCTTAGCATAAGGTAGGACGTACAAATTTTAATACAAAGAGAAGAGTATTGTACATCCGACCTTATGCTTCTCATGTCCAGAACTGTCAATAGTGAATTTCATTGTACAAAAGTTATCTGACGTCGAAAAATCAACCCTAAACTTAATGATCAACATGGTATGGATTCACGCGATTCCGCTCGCTTTTGGCATACAAATCATCAGTAATTATTTGGAAAATTTTGTAAGTATTTTAATCTGTATACAGGTAGCGATGATAACAGAGCTATTTCAAAACATTTATTATGTCCGCATTGTGGATATTGCGTGCAAAATATACTGATCATAACTGAAGGCCGTTTGTGACAAGTTTTTTAATATAGTTGCCAAGACAATGAACAATATTTATACAGACTACAAGTTTAATAATTGAGTGCTACCAGATTTTTTTTTAATGACTGAATTTTGTTTAGCAAAAAAAGTACAAATTAAAAATCATAATTTTGAATTTTTTTGCCAGAAAAGGATTACATTAAAATAACAATTAACAATTATAATATTAGCGTGAGATAAAATGTATTGTATTACATTTACTAAGTAATCTATACTTCTATACTAAAATTATAAATGCGAAAGTTTGGATGTATGGATGGATGTTTGTTACTCAATCACGCCAGAACGCCTGAACGGATCTGGATGAAATTTGGCACAGAGATGGATTACAGTTTGGAATAGCACATAGGCTAATTTTACCCTGGTAAGACGATCCCGTGGGTCAATTATCGAGAACCACGCGGGCGAAGCCGCTGGCATAAGCTAGTATAAGTAATATTTGAAGACTAAACAATTACCTAGATGACGATAAAGTTATTTTAAAACAAGGTATTTTTCTAGTGTAACTTAATTTTTTCCTTATTATATTTTTTTTGTCTTTCATGGGACAAGGTCAGAAAGATGATGAAGATGAAGATTTCATTTCTTTCATGTCATGCTGTAATTAGGTAGGTAACGTTTAAATAAATATATTCTTACTTAACAAGTCAACAAAGAAACTGGATTGGCATATCAATATGGTAGGTATGCAAAATAGATGAAAGAAGGTATTGCTTACTTGTTTGTAACAATCAATTACTAACAGTTAAAAGAACTTACTTCTAAGTTTTCCAAAACATTTCGATAAACTCGCCATACTTAGATCGTGCGAAAAGTGTTCACAGAGAAGATAATTATAGTCAAGCATTTTACTATACATGTGACCCGTCACATTGACTCAAAATCTAAATCAACATCATCTTCCTGCCCTTGTCCCATGTTATTGGGGTCGGCAACGTGTATTTTTTCTTCCATCCTCTCCTGTCAATCGTCACGCTATCATTGAATTCTTTCCTTCATATCATTCCTCACGGGAAGTGTATACCATAGATACGATTATTATTATTTTGAAAAAGTACAAAATAGTAAGTACCATACTATTGATTTGTCAATGTCACAAACGAAACAAAAAATGTGGTATTTTTTACTACACACTAGGACTAGTCTTATGATTTAAATCTTTTGATATTTTATTATGAGACAAAAAATAATTGATAAAATAGCCAGCAAACAGGTAAAATGAAAACACTACTGTTACACCGTGAGATTTGTCTCAGTAATTAAAAAAAAAAAAACAAGATCAGTTAATTTCTGCTAACATTATTCAAGCGACAAACGCTAATCATAAATGATTTTAACCTTGGTATAGCTAGACGATATCTACTTAATGCTGTAACTAGGAATCAATTACGTTATAATTGCGAATTTCCGGAGTTGTCGGGTTTTGCAAATAGATTAAGCCATTGTTGAAGATATTTTTAAAAGGATGAGATTACGAGTTCAACAGCGTCATACTGTTATGAGACTTAATAAGAAGAGGCTATCGCTTTTCAAATGTTACTTTAACATGACTTGTTAAGGATAGTATGGTTGGTAGTTTTAAATTGCAGTAATCAAACGCTTTGGCTTAGACATGGTCGTCTCTGTTTTGCACTAATTGTAGTTCGACAGTTGTGAGACGATGACAAGCACAGATATAGATATACCTTTATGACGCAATTATCACGATCCGTATGAAAACCGTATGAGTATTTTCTTAACTATTGTCTTCTTAGCGTAGGTATGTATTTTTGTGGTTTATGTACTCTACGCCGTCTAAGCCTATTTGTTTAATTCTTTTTTTCTTGAAACCAAACTTTTTTAGTTTTGAGTTTTTGTTTGAGTTTGAATAGCAATGGACCGAAGAGGGAACCCTGAGGTATGTTTATTTTTACGGTAGCTATTTACTGCATTTATTTTTTTGTATTTTTAAAAAACGACCTCACTGAGCATCAGACGATTTAAAATGCCTATTTCAAAATGAGAGTTCGAGACGTAACTGTCTTTTATAAAGCAGTTTTCATATTGATCCCTGTCAAATGCCTGCTTGGTCGCAAACTACTAGTCTAACGGGATGCAGCGGAGTACCAGTATTTTACATGGAGTGACTGCCTATCCGACTACCACACCCCCTTTTTTTTTTTTTTTTTTTTTTTCGGATGGGAAATCATCAAATGACTTCTCCCGCTCTGGGCTGAGCGGGAGGGTGTGTCAGACTCTTACTGACTAAAACCCACCCATGTTCCTTCATCGCCCTTTGTGTTCCGGGGCCGCGGTATCTCTTTCGAACAACCCGCAGCACCCGGCAACTACCACACCCCCTAACAGAGTGATGCGACACGCTTCGTATGAAGACTGGTTGGTTGTATCTTAGATCACAGAATGGTTTTGTGATAAATAAATGGTCTAACTAAACGGGTATGGTATATGCAAATGACGGAATTAATGAAAACTCATTAGGAGACCTTAAGTATGTTAATGAGGTAATTAACAAATAAAAAAAAAAGGTTTTACCATTATAATTTTTATGGATCGCGATCTCTTAGTTTGTTTAGGAAAAAAAAACCAATACATTCATTTTAAATCTATTTTCGTGTCACCACGGAGTATTATTTATATCAGGTGATGTAGAAAAGATTCAAACATTTATCGTTAACTAATACTAGAGACAAAATAACTAGTTTTTTTTTTGTATTTAGTAAAAACGATTTGCCCTACTAACATCGAAATTTACAAACGAAAAGCGATTTATAACTGTTAATTAATAAAATAAAATAACATCTAAAAATACTACCAAAATATTATAAAAAATATGTTCGAACCGGGTTTTTTGGAAAGTACGTTGACTTGACCGTGTAGTGTCAACAGCCTTTAAAACTTTGAACGGAAAGTTTGTGTGGAAAGAGAGAGAAAAAAATGAAGTAATCTGCTTTTTCCCACAATCATTCTTTGCAAGATCGAAAGATTACGTTTAAAAGATTTATAACTAAATGGTTTTTATTTCTTCTAGATTTTCTTAATAACAACCTAGAGTTTGTAGGCTAGACTAGCCTGTCATTTGATGGCTATAGACTAACCTTCTACTACACGTAAACTTCTGACGAAATGTGGGTGTACTAATAGGTTTTCTAGCCAACGTTTCTAGAAACAGCAAAATGTCCTGTCATTTGTGTTATTTTAATATTGTTGAACCGCTTTCATTAGTCGTCCTTTATCTTTTTTCAAAAACTTATTTTGTTCCGACCCTTATTGTGTCAAAATAAATAGACTGCATTCAATTTTTTTTCCGTAGAAAGAACCAAGGTAAGGTATCCAGGCAGGTTCAATTGGAATGTTACATACCTACTTGTACTTCCACCCTATTACTTGTTAATCACCAATACTGCCAATATTAGCTGTTATTTATGCTAAGTTGGAGTCCTTATTAGTTCGCATAATTGATCAACTAGAACTTAATAGATTATCATATACCAATATTACTCATCGACGTCAATGTCAATTTCTGCCAATTCATTATTTGTACAGGGTCAAATGTAATTATCTAGTGAATTCCCGCACACACGATGGGAATTCATAATTAAACACAAAAAAAAAAGTTAAAAAAGAAAATATTTGATAACTTTTTAGTGTCGTGGCCACCTTGTTTACATACTTACGTATATGATATATATTATAGGTAATAGGTATCTACCTAATTTTCATTTGAGTTAATTTTAACGTCAATAAAATTCTAAATTCAATTGATTTTAAACTGGTTCGATGTTTTGGAATTTTCCTAAATGAAAAGTGATCCAAAATAAACAAGCTGGTTTTAAATACCGTTTACCTGATTTTGGGTAAATCAATTTCAAAAACAAAACTTGAACAATTTAATGTTAAAAATGTGCGGATCTGGCCCAGTAAACCGGTTCTTATATTATAAAAACCGGTTTTATTGAATCAATTATTTATTTATTCATTTAAAAAAAAAATGTATGAATAATTATATTGCTGCCATGGTTTCTATTTTTGTTACAATTTAAGTAGTTTTAGCCGTACGTTCTATTCAAGGTTCGAGTGAATCGAGTTTTTCTAGTTGAGCGTACCCTAGGCCGCAACACTGTTTCACAGTGGGCGATTTGCGACCAACTCAAAACAAAATGGTAATAAAAGTATTTTTTTGACTTTAAAGGAGGTATACCTATAAAAGCAGAACTGCAGGGCAATCTTAAAAAAATCATCAACATCATCATCATCTTGCCCTTGTCCCATTCTACTTGGGGTCGGCGCAACACGTTTTCTTCTTCCATTCAATCTTAAAAAAATATTTCAATTTATTTATTTTTTAGAATATCAACATCAAATGAGAGGATTAATAAAAAATACATACTAACTTCTATTCATACTAAGTTATGTATTCATCATATATTATTCATTACCAATGCAAATGTGGATTTTCGATAGTGTTTTTATCAGTTGAATGTCTGCTATTGTATTAATTAAACTAGTTTAATCTATAACAGAAAGGTTGTATAATTGTTCCACATTTATTATGTAATACTATTTAGTTTTAGTCTGTCCGGATCAATAGGCGTAGAAAGACCCTAACGAAGCCGAAAAGTACTTGTTCCTCCCAAAATTGCGATCCTTTTTTTTGTTCCAGACCATACAAGGGAATCTTCTAATGAAGGAGATATTGGTAAAAGTTCCAAATTTTTAATCAAGACTGTGTTTAACTTGCTTTCCAAAGCAGGAAATGCGGTATGGAATGGTTGGTCACCCATCCACGGACCAACCTAGGCAAGCGCGGCTTAACCTGAATATCGATTCGAGCGGCTGTTATTATTTAGCCACGAGCTCCCTCCTTCTCGCTCCCATATAAGTATAAACAAACAATAATATAAATAATCATAATAATTATGCGTTCAATTAGGTATGCATTTTAGAAAGCAATTATATTAGGTACAAAATGTACTACTCTGTCTACACAAAATGTTAGTTATTCATCCAAAGTTATTTTATCGCCTTCAAAGTAGGCTCCTTCAGAAACGATACACTTACACCAACGAATAATCCAATCATCAAAATATTTTCAAACGCTTTTTCCGGAATTGTGTTCAGTTCTCGCGGCGAATTCTTCTTTATGTCTTATACCGAATGAAAACGGGTGCCACGAAGTGGTAATTAGTGTTTAGGAAGAAGAAACAAGTCAGCTGGAGCTATATCTGGTGAATAAGTTCTCGTTCTGTATCAATTTTGGTGTACAATAAAGTATATTCTATTCTATAAGGTGGTGGCTCCATGGTATTTCTTTGCCACAAATCTGGCCTTTTTCGTCGAATTTGCTCTCTTAAACACCGCATAACGCTCAAATAATATTCCTTATTTACTGTTTGACCTTCCGGCAAAAATTCCGAGTTCACAACACCGCGATATTCAAAGAAACCGGTCAACATGACTTTTGATCGACTTTGGCGTGGAAACCTAAAAGGTTTCGGTTCAGTTGGAAGGCGCCACTCCGAAGCTTGTCGACTAGTTTGCATGTCAACCTCGGAAACCCACATCTCGTCACCAGTAACAATTCGTTTCATGAATGTTGGGTCGGAATTGACTCGTTCTAGCATGTCTTCAGCGACTCTAATGCGATTGAGTTTTCGGTGAAAATTCAGGTCTTTTGAGACTGGCTGAACGGTAACATGTTTCATATCCAAGTGATTATTTAAAATGATACGGATCGACTGGTGAGACACAGAAAGTTCAGCGGCTATCTCTCTCAAACTTGAATGAGGATTTTCAGTCACAATTTCCTTCAGCTTTGCGATGTTAACTTCAGTTAAAGACGATGATGGCCTACCAGAGCGAGGCAAATATTCCATCACATCTCGACCGCTTTTGAACGCTTTGTACCACTCATAAGCACGTGTTTTTGATAAATTAAATTCATCGTAAACCTTCTGTAACATTTTCAGGGACTCCGAACACGAAATTTCATTGGCGATGCAAAATTTAAGACAAACTCTTTGTTTGATGTTTGTTGACACTAGATATGATCTAACTAAACACAGCACTGTATTTAATGTAAATAATAGATGCAACTCAAACTCCGCGCCAAAATGGAAAACAGTTGTGCCAATCTAACAACAAAAACAAAATTGAATTTGGAACCATAAACAAATCATCCATTCCCGATACTATCTTGACTGAATGTATGTCTGTACTGTCTATTTTTGAGTATAACTCAAAACATTTCTTTCAAACTAGCTTTAACTCGTGGCTTCGCACGCGTTATGATCGCAATTTGTTCCACGGGAACGTTTTAAAGCTTAAAACACTCGGAGATAACGTAGCTTCCCATTAGTAAAAGATTTTCGAAAATCGGATCAGTAGTTCCGAAGATTACCCGATTCATCCAAACTCACACACTTATAAATACTTCTTTGTAATACTAGTATAGATGGGACCAGTAACAAGAAATTTTGAATTGATTTAAAAAAATGAGATCTCAGCCAGCCACAAGTCCTTAAAACTATGCTGTAGTCTCAACAACCATATTCAATTCACGACACCGCTAAGAATATTATACAAATTACTTTAAACAGGGACAGGCTGTAACGTATATTTTGTATTGTAATTACATTCAAGAAAAAAAAAAACAAAAATACAGTCGTCCAACCAATAATTTTTTCGAACTGGGTCTATTTCAAGCATATCTGCGTCAAAGATTGCCTTTTGTAAACCAGTATTTTACTTTTTTATTTTTACCCGACAACATAAAAACGCCAAAAGGAGGGATTATTGCGGTTCAATAAACGCACGTCACTATATGATAAAGTTCACCAACCAGTTCCTGCTTAGTTCTTTGTTCAGATTCACTAAAGTTCACCAACCAGTCTTACCAAGAGTTTCTTTTTTAAATTCTAATTAAGCTTGCGTTTGACCGCAACTCGCCTGATGACAATCGGTTGGGGGGTTTTGGAAATAAGCGTGTACAAACATAGTTACACGTGCCTTTTTATTATGCACTAAATAGGCTTGCATTTGACCGCAGCTCGCCTTGACAAGCCATGATGCGACCTAGGGTGGAGCAGGTTTGCCTAGAAGAAACAGATTCACTCGAACCTTGAATAGATCCAGATTATAATGATCAGGGAACAGAGCAGCAGAGTTTTCGTAACCACTGTACTGGTTTTTGGAGGTCAGATGAGCAGTCGCACCAATGGTGGACAGCTGCATTCGGTTAGGTTGGAAGCTGACTCCAGCAAAAATTGAGAAAAAGCTAGGCTTAATGATGATGAGGTGTTTTTTCCATAGTTCACAAAGACAAAAAAAGGAAATGCTTTTAACTTATCTTCTACTTAGGTTATCTATAACTTGAGCCGAATTAACTGGTCAAGGACGTTTAGCCAGTGTAAATAGTCTTCGAGAAATGGCCGAGAAAGGCTCATATTAATCTCATTGGTGAAAACACAAAGGTTAAAACATAGATTGCAAAGAACACTTCACGTGTCTGGCAAGGTAATAATTGAATAAACAAACATTATCATCATAAATTAAACAAAAGGTGCTAAGTTAATCTGTACAGAAGAACCTAGCGTTATCCTATAAGGGTTCCTTTTTTGCTTTTGAGCAACGGAACCCTAAAATAAAAAAGTCAGTGAAACAAACAATAGTCACCGACTTCCAAAAAAAAAACACAAAAAATCACATTTTTTGTTTTTGGAAGTCGGCTATTAAAAAAAACAAAAGTTTTTATTTTACCCTTTTTAGTTTTATTGTATCAACACAAAGCCTTGTCAAGTGTCAATTTCGCAATTTCTTTTACGTGGATAATATATTTTTACCAGATAATTTGATTGAAAAACCAAACTACTAAACCGATTTTGATAAAATTCCTATGGGACCAATCGGGAAGTATATCCTTTCAGACGAAGATATGAGGTAACAAAAACAAAAACAACCGAATTGAGAACCTCCTCCTTTTTTTGAAGTCGGTTAAAAATGCAAAAATATCCTAGTTCTCTGAACTTTGTTGAGTATTGTACTTTTTTCCTAAGTCAGTCAGGGTCCCTTCTCCATAGTACAGAACCATTTCTGTTATGGCTTACCATTGAATGGGAGAAACCCAAAGAAGATAATTACGATAAATCTTTGGCACGGTCCTAAGACGAACAGTCAAGGTTATACGGCTGATATGACGGGAAAAAGAGGTAAGTTTAGGAACGTGTACACCAGCTGTATCTTGCAACTATTTGTGAACAATGTTGTGAGTGTACTGAGTAGGGAAGTTTAAATAACATCAATCACTATTTATGAAGCCATTATTCATTCAATAAAACGAAATAAGCACTGTTAAAGACAAACAACAAAATAGTTATTTGTTAAACAAGAGTGCAAAGTTGCTTTTTAACCGCGTGTTCAATTTTGATGACCGAGCAAGCGAAGGATTCTAAAATTGAATCACGAGCGCAGCGAGTGATTCAAAATTAGAATCCTGAGCGTTAGCGAGGGAATCAAAAGAGCACGAGGTGAAAAATCTTTGCACTCGAGTGCAACACGTAACTTTTCATTCCACCTCAGCGAGGAAATGACTAAATGCAAAAAAAAAAACGTTTATAATCACAAGATAGGTACACTTTTATTTCAGTTTAGGTATTAATTACTACATTATGACAGGTAAGTATTACAGAATAATCTTTAAATTATAACAAAATAATACTAAGGTATAATTAAGAAAATTTTAAAGTAACGTTGCTACAGTTATTTAAATTGAGTGTAATATTTTTGTTTGGTACTGTAATATTGGTGTTAGTCACTTGTGTACTGTTTTTCGGTAAACTATCTGTCATACTTAATAGTTGTACCGATTCATCGGATTCCCTTGGCGTGAATGTTGGAGAGAGAGGGAGATGGTTAGGTGTTTCATAACGGCTTATTTTTGATGTAGAAGGGCCAGTCCAAGGATCCGATTGAGGCTCTTTCAGTGTAATGGCTCCTACGATGCCTTCACATATTTTAGACTTATTTTGGATGGAATCCTCTATGTATCCCTCTACAACTGCATTGGACTTCCAGCCTCCGTGGCGCTTAAGGGACAGGAGATCAGCTCCGGAATCAGCCAAAAGTGTGGCTGAAGTTCGTCGGAAACAATGACCCGTGTACAACAGGGGTTCTGGAAGTTCAAGAAATGTTGCTATTTCTCGTGGGATACTGCCAATTTTATTAGTACCCATAGGCTGTCTAACACACTTTCCATTGCGATACTGTAGAAAAAATCGATTGATTGGAGTGTTAGGCGGGCGTAAGGCTTGATATTTCTCAACAATCGTTACGTATTCCTTGCGAATGACGAAGTTGCGGTCTCTTTTTGTCTTTGTATTAGGTAAATTAATTAATAGTAAGTCATCTGAATGTTTCTCAATGTTTTTGACATTAAGTTGTGTTAGTTCATTAGTTCGACATGCTCCGTTTATTCCAATAATAAGAACAACCTGTAACGTAAAGAGTATTGTAGTAGATAAATGAATAAAATTGATATGAACGCATAATTATGCCTATCAACATCTACTAAGTATACTATTTAATTGAGATTAATATACTTAAGTAGATACTGAATGTGCAACTGACTTACTTTTGCCGCCAAATATACGGAATCGGGTGCTTCGTTAAGAAACTTTTCAATATCAGATACTGTGAAAACCTTCGATTTTTTTGGTTGATGACCAGATGAGGCTCTTTTTAAAAATGCCACTAATTTAGGATAGGTATCGATATGTTTGTCTTTTTTCATCTTTATTGTTGCTTTTAGCATCGAATACGTACTCCATAGAGTGCTTGCTTTCTTGTTCTCGGATAATTCTATAAAATATGCCAGCAAAACGTTTTCTGAGAAAGTTTTGGCTCCTTTTGCTAGTCGCCACGTGTTGAACATATCGTACTGTTTTAAATACTTCTCGCGTGATTGTTGAGGGAGAAAGCTCATTTGCGCATTATTAACAGTTTCAGTCAATTCTGTTGGCGTCAAGCAAACTAACTCGTCGCTAGAATCACTCATTTTAGTTTTTTCATTTGTTTTCAAGTTTCTTGTTTTTAATATTAGGTTTAACAATGACGTGAAAAAATGCCGCGTAAAGAACCGCGTACAAAGCAAATTGAAAAAAGAACACCAAGAAGGTTCCGAGTCTGAGTTTTTAACAAATTAAAAAAAAAGTTGTATGATATATTCGGCACCATAGAGGTAGCAGTAAATAGGTTTAATGTTTTTTTTTAATTCACAAACTTAGTGCACACGATGTTCTAAATTCAATTTACTTTATCCTCTAGAGAATAAAAACGGCTTTTCCACTCAGATATTGAAGATTAAAAATACTCTTTCCGAGATGGTGGGATGAAAAAGTTTTTTTTTAATCTTTACAGGAGAAATTCCTAGTATGGGGGACACTAGGAATTTCTCCTGTATTGTGGGTACGTTTAAAAACATTAAAAGTCACATCCACAAACAGCCAGACCCTGAACAACTACCTGGTAGGCCATAGAAATTTTGTTCCATAGGGGATCGAACCCCTTGTTCTGTACGAGGATTGAACCCTTGAATATAAATGTTAATGGATAGAGAGGGAGAGAAAAACCAAGGTAACGATAGATAAATTGTGTAAGGAATGATATGAAATAAAAAGCAGTACATGATAGCGTGACTGCTAACAAACGAGAATGAAAGAAAAAAAACCATCCCCAAATAACATGGGACGGTGGAAAATGATTGAATCCGCGGCACACATCGCAGCAGGCAACCGTTCAACGTCTAAGGTGTGAAATCAAAAGGAATACTCACGCAGTTGTCCTTGAGGCAAATGTGGCTGTTTTTCGTACCACTCCCGTACACTTTTGACCATCTCGTCCAAAGCCGTGTGGTTAATATTGTACAGCTTCAGCAACACGTCAATGTCCCCATCTTTGACGTCGAGTATTTTGTCCGCATTAATAGAATAATCGAAGGTCTTCTGGTACTGTGGAAATGATAACGCATATTAGTTTAGAATTACTTGTGTTTTAATCCAAAACATAACTTGAGATTGGGTTCTTCCATTTGGAGTTTCTCAGTAGCAGCCACGGAGTCTGGATTTGTGCACGGTTGGTGGCAATAGGCTCGCCCCCTAATAAATGGGACTTAAACATAACTGGTGAAATGTGGGTGTACTATTATATTGTACACGCCTGCCTAATTCTTCGGGGATTCCAGGCGTGTTGTTATGTTATGTTATAACTTGTGATTGGAATTTTTAATTCTTTGTCTTTGTATTGTACGATGATTTCAATTATAGTAGAAATACATGGCTTTACTGTCCTTGGTACAGTTGTTGTATTGTAATAAGCATGATGCAACTTTTTAATCTATATTAATATTATAAAGCTAAAGAGTATGTTTGGTTGAACGCGCTAATCTCAGGACTTGATTGGTTCGAATTGAAAAATTCTTTTAGTGTTGAATAGCCCATTTATCGAGGAATGCCTTAAGCTATAAAACATCACGCTGCGACCAATAGGAGCGGAGCATTAATAAAAAATGTTACGCAGACGAAGTTGCACCGGTCAGCTAGTAGAAAAATAAAAACGTTTTAATGCGAAGCAGAAACGCACTAAATAATAGTGTTTTTGTACAGAAAATAGTGTTTGTGTTGGTAGCACATCAAGCTACCCGAAACTTTCAAATTTTTCCAATCAACGTTGAACCTAATTCTTTAACTATAAAGATGAAAATCCACTAAAGAAATTTGACAGATTGTTGTAGCTTGATATGCTGGCGTGTGTACATAAATATTTGAAACATTGTCAACGTCTCATAATTAAGGAAATTAAAAATCATTATAATGTCGGTAGGCAAATGTTAATACGTGCAAATTCAATAATTATTCTATTGTACTTTGAATAAATTGTCGTTATATTTTTTTTCCTAATTTTAGTTAGTTATGTACAATATTTTACATAAACATCACTGTAATCCACAAAGAGTTAGGCAGAAGTATAAGTACATCCACTTTTCCTCAGTTACCTATGTTTTAGTCCAACGTAATAGGGCGAGCCTATTACCATCAGTCAGCCATAAATTCTGCCTAGATTTCATTTAGAAATATTCTAAAATAATTGTGTACACTATAAGTACCTTTCATCGTACAATATACTAAACTAGCTTTTGCTCGCGGCGTCGCTCGCGTTATGTACGGAATGTACCCACGAGAACGTTTCAAATGTGTATCACACGGGGATAATGTAGCTTCCCGTTAATGAAAAAAATTTCGGAATCGGATCAGTAGTTCCGAAGATTACACCGTACATAGGAACACTTACAAACATACAAACAAATTTTTCGTCTTTATATTATTAGTATGGATAAGATCCCTAAGTTATCAAAAGATAACAGGACTACTATTATTAAAATTAAAAAGAAATATATTTTGTATTCAATTATTATAATAATTATAATTTAACCATCTCATCTTAAAATTATAAATACAAAATATTCTTTTCTTTTATTTAACTAAAAGAATATTAAAAAAAAAAATGCAAAAAACTTACAACACAACCGTCTCCGATAGTCATTTTTGCACTGTTTGTGGTCTCACAATCGCTCACTAAACACTTGGTTCTCGCCACACAACCTGACAAAGTCTGTACCGCGGTGGCTTCGTCCAATTTATTATATTAGCGCTCAGGCGTAGGAAACTACAAACAAAAAAAACTTTGACTGTGACTTCTATTTTTAGAACCACTAACTTTTGACAAGTTACGAGTATGTCCCGGTAATCGAACGGGTTAACATAATATGGCAAACCAAAATGTTCGTCTAATAAAAAATATTTTGCCAACCTTCTTTTGTTAAACACTTGTCGTATTGCGTCGAAAATTAATTCCGACTTTTGCCACTCAATATTTTGGAACAATTATTTTTTGAAAATTTTATTATATTTATTGTTCTTGAATAAACTTGATACTGTATTTCAATAAAATAATACTAGTCTTATACATTAATAATGATTAGGTTTGACACGATATACTGCTTACGTATCTACACTAGTTCTGTGCTAAATACCTATCCTTTGTTCTTAACATACATAAACATAACTTCACGGCTGTAATCCCAGGAGGGTTAGGCAGAGGTGTATCTAATGTACACCGACATTTCGCTAGTTATGTTTAAGTTTAATTATTTATTATGTTAGGTTCACCAACAACTATTCACCCTGAATACAGTGACATAATACATTCATAAAATTAAATAACAGCGCAGCAATTACTTATAGGTAAACACAAAATAATTAATTTTAAAAATAAGCTAACTTACTAAGTAATAAGCGCCAATTATTTTTAATTAAAATATCGAAAAACAGAGAAATGACAAAATTGATAAAAAGTAAAATTGATTTATAAATCATTTACAAAGGCAACATTGGTAAGTTCCATGTAATAGTATTGTCTTTGTTGCCTTTTGTTCTATTTTATAATTATATTGTTTCTTAGTGACGAAGCCAATGTTTTTCATCGGATTTTATTTGTAGGAAAGATACTCAAGCACTTATTATTTTTGCGTCATTATATTTTTAACTGCCTCGACTAACTCTTTGGTCTAGTGGTATCAAGGGCGTCTCCCGTGCATGGGTTCCTGGTTTCGAGTCCCAGGTCGGGCAAAGTCGGAACGCGTGAGGGAGAGGCAATCTCTGCGCCCTAACGCCCCTAGCCGCCGCAGGAGACGCCCCGGGCGTCGGGAAACCCAAGCGGATTCCCGGCCACCGTAGGCGCGGGCTTGCGGACGGCGAGCAATGGGTAGCTCGCCGCCCGGTAAGGACCAGGCCCGGGTCGATTGTGTTCCACGCGCGCCTCAAAGAGATGTCAGCACAAACTGACGGGGTCCACTAGGACTGATGCCTGTCAGGGTTGCGGATTTGTTCGAAAGAGTTACCGTGACCCTTGGCACCTTGGCACAGGCAAGTGAAGGAACACGGGTGGGTTTTAGTCAGTAAGAGTCTGACACGCCCTCCCGCTCCACCTAGTCGGTCAAAGTGTTGTTGGGTAACTGGCGAAGTTTGGGTGTATTATTAGGTACACCTCTGTCTAACCCTTTCGGGATTGCAGGCGTGATGTTACGTAACTTTTACCGTCATTATTATCTCTACCCTGTTCCCTAGGCTCATGGGTTGTATGTCAGGGTCGGTTCGGTTCACAGCAACTGGTTGGACTAGTTGCTCATGCACATGGATTAATGATCTAGTTACATTGGAATTGCAATTAATAGTAATTTTAATTGCGTTTAATATTTATTTTATATCTTATCCAAGAGTTTGGTCGACTCTTCTTCGACCAGAGGGCTGGCCTATTTTTGGGTCAAAGAATCAGCATTGCTATTCATTGCTTCCCGATTGGTCCCACAGAAATTTCATCAAAATCAGTTCTGTAGTTTGGTTTTTAAATAAAAATAGCTGGAAAAAATGTCATCCAAGTAAAAGAAATTGCGAAATTGATACTTGACAAGGATTTGTGTGTGATACGATAACTAAAAACAGTAAAATAAAAACTTTTTTGCAAAAAAAACCGACTTCCAAAAAAAAACACTAAAAAAGTGGAAAATAACTTTACTTTCGGAAGTCGGTGGCAAAAAAGTCAATGAAACAAACAATAGTCACCGACTTCCGAAAGTAAAGTTATTTTCCACTTGTTTAGTGTTTTTTTTTGGAAGTCGGTTTTTTTTTGCAAAAAAGTTTTATTTCGTACCAAAGACCATCAAAAGCTGTAGTAATATTACTAATTGAAAATCTTGGGCCTAGTTCTGATAAACGACTGGGGAAGAAGACTAGAAAAAAAAATAGATTCATGGAGAAAATAAAATAATACTTTTTCTTTCTGTCTAGACCATTTTCAACTTTTTTTTTCGTATTCTACTAAAACGTTTGCCCTAAAAATATTTGACGAGATATTTTTTTTTATAAATATATTTGATGGGCTTACTCTTGACTTCAATCTTGTCCTGAGAACAGAGATGAACTCGAATATATTCAAGTTTATATTGCCTCCTACTAGTAAACGGCTTAGATGTTTGCAAACATGTTTACAGAGTAAAATTGGTGGTCTATATGATAGATAGATTGAGATATTGGTTCTATAAGATCAACAAAACATCATGTAAAGTCTAATTTAAACTCAGGTCTAGTTGAAAACCGGCTTCGGGCACTATTTGATTTAGCTGAACTGGGCCTATTTGACCGCAGCCGTGAGACACACAATATTGTTTCTCTTTTTGTGTTTTGGTTTATTTTTTGTATTTTTTTTAACAAAAAATCAACATTGGCATGTGCCAAATAAACGTATTTTTTTTTCTTCTTCATTCTTTATAAACAAATCAATATTTTTCTAAGAAAAATGTGCAATATTCAGATTCCGTAATTATTGTTGATGTTTAGAGGTACACTGCGCGGGCGCTCGGCCTGTGTGCAGAGTTGTGCATTACCACTAAAAGGTTCTGTTTGTCGGTCGCTGCTCCGCTTTGGCTATCAACCAACTATGCGCATATATGTATGTGTATATGAATATTTACGAACTGCATTGTGCGTCATAGACTAGCTCCGACTAGTTAGAAGCAGAGGAGCCTGTTTGATGGTGCGCGTGTACGGTTTATTGTTGCTCATTTGTAGACCGTTTTTATTTCAAATTAGTTTTTTTTTATTGGCTACTAAGACGTCTTGTACGGTCTTGTATGGTGTCTCGTACGAAATGGCGCTAAACAGCTGTCTAGCACCATCTCTTTCCCACTCTCGAAATAGAATTAAAAATTCCTGCATTAAGTGCTCATAGCAGGGCACATTGTTTGATAAAATATTATATATAGGACGTTTTAACGAAGCTATAGTATGAGTGAGAGTATCTCACTAGCTGACATAGCTGATGTCCATTTTGATAGAATCTGCTGTTGTTATTCATTTCTTAGGAGCAAAAACTGTCAAGCTTCAACACAATGTCCGTCTAAAGGCTAACCTAACCTTTTTTTTGGGAAAATCCTCTTTTCGGACTCTAACCGACTAAAAACTCACTGTTCCTACTACTACCATGTGCCGGGGGCCCCGGATATACACGTTTGCGTGCACCCCCGACTGGTATAAGCCCTAAAAACTTCGTCAAGTTTTTGTGTTTGCATTACGATAATTAACAAAAAAAAAATATTTCTCACACGCTTGTGAAAATTGACATCGTTTTATTCATTCTCCTGTCTTATACCAATTTATTTGGAGTTGGCGCAGCATGTTTTCTTCTTCCATACTTCTCTATTACTTGCCATCTTAGCAGTCACCTCCTTTCTAGCCATATCATCCTTCACACAGTCCATCTATCGTTTTCTTGGTCTTCTTCTACTCTTATACCCCTCCACATTGGCCTAACATTCTGATCCATACAAGACAGCAGGGGCCTTACCATGACGTGGCGCTAGACAGCTGTCTAGCGTTCTCTTTCCCACACTGGAAATAGAACTAAAACATTCCTTCATTATGACGTCATGGTAGGGCCAAAGACCTAACCAATGTTTTATAATTCTTCTTCTAAAGTTTAAGGGGAATACGGGAGAAGAGATAGTTCCCATGACCTGCCGCCACTTCATCCGTTAATAATTGTGAAAATTGACATGATGTGCCAAAATTACATAATCCTCTTTGAAGACTTCATGTTGTATTCCTGCATCCCCATCTCAAATTATTTTGTATCTTTAGCTGGCTGAGTTATTATTTATTTTTATTATACAGTGTTCAATTAATTTATCTGCTGAAACACAACATGCTTTAGCTAGATTGTACGTAGACGTAGTTATACATTTTGTTTTTGACTATTAAAAAGTAGGTACCTGTAACGGGGCTATTTGTAATAAATGATTTGCAACCCTGAACAGTAGTTACCTAAGTTTACTACTAAAGTATTTTAACACATCCGCTTTTTGTAAATCGTTAGTAAATTAATCACACCAGGAGTGACCCAGTGAGGCGCCCATTTTTTGTAACGACTTCTAACTTAAGCACTTCTAAATTTAGGCAAACAAGTTTTTGATATTACATTTGAATACTTTAGCTTACCTTAGCTTAGGCGTAGATTATTTCCTTAAGACCGATAAAAACCAGTTTCAGTTATTGTCATTTAGTATTAAACATGACACAACATCACGCCGGTTTTCTCATGAAGATTAGGCAGAGCTATGCTACGGTATAGCTCTGCTTAATCCTCATGCAGCCATTTCGCCATTTAAGTTTTTATGTCCATTGTTTACCATAACAACATTACATTCATTTATTTTCATACAACTTCGGCCCATAGCTAACTAGCCCCAGGCTAGCTAACTAGCGCTGTTCATCCCCCTCCCCGAAAAACAAATCCTGGCTCTGCTCCTGATAAGTAATTAATAAAAACTACTTGTTGTTCCTGTGACCAAAAAGCTGGAGATTAAAAATCTCTTTTCAAAACCTGAGCTCTACGAGAAAATCTCTTCATAAACCCAGAAATCCTCGAAAAATATAGGTATCTTGCTGACAATTTCATCATCCATGGTTTATGGCATTTATATTCCTATGGTTTATTCTACTCCTATTACAAATGTCCCAGTTGTCGGTTCATCATTTATGACAGGCCGAACCAAGATACTTAAAATTTTGTACAATACTTTTTTTAACGAAAAGGAGTGCTAAATTCATTTCCTAAAGGGGTTTTATAGAAAATAATGGTTTGTGAGGAAATTCGTAATTTTTTCTGACGATAAATACCGCCAGCTAATAATGAAAAAAAAAAAACAATGTTGCATAAAATAACCTGTTTGATTCAAAATAAATCAAAGAAGGTTTTAGCTTTGTTTAACTTCATTTCAAACAATGACTAGAACAATGACTAAAATATAAAATAAACAAAGGCTAATTACCACATATTTCCGTAACGATGTTGTTTGATAATGTAACTGTTGTTATTTTATACCAGTTACCTTGTTAGAAACACTAATTAATCAGCTTTAAGTTACGTGCAAAACTACTTTCAAAAGAAGTGTGGAAAATCAAGAAAAACTTGGAGAAAAAACCAGATTTTCTAGTGAGTCATTTTTATTAGTTATTTTTCCACACAAATATTCCTTTTATGTTGGTTTTTATATATATTTGCAGGTAGATACGTTTTAGCAAGTCGTTAAGATTCGGTCCTTTGAGCCGGATTATTTAATTGTTACAGAAGTTTGTTAGAGTGAAGTTATTACGTTCTGGCCGTGGCTGATGCAATTTTTGATTTCAAAACACAATCATCATCATCTTCATTGTTAGCCGTGTTTATTTATTTATTGACCTTTGGGTTAAATAGGACTACATTGTGATAGGGTACAAAATAATATCTCAAAATAACTACTTTTTTCAACCATTGCTGAATATAGGCCGTCTTCCCTTTGCGGTAAAATAAAAACTTTTTAGCAAAAAAATAACCAACTTCCAAAAAAAAACCCAAAAAATTAAAAATAACTTTATTTTCGGAAGTCGGTGGCAAAAAAAGTCAATGAAACAAATATTAGTCACCGACTTCCGAAAGTAAAGTTTTTTTTTAAATTTTTTGTGTTTTTTTGGGAAGTCGGTTATTTTTTTTTTATTACAATCTACAAATAAGTGATCCCATAAGCCGCATAGACTTTCACGTTTCTCTTAGAAAAACTTTGAGATTAGCGCGAAGCTTTCTAGCTTTTTCATTCACGGATTCAAAAAAGTTGGGAAATGGAAAATGGAAACTGTCGATAGTCAACTGTCAAACTAGTTACAAGGATTAAGTGTTCCATGTTTCGCGGTGCACTGCTGTCGGTTGTTGACAATCGAAGCAAATTCTCGCGTATCTTACTTAATATGTGTTTTGGTACTGGCACTTTCGTTATTTTTTTGTTTATTTTAACTGGCTTTTATCATCATCATCTATTTAGCCTTTTCCCAACTATGTTGGGGTCGGGTTCCAGTCTAACCGTCCCGTCTAATACTAGCCCTATCACCGCGCTTTCACAAACAAACAAACGTAGACGTTTATTCGATAAACGGTGATTCTCCTCTTTTGAGATAGTGACAAATAAAAATAAATGAAAAAGCAGCGTTTATTATTATTGACCAGGTACCGTAATTCATATTGATTATTTACGTCATCTATGACAACGTTCTGAATTTTGACGAGGATGCAAAACTACACCTTGTACAATAGGTACTTAAATTATTTAAAATTTTTCATGTATTAAGGAAATAAAAAATCGTTAGTGCTATATAAAAAAATTTAAAGCACGCAAATGCAATTTATGGTTAGGTTTTTTTGAATAAAATGACATTATGTTTTTGTTGCTAATCTGAGTTAATTATCTAAATTATGTTACTTTATATCACGCATTGCCTTGGAAAATGGAAACTGTCGACTAACATAATATGAATTGCAGAAATCATATTGCTACTAGCCCGGAATAGAACTCACATCCTCAGGCTTGTGACGCCTTGGACAATGGGCCATCATTATTCACCTAATGCCTATTAAACATTCAAATTAATTCAAACTCTACAAAAAAAAAAAGCTGAAATTACGGTCTGCACACTTGAAGTGGTTTATGATATCATTTTTACGTTTTAATTATTCAAAATTGCAGATTTTTCGTCACGCTATCATTACTTTAATCATAAGTATGTCTGGAAATACTAGTGTTTTAATTAACATGTTAAAACTAGCGTAAGAAAGCGGATGAAGCAATAGGACTATTGAATAAGGGCCCAGTCCAGCAAGATCGACAGCCCGTTGAAATATTCGCGCAGGTTTAAAATGTTTCCATCAGGAATTCCTAAACATTACTAACGCATTTAATCAATAATCTGACCACATCCGTATCACTGATTCAACAAAAAAAAAACACAAAAAAGTGGAAAATAACTTTACTTTTGGAAGTTGGTGACTTGTTTGTTTCATTGACTTTTTTGGCACCGACTTCCGAAATTTATTTTTCACATTTTTTGTTATTTTTTTTGGAAGTCAGTTATTTTTTTCAAAAAGTTTTTATTTTACCCTTTATTAGTTATCGTATCACACAAAAAGCCTTGTCAAGTATGAATTTCGCGATTTTTAACATATTTTTTCCAGCTATTTTGATTTAAAAACCAAACTACTGAACCGATTTCGATGAAATTTATATGGGACCAATCGGTTGTATTTGCAAATGTAACTTGATTTGAAAAGTGTGTCCTTGGAGTTTCTTGCCCATTCTACTCCATAAGATCTACAATTTTGGGGATATGACCCATAACACTAGTATTTCAACAAAATTATATTAAAACTATCTGATTGGTGTATAGACTTAATTACTACACAAGGAACGCGTTAAATCAAAAATTTCATCGTTTATTTTTTTTGTTCACTTTCTTGATCGAAAAAATCCCAAAATGCATTTTTTTTGTTTTCGTAAATGCCATACTACACGGAAAGACATTCAAAATAAAATAATGGCATTTCCTGCACAAACTGTAACTAATGTTGGTTATAATTTTGTTTCCTTACTGTTCTTTGAAACTACTGTCAGTGAGTTATCAGGGAAAATATCGAAGGATTGCAAGTTTTTTTTCATTGAGGTAAATAATATTTTTATCACTAGAAGGTCTGGTGGTGGTGTGGTGTGTGTGTGGCGGTGTTCTTACTCAAGACACGCACCTCTAATTTTTCGGAATCATGTGCGTATTGTATGATTATCACATGCTTCGGTGAAGGAAATCATCGTGAGGAAACCAGCATGCCTGAGAGATATTTCTCGACGGCATGTAAAGCCAAGTCAGAAGCCTATGGGCGGCATAAAAACTTTGACACTAGGTTGGACACTAACCACACGATAAAAAAGAAGACTGAAGAGGTATAGAAGTAATTCTTTGAAATTTATGAGTATTACACCAGAATATTTTTTTGGTAAAAGCCAATCTCTACAGCCAGAATCAACAGTAGCGACCACCAGAAGACCGCCGAGTCAGTGAAGCCCGATGAGTCCCGGATATTTTTTTTTTGGAAATTCTGTTTCTTCTTAATCTACCGCTGTTCTACTGAATATTCCTTGGTGACCGCAGTACGAGAATGGAACCGCAGTCTCCTACATAAAAGGTGGCAGTCTTACCACACGCCGATTACCTAATTCTCTGGTGGCAGAGAATTAAAAAAATAAAACACACTGATTATACACACACCCACGTGCCCCATATGGTAGTGGTACCATATGGGGCACGTGGGTGTGTATTTAATTAGTGTGTTTTATTTAGAGTAGTGTTTGTGAAAATAGAAGATTTCATTTCATTTAACACTAACTTTTGCAAGCGAATTTTTCCGCGTGTAAGTTTGATTTTCAGAACAGACTAGACAAGTCCGTCACCTGCCTACAGGGGCTTGGAAGACGTTGAACACCGTCCTATGCTCGGTACTTCTGCTCTTTTATACAGGACTGCACAAAATAAATAATGAAGAAGTGTTATGTGTTTAGGGTTGGTGTATGTGTGTGTTATTTATTCCAAGATATCTTGTAAATACCTTAACCGATTTCGATGTATGTGAATCTTTGAATATCTATGCATTTTCTCGGGTAACATAGGCTATAGGCATAAGCAAATTAAGGTATAAAATTAAGCAAGGAAGCAATAAAAAAAATCAAAAATAAAAATTATTAAAACAATAATTAAAAATACTGAATGGTTAAACTAAAAAGTCAAAATTATCTAGAGCTGGAGGTAAAACAGAACTGTCACCCAGCATTCATGTTTTTTCGCTCTCTCTTTCCACTTCCTCACAAAATGAGGTGCCATACATGCCTTCATCGTCGGCCATGTACTGTATCATGACCGGAAATGAAAGGATACCAGAAATACTGACCACATCTCAGACCAGCTGCAACCCCGTATTCACAAACGCTTCGATTCGACAAGTCTTATATCTACCTTTTGTGGCATTTTGGTAGCGAGCGAGATGGACGATATACGACTTCCCGAATCGAAATCGAACCGAAGCATTTGTTAATACGGGGGCTGTGCAGTTTTTCTTGGGGGAAGCGCCAAGGTCGTTTTTCATGAAATAGTAATTCAATGGGATAAATTGAACTTAGTGGGTTGTATTGATGATTTTAATGATCATACGGCCTCATTTAATTTTAAAAAAGAAGACGTGTAAAAGTGTTTGAAAAAACCTATTTGCAAAATAAATATCATTTATCATTTATACAAACTCAGTAAATCCATATTTGTTACGTTCGCGAATTAAATTTTGTTTAACACACAGTCTGACACTGACCGGAAAATTGCACAAAACGTAAGAAAATTTGAATTTCCGGGCTACCTGGCGCTTCCTACTTGGTCTGTTGTTTGGTCACATATAAATATCAGAGGTAAAGATCGTTTTAATGATGACAACGTCGTTTTTGACGTGTGTCAGTAGAATTGCATCGTCTTCGTTTAGTACGAGAGACTATTTACCGTAGCATCTAATTTATTGATTCATTAGCTGACTCGCGCAACTTCTTCTGCATAACATTTTTTATTGATGCTCTGCTCCTATTGGTTGCAGCGTGATGTTATTTAGCCTATAGCCTTCCTTGATAAATGGGCTATCCAACACTAAAAGATTTTTTTCAGTTTGAACCAGTAGTTCCTAAGATTAGCGCGTTCAATATTAGCGTTCATAATTATTTTAAATCTCTTTGCTTTTAATGAAGACGAGAGGTACATACTTGTTATTCCCGTCATTCTGTTTTTTTTTTTTCAAAGTCTAGACGATAATGATACCTGGGAACCTTCTAGTTACCTAGAAATCGAAGGGTAAATTTCCAAATTGGTATTAATGTGTTTGAGCCGTTTCGGGTTGAAACGCTAGGGCCATGGGGTTCGAGTGCCCACCTATTTTTATTTTATTTTTGGCCAAAGAATCGGCATTGCCATCCAACCTGACAATGCTGCCAGCCTTCTGGGCACTTTTCCTGTTGACAGCGATGTGGACGAATTTTTTGACGGCCCGTAATTGTACATATTTTTATTCTTATTTTAGTCTAATATTAGTTTGTAAATAAGTTAAATATTTTGATGATTTAATAAAGCAATCATAGTCATACGTTTGCTTTACATACCTGCATGACCCCTATACTAATTCAATGCGTCCATAAATACAATGTTTCCCCAATATTCTATCTCTTATTTTATTCCCAGCAATATTATTTGCGCAGTGTTACTTAGTCTGCCTTATTGGTCTAGTTGGCGACTGCTAAGCATGAGGCACTGGGTTTGATTCCTGGGTCAACAAAATGTTAATGAATTTTTCCATCAGGAATTTCTATTAGCACGGAGTCTGAATTTGTGCCCGGCTGATGGCAATTGGTTAGCCCCCTAAAACATGGGACTTAAAACATAACTGGCGTATGTGGGTGTGCTATTAGGTGGACCTCTGCCTAAACCTTCGGGGATGACAGGCGTGATGCTTACTGAAGAAATGACTATCACCCTAACTGTCTCTATTACAAGGCTGAAAACATAATTCATGATTGGAAGTTTTTATCTGATACAATAACAACTTATGGTAACATTATTTTTTTCGAACTCGACTTCAGAAACGGCTCCAAATTTCCCGGAAGCCACAAAAAATATTAAAAACAAAAAAACCTGATACGGTGATTACCCAAATGTATACAAAAAGGTAAAATATTCCACACAAAAAACCGGTAAAACGCGAGTTGGAATAAATAATCCTTCTTAGTGTTTGTACAGGTAGGTATTAGCGTAATTTCTATGCAATCATTTTATAAAATTGAATGACACATTTTTCCAACCGCATCATAACTTATTTTGTCTAGGAATGACATATTATATTAACGAGAAACGGTTTTTTTCTATATATTTACAAGGTGGCGCCGATAATACGACCATAAAATATGAAAACACTGGTAAAACTAGTATTACCAGTGTTTTCATAGGAATATTTTTAGAATAGCAAAAAAAGCAATAAGATAAAACGGAATAATAATTATACTCGTAACACCATTTATATTTATATTCCTTCACTGACCTTAGGTAAATGTAGTTTGCACTAATTTGCATCTGGAAATAAAAAGGAAGGAATTTGGCAAAGGATTATGAAGTAGCGAGTTGGCAACATGTGTTTAGTGTATTGGAGGTTGCTTACCTGTCGGTGCTAGCCTATTATTATATCATGCAGGAAATTCTGTTTTGGGGTATGAGGAACAGGGTGTAAAGTTCCTTAACACTCCACAGAAAAGGGAGGACACCCTCCTACCGGACGGGTGTTGTGTTTGGTGGGCTACTGCCCGACAGTTGTTGTCGGGTTTTGCTATATACTCTTATGTCACGGATTATTTTGCTTACGCGATGTAGGAATTGGATATTGGTTATTCATATTTTTCATAGATGGCGCTGTAGTGCTTTTCGTTATATTTATGTTGCTGAGTACTTTTTGTAGCGCCACTACACTGTTACTAAACCACTGGATTTATACAATTGTTATTTTTTAAATTGATTTACTAATATTATGTACATTATTTACAAACTAATATTAGATCTAAAATAAGAATAAAAATATATACATAATTATATATACTCTCCGTAATCGGAGAGTCAAAAAATTCGTCCATATCGCTGTCAACAGGAAAAGTGCCCAGAAGGCTGGCAGCATTGCCACGTTGGATGGCAATGCTGATTCTTTGGCCAAAAAAAGGCCAGCCTGGTCACGTGAAGAGTCGACCAACCGTTTGGGGATATCCCGAAATGGGCGGGCAATCGGACCCCATCTACCTTAGCGTTTCAACCCCAAACGGCTCAAACACATAATTACCAATTTAGTCATTGTATTTGCGCCGTTTGAGGTTTTAAACACCTTCAGCAGCCGCCCCAGCGCAGCCCACCGTGCTAGGAAGATGGGATGGTGCAAGGGGTGTCCATGCAAATTGCATCCCACACCAAACACCTACCCAACTTTCATGGCATTATGGTCATACCATCTGGTCTCTTCCCATCGACGCGTGCCAAGCCATTGGGTTCTAAGACAGCTGGCACCACGGCGGTGGCAAGAGCACGACGGATGAGATCATTAATGCTATCATTTACAGCATTGAAAATTGTCATGAGGTATGTATACGCAGTTTAATTAATGTTTTATTGTCGGCGCCACCCTGTATATTATCACGTTTAAGGCAATATACTGGGTACAGCATTCAGTTGCATACAGTGAGACTGAAAGCCAGCCCGCGTATAATTGGGAAAAAGATAGACAGATTATGTTTAAGTCATTATAAAACCACAATGTTACATAGACGGTTAGACAATGAATTAATCCATATAAACCAGTTTGGTTTCGGCACCATATTCTACTGAACCCTAAAAAAGGACCAAATCAACAAAACTTTTACTGCGTGTCATTTTAATCGAGCCATCCAAAGAAGAATTTCGGCATTCTAATTTTAGAATCCGAGTTCAACGTTTGGCCGAGCCGGTAGAAAAGGTTGTATACCCTTGAACCTTGTGCGTATAATATAGCTTCGTGATTAAAAAAAAATGCTTTGTCTGCGATTTCTCGTGCAGAAGTCATATAGTTTTTAGGTTTCCGTTGCTGAATGGCCAAAAAACAGTAACAAGATTCGTCCTGTCCGTTTGTCTTTCTGTCCGTCCGTATGTCACAGCCATTTTACTCCGAGACTGTTATCACCACACGGTTGAAAGTTGGAGAGTAGGTTTCTTCTATGAACTGGTACTCAAAAGTGACGTGAAATTATGAAAATAAAATAGGGGTGACCCTCCATACATATAGGCACCAGAAGGTTGAAAAAATTGTTCTAAGTACTGTTGTGCATATCGACAGCTCTTAAAAAAAAAAATCGCTGTTTCTATCAGGATGAAGAAGTAGAAGATTTCTACGATCTCTTGAACAAAGCTTGTGATGACCATCGCGGTACGTGGAACATTGTAATGGGAGATTTTAATGCTAAAATAGGTGAAAAGCAACCACTGGATAATTTCAGAAACTTAGGGCCTCATTGCATCGCATCGGTAACAGAAACGAGCGCGACACACGACTAATACAATTCTCTTTTGGCCAAAATCTATACATAAGCAAGTCTTTTTACCCCAAAAAACCGCAACGGCGATGGACATGGGTTTCACCAGGCGGAAACTATAGGAATGAAATCGATCTCATATTAACCTCACACCATCAAATTGTAAAAAATATTCAATTTCTCAATCAATTTAAAAATAACTCTGATCACAGACCCATACGCGCAACCTTATTTTTCGATTTTAAATTTACAGATAAAAAAAGTGAATCATAAGTGAAAATACGCGAATCTACTCTTCTACCTGTAATTACAAATCTTTTCAATTCTATTTTAAAAACAGGTATATTACCGGACGGCTTCTGCAACTCTAATATAATACTGTTACATAAAAAAGGAGATAAGTCGGACCTCAACAATTATCGGCCGATAAGTCTTGAATCCCATCTGTATCAGGCCTTCATCAAAGTCATGGACCAGAGAATCTCACCTCAGTTGGACAAACATCAACCTCCTCAACAAGCTGACTTCTGATCAGGCCTCTCCACTACTGACCATATACATGCACTAATCCAATAAATTGAAAAATACCAGGAGTTCAACATGCTGATATATCTTGCCTTCATAGACTATCACTTCAAAAGCTTTTGATAGTTTGACACAGAATATATTTGACGCTCTGAACAACCAAGAGATCGATCCCACCTGCATCAACCTGCTTCGTAACGTATACAGTCGGACCATCATTCTCCATAGAAAAAAGCGTGAAACAAGGAGACCCGCTTTCACCAAAGCTTTTTAATAGCGCTCTTGAAGAAGTGTTTAAAAAGCTTACGGCTAGTTGGGAAAGAAGCGGCATTGAATTCGGTGGGGCGCGGTTAACAAACTATCGCTTCGCTGAAGACATTTTTGGATTCTCTTCCACGGCAGCAAAACTGGAGCTTATGTTAAACCAACTCAGTAATGCGAGCCTTGAAGTTGGACTTGCGATGAACATGTCGAATACCAAACTGATGTCAAACACCACCAAATACAAGATCCGAGTGAATGGTGAAGAATTGCAATATGTCCATAAATACATTTACTTGTGCCAATTAGTCTCTTTCCATTCCAGACAAGACGAGGAAGTCATAAGGCGAACCGAAAATGCCTGGAAGAGCTACTGGTCCGTGAAAGAGCTTATGAAAGGAAATATTTCCTTGTCACTCAAGCGAAAAATCATGGACATGTGCATTCTTCCCATTTTGACCTATGAATCCCAGACTTGGTCTTTGGCAAACATTCAAAAGTCCAAACTCAAGGTCTGCCGACGTGCGAGCGCAGTATCCTAGGTGTCAAACTTACCGACCATGTACGCAACACCACACTTCGCTCCAAAACACAAATTACTGACGTTGCCCAAAAAGCCGCTAAGCTGAAGTGGGACTGGGCTGGCCATGGCTGCCGTATGCCCGACGAGCTGTGGGCCAAAATAACCCCGATTTGGAGCCCTGATACAGCCAGAAGGCGACGCGGTAGACCTCTCAGGAGATGGCGGGACGTGCTGAACAGAACCAACGACAAGCGGTCCACCTTAGCTCTGGATCGAAGAATTTGGAAGTCATGGGGAGAAGCCTTTGCCCAGCAGTGGGATGATACAGGCTAACAGTAACGTTAAGTAAGTTTCCATCATATTTTTTTCTTAAGTCAATGAATGAATGGTTGATGAGATGATCGCTTCGAAAGAAGTAAAAACTGTAAGAACTATTGATAATAACAACAACATGAGATCACCAATACAAGCGCGGTAATTACGGTAGGTTTCCCATTGACAAACCGGTATCTGGGAGCCCCGTGTTTTTTTTTTGATAGTAGACAAAAAGTAAGCATCACGAAGCAAAGAGTTTTTAATCAATACCATTAAAAACAAAAAATAGATCCGCGACCGACGGACTAACTGGCGCTGAAGATGACCACGTGTTATGTTTACTAGAGCATGTGAAATTACACTAGATATCTATATGTTTTTTTTAAGTCAACTTTTTAATGTTGTGTTTGTTTGGATCAAACGTGTCAATGAAAAATCTTGCAAAAGCTTAACGCCTCGTCCATGACTTCGGGTGATACAAATTGCGTCGAGTGACTCGCACGCGTGTCTTTTGTTGGAGTTTATTGTAGTTTACTCCTTAAGAATCATTTCATATACAAGGTGTTGCATTGCATCCTCGTCAAATTCAAGGACTGCACTAATGATTCTCGACTCGAATCAATAATAAAATGGACAGGTAATTTTTTTTATATTTTTTCTTAATATCGGAAATCGATAAGTGTACACCACCCGTATTAAAACGGGGCCTGTCTAATACTAGCCCTATGACCGCGCTTTCACATACACAAACAAACGCACACGTTTATTCGATAAACGGATGAATCTCCTCTTTTGAAAAGGGCTTCATTCTGAAATTGTGTCAAATTAAAACAACAAAAAAAAGCAGCGTTTATTATTATTGACCAAGAACCGTAATTTATATTGATTATTTACGTCTTATATGACAACCTCCTGAATTTTGACGAGGATGCAAAACTGCACCTTTTTTTCCGGATGGGAAATCATCAAATGACTTCTCCCGCTCTGGGCTGAGCGGGAGGGTGTGTCAGACTTTTACTGACTAAAACCCACCCATGTTCCTTCATCGCCCTTTGTGTTCCGGGGCCGCGGTATCTCTTTCGAACAACCCGCAGCACCCGGCAGGCATCGGCCCTTGCGGGCCCCTTCCCTATGCTGACATCTCTTTGAGGCGCGCGTGGAACACGAACGCGCCGTCGACACGGCCTGTCGTCCTAAGACGGAGGGACGGCGAGCTAGCCCATAGCTCACCGTCCACAGGCCCGCGTCTACGGTGGCCCGGTGCGTCTCGCGCGGCGGTTGGGACGTGAGGAGGAACGCTCTCTCTCACGTTCCGCCTCCTCCTTTGCTAGCATGATTGCTTCGCAAAAGGAGGTGACGGTTTCCCATTCCGTCTCGCTCCGGACCATGGCTCGAACTAGGGCCGGACGCGAGAGGTCGCCGCCGCCGATCGCCGCTGTGAGGACACGGCGTTACTCCACCGAAGCGGGGCAGACCTCCACCGTATGCTCCACCGTGTCCTCCGGTCGATCCTCGAAAACACCCGGGCGTCTCCTCCCGCCTGATTCGGTGCAGGAACCTCCCGAAACAACCGTGTCCGGTGAGGACCTGCGTCAGGCGGAAGGTGAGGACGCCGTGGCGCCTCTCAAGCCACTCCTCAAAGAGGGGACTTATCGCCACTATCGTGGCGTGCACTGCACGGGGTTGCGACAGTCGCTCTCTCCATGCCACCATGAGATCGGCCCGGAGGTTTGTCTACTGAGCGGCAATTAGCCGTGGCAGCGGAGTAGTAAGCGTAGCACACTACGCTGACGCTACTAGGGAGGTCGGCGCGCAGCACCCAGTCGTAGCCGATGTTCCACAAGGGCGGTCCTAGAACCGATCCCTGTGGGACACCGCTCGACATCTCTTGCCGGTTCCACTCTCCGGAGCGACCGGGATAGATGACGGCTCTGTCCGTCAAGTAATCCCCGACCACACGACGAAGGTAGGTCGGCACCCGGTGATACCGGAGTGCCTCCCTAATGCAGCTCCAGGGCATGGAGTTGAAGGCGTTGGCGATGTCGAGAGACACCGCCAAGACAACCCCACCCCGGGACACCGCATCCCCCGTCGTGAGGGCTCTCACGCGCATGATGGCGTCCACCGTGGAGCGCCCCTTGCGCAAAACAAACTGGTGTTCCGCAAGATCCGGACCCATCCCCGCAAAGTGCTCGGCGAGGCGTTTTGCAATGACTCTTTCAAAGAGCTTGCCCACCTCGTCGAGCAACACAACGGGCTGGTATGCGGACGGAGAGTCCGCAGGGCGCCCCGGCTTCCGAATGAGGACCAGCTTCCCCGTCTTCCAACGAAGCGGGAACTGGCCTCTCTCCAAGCATGCGCTTAGGAGCCCCTCCAGTCGGGGCCCGAGAGCCTCCAAGGCCAGGACTCAGGCTTTGCCAGGCAAGCCGTCGGGTCCCGGGGCGGTATTTTTGGCCTTGAGCCGTCCTACCGCCACTCTGAGGCCGGAGACTCTGCGTCAGTGGGGGGGCCCAGGTGCGGAGTTTATCCCGCACCATCTTGTAAGGGCACCCCCACGGATCCCCGTCAAGAGTCCCCAGCATCTCCTCACGGGCCCGATCTCTGGCCCACAGGACAGCCTCGCGGAGGGCGGTCTTCGCCGCTCTGTAGCCCTCATATAGCTCCGCCTCAATGGCTTCCGCATTCGGCGGGCGAATGCGGAGCCTGCGATGCCTGGCGTACAGGTGTCGCGCAGCGTAGCACGCCTCGCGTAGAGTTGTCAGCTCGCGCGACCACCAGTACACCTGACGCCGGGCGCGTCCTGGCCGAACTCGGGGCATTGCCACATCACATGTCGGACATGGCCTCCTGGAACCACCCTGCCTCATTATCAACGTCGGCAGGCCTGTCCGGTGATGTCACCCAGGCATGCACGATCGAGGCTTCCAGGAGGATGCAAAACTGCACCTTGTATAGGTATGAAAAATAGATCGGTAGTAAAATCAAGCGTTAGCAAAAAGTGAAGCCGTAATGCCTTGTCTCAGCACCAAGTACATATTTACTCAATCTCATCTCTCTCTTCCTAAATATGTAGAATTTTAATGATTTATAGTTTTATTTAGGAGTAAACTCCAGTCACGGGTCGTAGCTGAAGTGCACATTATTTTATTTCTTTTGATTGAATTGACGCAAGTCGCGTCGTGGTGACTCGCACGTGCTCACACATGCTCTTAGCAATTTCTTTCCATTGGTGTGTCAGTATTTTCAAGACGCGATTAGCTTGACCGTGTAACTTGTAGCAAGGAGATTGAATTTGAGATGATAGAATTTGGTAGGGAATTAAACAAGTCGGAGCGAAGCCTTATCCCAGGAGTCTGAATAGGCCGGGTATAAAAAGTAATTAATTAATCTTTTCTTCCTATTAAAAAGTAATTATGTTAGCATTACGTCACACACAAAAAACTTGTGAAAAGAATCTTTGTTCAAATTCAAAACATCTTTTCAAGATGTTTTTATCGATGGTCTATTTTTAAGCTCATTAAAATTCTAAAAATCTTGGTGTTTTTCTAATGATTCTCTATTAATACGTTAGTATGCTTGCTTTTGTGTTACAGCCCGTTCACACGAAGAAGATTCGTTTTTTTTTGAGGCATCGTCTTTTTTCACGATCCGTCAATTTTTTTGACGGCGGCAATGCTTTTTAAATGGTCGTGTTCACACGCTTCACGAATCGTGAAAAATGATGGACACGTCTTAAATCACGTAACGTCTTTTAAAAATCAGGTACGTCAAAAAACACGGATCGCGATTTTTTTTGTGACGGATTCACTGATGCGCTCGCTCCCGAAAAATCACGGAATTAATGTGAACACCAATTCGTTTTATTTTTGCCGGATCGTGATAAAACACGATTCCGTATGCAATGTGAACGTCTATCCGTCATGACGTATCGTGTTTCATGACGGTTCGTCAATGACGGAAACCGTGTGAACGGGCTGTTAGATGTACTACGTAGAAACTCGTGGGTATTTTATAACAAATTGGCATTGTGAAGTTTTTTGCTCATTATTATTATATATCGGTACAGTCACGAGATCTATGTTTACTTAGCAAAATTCAATGGCAGTTTTCTCCTCGAAGATCGATAAATTGGGATAAGAGCAGGAAAATGATGGTAAAGATGATCAATTACATAGTTATGTTTAAACACCATGCAATAGGGGCGAGCCTATAATATTATGGGATCAAATATACCCGTAACAACATAAAATCGGTAGGAAAAAATCGTTTTTTAAAGTTACTTTATGTAAACATAATTATTAGAGCTCATAACAGTAGGTAGTACTACCTACAATGCCGTGTTGTTTTGCTTCGCTCCAGCGATTTTTCCACTCTGACGCGTTCTGTCATCGTACTTGAATCTTCAATTTAAGAAAGAAGTGTTATTTTGAAATAATATGTATGTAGATCTAGGTTCAGTGGCCCTACCATGACGTCTTAGTGCAGGAATGTTGTAGTTCTAATCCAGTGTAGGAAAGAGACAGAGCTATACAGGATGTCGAGAGCCATTTCTTTCCCACACTGGAATAGAACTAAATCATTCCTGCATTAAGACGTCATGGTAGGGCCACACGTAGATAGAGCTAACAACCCCCACTTTTAGGATGTCGTATCTTTCATATTGAATTTATTCACATACGTAATAATGAATCAATTGACATTTCTCATCCATCAAAATCGAAACACCATTAAAGCTAAAATCATAACCCTGTCGTAGTCGGGTAAAAAAAAACCATAGCGTGTAAAGTTATACACAAACGTCATTCCATAGCTCCAACCACGCTTTACGGTATCAAACCAACTCCCATCAATTGCAGAAACTATAGACGAAACACCAAAACAATAGAAGATACATAAACATAGATATAACAGGCACGATTCACTACCAAGGATGACCCTTGCCGGTTGGGCGTGCCGTTTGTGAGTTATGACCGGACCAGGAGCATAGACTAAGAAAATAGCAGAAATGAAATCTTCTTTGTACATACGTCTGATGAAGCCAGGTAGGTAGTAACTAACCACTGCAGTGTTTTCCTGCATGAGAGCCTCTATTATTATTCATTTATTTCGGACAGAATCCATTTAAGTGTCTCGATGCTTGAAACTTTTCAATTCATAACTGGCTTACAATCTTGTTTTCTTTAAATGTCAAATTTTGATATTTGAATTTGGAATGAAAAAAGGTGACAGTTTTAGTGATTTATAGTGATTTGTCAGTCGTGGATTAGAGATTTTAGAAGCAACATACTAAGTTGTAAGATGTTGAGTTACCGTTGATATAAAACAAGTGCTGTTGTGTTAAAACATGTAATAAGTTCATTTATGTGACTATGGCATAAATAGGCTTTTTTTGGGTTAGCTCGTTTCATCATCTCTGTCCTGTCATGACAAGATTGAGGTCAAGAGTAGGCCCATTTAATAATTAGTAAGAAATAGCCTGTATACCAGTTTCTTAAGAGGTATATTAAGCGACTCGCTACACTACATAGTCGGGTTCCCACCAGGTCACCACCGCCCTGTTGGCAATACATACACGGTCAAAATGTATGGAACAAGTTTTTTTTTTAATAGAATTTATGTCCGACAGCTGGGCAAAGGCCTCCCCAATATCCTTCTAGGGACTTTTTTTCTGCGGCATTTCGAACCAGCCTTCTAGATGCGCATCCAGATCTCGCCACCTCTTTCTAGGCCGGCCTCGGCGGCGCCGTCCACCGTCATCGTCATCACTTTTTTAAATTACCGACGATATTAATTTTTCTATGTGGATGTACTGAATACGTACCGACCGATTGAGCGTCGGTGTCCCATCCTGTATGTTGAAAAATCTTTGAAAACCTTCTGCACAAACCCTAAATGCTTTAGTAACAAAACTGTCTCTTCTGTAGTAATATCCTTAGTCTACGGTTATGGTCAGAGCAGAGGTCACAAACGGCCCTATTGTCCGGCGATTAGCAATTGATCCCACATCTCGGCAGCCATTGTATTCGATGAGTGCGGATGGACTTAGGGAATTATGTATCGTAACTATTCATTAAGGGGTGTCGATAGTGAGAGATTTTGATTTAGGGTTTGTAAATATTGTGCAAAGTTATTGGTAAATAAACAATGATAGTTCAAATTCGTTGTGTAGTTCAGAAGACCATAATATAACAGAGTGAGAGGGGGTTGAGCAGAGGTGTACTTAGTAGTACACCACTACACCTACGCTTTGCCAGTTATGTTTTAAGTCCCACGTAATAGGGGGCGAGCCTATTGCCATTAACCGGGCACAAATCCAGACTCCACCGCGGCGTATACTGAATTTCTGAAAAAAAAAACCAGTAACACTTTGCCCGACCCAGGAATCGAGCCTCATGCAAACAACACCAACAACTGAAAAGAAACAAGTAGTTATTTTTTTAGAAATTATTTTGTACCTTGTCACAACGTTGTCCTATTTAACCCCAAGGTTGACTGGTAGAGAATGCCTTGTGGCATTAAGTCTGCCTATGTACCACTCTTGTACATGAAGTTTAAATAAATAAATAAATAAAAACTGGGAAAAACCCCCTGCAAAGGGCAGGGGGTTTTCCTTAGCAATGTTAAGTCACGTGCATTTTCGTTTTGCAGTGTACTTATGATAATCTTTTCATATTATTTTTATAAAAGTCAGCTGATATTTACCATTTTGAACCAGATAGTTGACCCGCATTCTTCTACTTTAAAAAGGTTAAACTACTCGTAAGTACTTAGTAATTAAATATAAACCAGTTCAGCGAGTCTATATTTACCCGACTGAAGGAAGGTAATGTGTTTATGAGCCTATAATTAAAAATGTGTGTTTGATACTTTGTGACGCTCTAGTGATCAAACGCGTGGGCCAATTTTAATGATTATTACGTCACTTGATTTGTCTTAATTATGCGAGTGTCGCTAAATACACGGCAGTAATCAAAATTCAATATGGCGAAAACAAGACGCCATATTGTGAAAAATAAAAAATCGACGAACTTTGTTATAGAATAGATAGACTCTTGAAAATCTAGATCTAAATTTAGGTTTCTGGTAATTATAAAAACTGTACTTTTGAAATATAAAATTATTAAAACATGGAATGGGTCCCGCCTGCTTACATATGCACTAGTTTTTTGCTTTTTGTTTTTTATAATTAACCATATTTAAGTACCGTATAAAAAGAAGCCTTGGGCGAGCAGTGGGACAGAAATAGACTGGTATTATTTTATTAATATGCTTAGATATAAATAGCGTTGCTGTTAATAAGTTATTTTTATGGACTCAATGTATCTTTTTATTTATTTATTTAAACTTCATGTACAATAGTGGTACATAGGCAGACTTAATGCCACAAGGCATTCTCTACCAGTCAACCTGTTAAAATAAAATCGCCATTTTATTATTAGCCTTGAATCCCACTGCTGGGCAAAGGGCTCGCTATGTCTTTCCAGGTGGGTTACCATGATCTGTAAGTGCAGGAATGTTTTAGTATTATTCCGACAGTGGGTAAGAGATGGCTTTAGGCAGCTGTCTAGCGCTGTCACTTTTTCACTCTCGGAATAGTCCTAAAACATTTCTGCACTTACAGATCATGGGTTATCATGGGTTACCTGGGGGGTTACCGTGGGTTACCTGGGGGGTTACCATGGGTTACCTGGAGGGTTACCATGGGTTACCTGGGGGGTTACCCCAGGTCCTATCTCTGGTCCACCTCGAACCAAACATTATGCGCGTCCAGGTCATCTCGCCACCTCTTTCTATGCATCCTCAGTCACTCATTGCGTTAACACCTTCGATCAACCAAAATCACCGATACATTGTTTAATTTTACGGTTGCTCCTTGGTCTAATGAACGCAAGCACAACTGCTGAGCATGAAGTCCCGGTTTCGAATCTCAGGTCGAATAAAGTGTTATTAGGTTTTTCAATCAGGAATTTCTCAGTAGTAGCCACGGAGTTTGAATTTTTGCCCGGTTGATGACAATAGGCTCTACCCTCATAGTACTTAAACAACACTGAAACAAAATGTAGGTGAACTATGAGGTACACCTTTGCCCAACACTTCGGGGATAACTGGCGTCATGTTCTGTTATTTTATATAAAACTGCGCATCAACATTATCCACAGCTGTTTGTAGGCTTTTCTTTGTTTGTGTTAATTTCCAGGTGCTTAGGTACTACATCCAGGTTTTACCCGTGATAGTAACAGTGTCGCCTGCCTATCTCAGCCAGTTCGATCAGTTTTACTTTTCCCAGTCCTTGAACACCAACTGGTCACAAGTTTACTCCACCAGCTGGTAATCACTGCGCCATACTAAGTGTCGTCCCCAATATTTGAGGTCTATAACGCAATTTCAAAAATCGTACGTTATATAACATTACTAGCTAATGCCAGCGGCTACGTTCGCGTGGTGTTCGATAATTATTGACCCACGGGATCGTCTCACCGTGATAAAAAGTAGCCTATGCGCTATTCCAAACTATAAACCATCACTGTGCCAAAATTCATCTAGATCCGTTCAGCCGTTCTGGCGTGATTGAGGAACAAACATCCATCCATCCAAACTTTCGCATTTATAATATTAGTATAGATAACGTCACACCTGTAATCCACAGAGGGTTAGGTAGAGTTATACCTAAAAGTAAACCTATATTTTACTAATTATCAGAAGCCCTATGTAATGGGGAGCGAGCCTATTGCCATCGACCGGGCACTGATCCAAACTCCGGGCTGTTTCTGAGAAATTCCTGATTGGAAAACCAAGTAACACTTTGCACGACCTGAGAATCGAACGCAAGACTTTACTGAATCAGTGAAGGTTAATGGATCAATAAACTGTAATTAAATATTCGAATAAAAAAGACGTGTAAACTAAAATTTGACCATGATCTGAGAAAAGGTCTAGAAACCAAATATTTATTCAAAATATTCCAAAATAGTCACATAATGACGTCAGAAAACAAGAAGTGTTTTTGTTCGTTTTGTAAAGTTATTGCGCGCTAAAAATATGTATATTTAAGTTACGAGCGCTCCATGCTTGTCTTTTAGCTGGTAGATCAAGTTCCGAGATTGATCCAATCCAGTCTGGCGACGCCCTTAGCCGAAGCTTGAGTCCATATAAAAAAAGATCTACATAAAAATCTCACTTTCAAAGCAAGAGGAGGGAAATTCTGAAAAAAAATTGATTGTCAGTTTTTGAAATATGGGACATTTTCGTCAAACTGCAGCGGTAAATTTGTTTTTCATTAACATACTATGAAAACAAATTTAGTTTTGCTGTTGAGTGTAAAATTACATCTGTGGAACCACTAAAAATATTGTTATTGTATTTTTTGGTGCTACGGAACCTTGTGCAACGCACACTCTTCCGCACTTTCTTGGTCTATCTGTCCGTACCCATACTTTAACTTCAACACAAACAGACAAATAAACATAACAAGCAATTTATTTATTTGTTTAACTCATGTTCCGTTTTTTATTAAAATTACTTTTTTTATCAGACTTCACATTGTTGCTGTTAGATTTTTTTTTTCAACTTTTGTTACTTTTTTAATCTTACCTAGGAGAGGACATTGACCTACAGAAGTACGATGATGATGAAATAATTATGGAAGAAAGAACTAAGAAAGAAAAACACATTTATTTGTCGCAGAGACATGACGTACATACAAAGTAACAAAAAAAAAAACAAACAATAGACATACAACACATAACAAATATTCATAAATACAACACACACATAGTGTTTGAGATGACATAATTATTTAAATTCAAATAATAATGAGAAAGTGACTTTGTTTGTGTGTGTCCTTTGCACATAGGATTCTTATGCATAGGATATTCTAGTTCATTAAAACTCATTTATCTCATTTTATACTGAGTATATGTTACTGGGGTAAAGGATATTTTTATTTATAACATTACACTTCAACGACTTACTCACTAAAACATACGAAAAAAGAAATCACAAACAGTTTTAGGTATAGTGAATTCGTCACTTATAATGAAGTACATGTAAGAAATCGTTACAGAATTAAAGTTATACATAATTATAGGTAATAAACAGATAATAAAAGGCAACAATTAGCTCGTTAGTACGTTCGTTCCTGTGTGATGATTTCTAACCTCCACGCTGGCATAGCTAGTAGTTTTATATTTTGAGTTCGTAGACCGAAAACTGCGAATATCTTGGACAAGAAACAATATCAACTTTAAAATACCGGTTCCCATACCTGTTTTAAAACCAAAATAATTGGCTTGTCAAAATAAAACAATCGAATGCAAGTAAACAACATATCCTTCCCAGCAGCCAACATAAAACTATGTTTGCAAGGCCACCAACCCAACCCAATCAATATTTAACCTACTTTTAAAAAAGAAGGAGGTTGTGTATTCCAACAATACATTTTTTTTTCATGTATACATGTTTGTTAGGCTCAAAGGCCGAAAACGCTCATTGAGCGAAAAAATCGACCACATCGCGATGTGGCAAATACAAAACGACCACGAAGTGAAATTCGGGGTGTGGCTGTTTTGATTTTCGACCACAACGCGTTCTGGCAATGAGGAAATACCAGAACGCAATCTGAGCCTTTTTCAAACAGCCACAACCCGATGTAATACATTAGCAAGAAACTTGCCGATGTTGATGAGTAAGGTGATGCCCAAATCTCCCAAAGCTTTGGCCACAGATGGGTTACCTTACCGATCCAGCCCCCGTATTTACAATGCATCGATTCGATTTCGATTTCTGAAAGTCGCATGTCTGTCGCTCGTTTTCGCAATGCCAAAAAAAGATAGACACGACTTTCCGAAATCGAAATCGAACCGAAGCGTTGTGAATACGGGGGCTGGTTAAGCAACTCTTGCCAAGGTTTGGACACAGATGGGTTATCTTATCGATTCAGGTTAAGCAACTCTTGCCATGGTTTGGCCTCAGATGGGTTACTTTACCGATCCAGGTTAAGCAACTCTTGCCAAGGTTTGGAAATGGATGGATTTCCTTAACGGTCCAGGTTCAGCAACTCTTGCCAAGGTTTGGAAACGGTTGGGTTACCTTACCGGTCCAGGTTAAGCCACTCTTGCCAAGGTTTGGCCACAGATGGGTTACCTTACCGATCCAGCCCCTTTATTCACAACGCTTCGACTTGATTTCGATTTCGGAAAGTCGTATGTCTATGTCGCTGGTTTCTGTAATGTCAAAAAAAATAGACATACGACTTTCCGAAATCGAAATCGAATCGAAGCGTTGTGAATACGGGGGTAGGTTAAGCAACTCTTGCCAAGGTTTGGACACAGATGGGTTACTTTACTGGTACAGGTTAACACGTTAACCACCGATTTAAATTTAGTGGTTGTTCCATTTGGGCCGTGGGGCTCACTGGTGAACGACAGCATTACTACCCGTTCAGGCCATGGGGCACACCGGGGACCGCGCGACGGACACATGTTTGAACTCAATTTTCTCGCTGGTGGACACAGTGCCGGTACAAAACTATACAAAAACACAAACTATACAACTATAAAAAAGACTTCGATGATTTTTTTGGCCAAGTATATAAGATGTGGTTTCATAATAAAAGGAGGTTTAGAAAATCTAATAACATGTTTTATTAGAACATAATATATTTATATCTGACATTTCCTCATTGCCAGAACGCGTTGTGGTCGAAAATAAAAACAGCCACAACCCGAATTTCACTTCGTGGTCGTTTTTAACCGACTTCAAAAAAGGAGGAGTTGTGTTTGTTACTTCATATCTTCGTCATTTATGAACCGATTTGAAAAATTCTTCTTTTATCTGAATGGATCTACTTCTCGATTGGTCCCATAGAAATTTCATCAAAATCGGTTCAGCAGTTTGGTTTTAAATCAAAATAGCTGGAAAAAATATGTCATCCAAGTAAAAGAAATTGCGAAATTGATACTTGACAAGGATTTGTGTGTAATGCGATAACTAGCTAGATAAGCGTTTATGTATTTATTTGTGGAAACTTAAAATAATAATACAAATATGTACATAGATAAAAGAAGAAAAGCATTAAAGGCCGACAAAAAATTCGTTCACGTCGCTGTCAACAGGAATAGTGCCCAGAAGGCTGGCAGCATTGCCACGTTAAATGGCAATGCTGATTCATTCGAGACCCAAAAATAGGCCAGCCCTCTGGTCACGAGAAGATATTGTAATTAAAATTATGACTGAAAGGTATAAAATACTGGGATGCCTTAAAATAGCCTTGGGTTTTGTTTTCAAATACCCACAACGTATTTAAATAAAAGAACATTCTAGAAATATTTTGAATACATGTCTAACGAGTACTACTTAATAGCCTTTTTGGAAACTAAATTATTTTTTGAGTCTTTTATGTTTTGTTGATGAGCTTCTGCACAAGTTTTAACTATACATTACAAGTTCTACAGCTAAACATTATCTGTTTGTGCGTCCTTCGTCGCTTTTGTAACTAAATCGAGAGTCTCGCGAACACGCTTTGTTTTTGTTCAGCGAACTTGAAGACATCGTCATTCATTTGTGGGCACAAACAAATTCGATGATCACTTTAGTTAGGACACGAGGTAAAACATGACATGTGTGTGACATCTACAACATCAGGCCACTTGTAGAGAGAGAAAAATAGACAGAGAAGGCCTGAATCCCAGTCTGTAAGGACTGTAATTGGATGAGAATATAGACTGATTATTAAACTTGAGGAGCTCGTGGCTAAATAATAACAGCCGCTCGGATCAATCCTCAGGTTAAGCCGCGCTTGTCTAGGTTGATCTGTGGATGGGTAGCCACCCATTACATACCGAGTTTCCTCCGTGCCTCGGAAAGCACGTTAAGCCGTTGGTCCCGGCTGTCATTTGTAGATCTTTTACAGTCGTTATAGGTAGTCAGTGTCCCGAAAGTCTGACAACCAGTTTTACCAAGGGGTATCGTATTACCCAGTACTAACTCGGTTGTGGAGGTCAGATAGGCAGCCCCATGTAAAATACAGGTATTCAGCTGCATTCGGTTAGACTGGAAGCCGACCCCGACATAGTTGGGAAAAGGCTAGGCAGATGATGATAGATTGATTATTACAAGTTGGTAGCTAGAAAATACCTATAAGCGTTTATGCGTCGTAGTCCCTTCCACCTTGTGGTATCTGCCGCGCTGACAGCTAATCTCTGGTGAGATTGGCTACCGAGACCAAAAACGGTCAGGAACACTATTATTGTAATTCTCATTCATGTATTTTCTTTACATACAATTTTTTTTGTATTATTATTCTCCTTTATTTATTTTTCTAACTTACTGATTACATTTTTAAATATTCCTATATAAAATTCAAAATTAAAAAAAAACATTTAACAATATAAAAAATAGTAGCCCACCGGTATCGGGAACAGGGTCCAAGCTACCGGCGGTCAGGGCTCCAGAGAGAGGAACTTCCTAACAATACGAGCCGTGTCCAGGAGTACCGCTTTCTTTATGATTAAAATAATGCTTCTTTGTAAGATTTTATTATATCCCTTGATATTTATACCAGGAACTTTTGCAAATCATGTGTTTGATGCACTGATAACTCAGATTCGAACTACAAACAATAAACGCATTATTAAATTTATGATATAACAAATGACTGCAACATTTAAAACAATAAATTATTCATACTTGGAACCAGTTTTCGCATATTATTAAAGATTAATTAGATACATTTTATATTAGTTTTTTTTTTTGCGAGGCGGAAATTCTAGTCACATTCAACGCAGACGTATGAACTCTTAATTCTGGTTTCTCCTGATGATTAATTTTCTGTTTTGTTTTATTATGTAAATTATTTTACTGTTAAAGTCTTGACGACAGATCTGCTCAAAAACATTTTTAGTAAACTGGTTAACTGGGTAAGTTTGGGATTATTTGGAGCAGTGGTAGCCAAGTTGGTAGGTAGCGGGTTCGAACGACTCACTTCCCACAATCTGCTTGTTATGTTTAATGCCTAAATAATAGGGGCCCGGGGAGCCGGTTACCATCAACCATTCACAATTTCAAAACTGCGAGATGGAACTGAGAAATTCCTGATAAAAAAAAAATACCGACAACACTGCCCGCCCTGGAAATTGAACCCAGGGCCTCATACTCCGCAGTAGCGCTTGCGACCACAAGTCACAAATTCTCAAATAAAATTGTACTGTTTATGAAATTTCAGTATCATCTTATTTAATAGCTTGCAGTCACTTAGTTAATATGAAGACTAATTACCTATTATTATGTACTAATTAATTGACAAACTGCAGTTACCAAAGCGTCGCTAATTAGCTTGAGTATGATAGATTGGCTAATGGAATGATGCCGTTTATCTTACAGAGCAGTGATGCGAATTTGTGGGGCAGCAACTACTTGATGAGAATTTGGTCTTTGGTTACGGAACTAGTTTTATGAGAACAAAACTTTTTTGCAAAAAAAAAACCGACTTCCAAAAAAACACTGAAAAAGTGGAAAATAACTTTACTTTCGGAAGTCGGTGACTATTGTTTCTTTCATTGACTTTTTTGCCACCGACTTCCGAAAGTAAAGTATTTTCCACTTTTTCAGTGTTTTTTTGGAAGTCGGTTTTTTTTTTTGCAAAAAAGTTTTTATTTCACCCTTTTTAGTTATCGCATCACACACAAATCCTTGTCAAGTATCAATTTCGCAATTTCTTTTACTTGGATGACATTTTTTCCAGTTATTTTGATTTCAAAACTGCTGAACCGATTTTGATGAAATTTCTATGGGACCAATCGAGAAGTAGATCCATTCAGATAAAAGAAGAATTTTTCAAATCGGTTCAGAAATGACGAAGATATGAGGTAACAAACACAAAAAAAAAAAAAACATACAACCGAATTGAGAACCTCCTTTTTTTGAAGTCGGTTAATAAAAAAGAACTACTCCGATAGTGAACCAGTTAACGAAAAACCTATGTAAAGGTCATTGTACGAGTACCTATAATTATGAACTATTTTTACTGAAACATCTTAGAAATCGCGAAAACAAAATCAGCTTCCTCACACATTATTAATTTACGAATGAATTTGCGCCCGAAGCCGCCCGAAGCAGCTCTCAGGCGCCCGAAGCCACCGTAAGGCGCTCGAGCTGTACCGAGCCGCACCGATGCCCACCGATAGTGGGCGCCACGCCTTAGCGTCCGTATCCTGGGTGTCCTTCGGTAACTTCTTTGGGGAAGCCGAAGGTTTTGTCTGTGCAATAATAGACGAAATTATGATGACGAATAACTACCGGAAATACATTGTGAAGGACAACACGGTTGAAATAATATGTCGGGCATGCCACCATCCGGGAGAATCGATCACACACATTCTATCTGCGTGTTATCGTCTGCCTCACTTAAAATATTTGCATAGACACAACCTCGTTACCAGGATTATCCACCAGAAACTAGCTTTGAAGTACAACCTTGTGTATTCGGAAGTCCCATACTACAAGTATACGCCCGACCCAGTTCTGGATGATGATAATATCACGTTGTATTGGGATCGACCTATCGTCACTGATAGGACAATTGTTGCCAATAAGCCTGATATACTGGTGAAAGATCGATTGGAGCGTCGCGCAATGGTTGTTGATATAGCGCCATGACGACGAGAACCTCGTGAAGGCAGAGAGGTAAGATAGTTGGGGGCGCCCCATGACTATACGCGATCTGCACTCCAGGACTCGTTCAGGAAATCCACTTAATATTCAGCAATTCAAACACCTACTTCACATGTTATCACGGTATTTATTTTTAGCTGATATTTCCGCAAGTTACTTCCGAACCTGTAATTAGATATTGAGACAGCGTAGATTAACTTGTTTTACATAAATTAATACAGAATATTACGAGCACGTATGTACCTTGCATTAATTAATTTATCAGTACTACGAGTAGTTATTATTTTTATATATTACTAGTTTGTAATATGACGTTTAATTACCGAATTCAAATTATACTAAACCCAGGAAATACGCAAAGTAGATTACTATATCATTACTACTTTGCGTCGTCATCATCTGTCTTGCCTTTTTTAAACTATGCTGGGGTGGACTTGCATCAGCTTTGCTAGCACCTGCATCCAATAAGACTGAGTTACTAAGACGGAACTGGCTGAATACTAATATTTTACATAGAACGACTGCTTATCCGAACTCCACAAACCATATCCTGGGTGGTACGATACCCCTAGACTGGCAAGACTGGATGTCAAAGTTTTGGGTTTTCTGAAAATTTTACTAATTACCCAATTTTATTTAAATTCGAAGCTTGTCTACTTCTGTCTAGTGGTTGCAATCGTGACTATTGAGCATGAGGCCCTGGGTTTTTCCATTAGGAATTTCTCAGTAGCAGCCACGGAGTCTGGATTAGTGCTCGGTTGATGGCAATAGGCTCCCTATTACATGGGACTTAAACATAACTTGCGAAATGTGGGTTGCAGTGTTACCCTGCATGAAATCTTCAATGTTATGAACTTTTTAGCTCTTTGGTGGATTGCAACCTTATGTCGTCTGTGGAAAAGAAATAAAACATTTAATTTTGAAATCTAATTGTCAGAATGAAAAAATTGACAATTTTTTATTGACATCTGACAGTCGTTTTTGCAGAGTCATTGAGATGAGTCTACTACTATGATGAGTCTACTAGAATTTTTATAGTAAAATAACCATTTAATGCGTATGAACTAAATATTATTTTACATATTGGTATGTGACACTTTTTCCGGCAAATGCCGTGCTGATGGAACTTTTATATTTATTAAAATAACCAATAACGGGCCTATGTTTCATGTGAGGAATATGTTAGGTACGTATCTAAGACGTTTTGTGAATTATCTTTTGCTAGAGCAATACGAATGCTGCTCTTCTCATTTTTTTCCCTAATAATAAACTACTATTAGGTACACCTCTGCCTTACCTTTCGGAGATTACAGGCTTGATGTTATGCTAACTACCCACTTGTTAAAAGACTGTGTGAAAGATGATTAAGGCTGGAAAGAAAGTGATGAGGTGACAACTGTTAAAGATATATGGAAGAAGAAGACATGCTACCGGCCCGAATAAGGGCACGTAAATGATAGTGTGTCTCGGCACGGTTAGCGAAGTGGTTGAGCGACTGGCTGCTTCGCTGCGTGTCACGGATTCGATCCCTGCACAGAAAAAATAATTGTATGACCTACAAGTTGTCGTTTCGGGTCTGGTTGTTTGTGTGTGTGCGTTGAAATGTTTGTAAACGCACGGACCCACGATAAAGGAGAAAGAAAGTCCTAGTGTAGGACGATGTGTGGATTCGTTAAAGGTTTATGGTCTATAACTACTTAAAAAGTCCGGTATTACAAAACACAACACTCTTCTAAAGCGACGTTCCAGCTAATTCTCATCGTAACTGACTGCAACAGTATTAGCTACAAGATCGACAATAATGCACGTCAAAGCTTTTCCTTATTTGCTGCAGAAAACATCCTATTATCACCCTTATTTCCCCGACTGTTAAGGTCCACTTTCACCTCAACTGAAAGCTCAAAAATAGAAACCTGATATTGCGGCCGTCACAACCCTTAAAGCCTCTGAAGATAGAGTTAATTCTTGCTCGGTGGAGGTGAAGTGTAAATTGGTGGAGTTCTCAGTGACTTTGCTAAACATTTTGCAATTGGATACCCATAGTGTAATGGACATTTGGATACGCATTGAGAATGGGAACACTAATCTGATTGCTACTACTGCAGTTCAGTGGTAAACTAAACAGGAACATTTGGTCTTTATGCTTCTATGCTTGTAATTTGTATAATATTATAAGCTGTTTGATTCTACAGGGGTGGTATTGGAGGATTTTCTGCCTCTGTTCTTGTACAAATGCCACTGTCTTAGGCTTCGTTAAGGCTTAGTTTCGTTGGCTTTTCTTCTGGTGTTATTTGTTTGTGCAAATACGGTGAAAGAAAATATGGAGAGGAAATCTTGTTATCAGCGATGAGAGCACCGCACGCTTTATGTATAACTAGCTTATGCCAGCGGCTTCGCCCGCGTGGAGTTCAATAATTGACCCACAGGATCGCTATACCGAGATGAAAAGTAGCCTATGTGCGATTCCAAACTATAATCTATCTCTGTGCCAAATTTCATCCAGATCCGTTCAGCCGTTCTGGCGTGATTGAGTAACAAACATCCATCCATACAAACTTTCGCATTTATAATATTAGTATAGATGAGCCGAAACAACAACGGATCTCTGCGGTGTTTTGCAAAGAAATATGGTCCAGATTCTATGAAATTACATAACATAATATAGCATCACGCTTGTAATCCGCCAAGGGTTAGGCACAGGTGCACCCATTAGTACACCCACATTTTGCCAGTTATGTTTGAGTCCCATGTAATAGGGGACGAGTCTATTGCCATCAACCGCGCCCAAATTCAGACTCCGAGGCTACTGCACAGAAATTCCTGATTGAAAAAGAAAAACCCAATAACACTTTTCCCGACCTGGGAATCGAACCGAGGACCCCATGCAAAATTCCACTTACAATTTTGTGGTAAACACCGAGAAACAAATAAATCACACCCAAAATACATATTTTCACTCAACTAAATTACTGAGCACGGTTTGAACCACACTACGATCCATAAACACTATTCTAATACGTATTTAACAGACCCAAGCGGCTACTGACCAAGAGAATTTCTAATTCGGGACCCAAATTATCTAGACATTGGCATATTTAGTGGTGGCTGAGAGCTACTGTAATGAAGTTGCCTCAGCGATTGTTATCAAAATATTCTGGCATAAGCGAATAGCTGTGAATTCGAAATGGGGTTTGTATTGAAGTGCTGTCTTCATGTTGCGATGAGCCCAATTTGGAGAATGGTAAGGTTGAAATTAGAGAGTTACATTTCCTGTTGGTCTTGTTGTTGATATGAAACTACTCAAATCTGTTCTTAGACTGTATTTTTATTGTACTTAAATTAATGTTAAGGAATACTAACAAATAATTATAAGGGTAATCTACCTGAATTATAGATAGATAAATAGTTTGAGTAACTCGTAGCTAAAAAATTACAGCCGCACGGATAGATGTACAGGTGGTGGTGGTGGTGTTTAGCCGTTGGTCCCGGCTATCATTTGTAGATCTTTGACAGCCGTTACAGGTAGTCAGTGGCCCGAAAGTCTGACGACCAGTCTTACCAAACGGTATCGCATTCCCCAGTACTAACTGGGTTATGGAGGTCAGATAGGCAGTCGCTCCATGTAAAATATCGGTGTTCAGCTGCATCCAGTTAGACTGGAAGCCGACCCTGGAAAGGGGCAGGCAGAAGATGACGATGAAATAAATAAATAAATAGTTTCTGGTGTTGATCTAACTTTGAAAGTAAATAAAATAATAAATAATAAAATATTTATTCAGAAACTTAAAAGGTAAAATGCAATATCAATAATTTTAATTTAATAGAATCAAAAATTACTGTATACTAGGAAAATTCTGTATCACAGGCTGCAGGAGCTGCAACAATATGCTATATGTAGGACAGTAGTTTTTTGTTTAATATTTAATATTACATAATGGCAAACTTATTTTAATTAACTTAAACTCTAATAACTTAGAAATAAAACACATGATTACAGGAAAGTATAAGTAAGCCGTTAAAGATTTTATTTTTGTAGTTTCAAATTAATTAGTCATGATGGAAACTTTAATAGAGATACATTACCATTTTTATTGTTTTTAATTATAAGAAAATATATTTCTGGAAAACCCAGTACATCATCATTATATATTGTGTATCTTGCAATCCAAGGTTGTCTGAAGAATGTCGCTATGAACGATAAGAGTGCCGATGTACCCATGGAATTAGAAATATTCATAAACATCGACTGCTAAGCATGATCGAGGTCCTTGGTTTGTTTCCTCGGTCGGGCAAAGTCATATTGGGTTTATCCGTCAAGAATTTCTCAGTGGCAGCCACGGATTCTGAATTTGTGCCCGGTTGTCGGCAATAGGCTCGTTAAAGCATGGAACTTAAATACTCAAGTGAAATGTCACTATCATATCTTTCACAATATTTATTTATAATTATTGAAACCTATTGACATCCGCACACTCACCATATAGGTTCAGTTGAAAACCAGCGTCGGGCACTAGTTGTCCGGCATTTTGCTGAACTGGGCCTATTTGGCGCAGCCGTGAGTCACACAATATTTCTTGGTTAGTTTTATATTTTATTTTATATTTGCTTTTTTATATTTTGTATTGTGTATTACTTGTGGCGTGTGCCAATAAACGTTTTTTCTTTCTTTCTTTCTTTAAATGTGGGTGTACTATCAGTTACACCTCTGCGTTACCTTTGCGGCATTACGGCGTGATGTTATGTAAAAAAAACGGTACAATTTTGGTGTACAATAAAAATATAATATCTCAAAAACCTATAACTGCCAAAGCCAATGATCCATAATAAATACCTACTCAAGCCGAAAACCCATCGTTTTAAATTCCCATTTTTGCTATCCATTTTATTTGCGAAACGTGAAGTGTCCTCGCTTTCATCCCACCGCGGTACAAATTGCGTTTGCTATCCAATTTCATACTGAAGTGTCGGGCGTCGTGAAAAATTTTCCACGTTAGCTCTCTCGTGAGGTTTTATTATATTTGTAACACTTATCAGCAGTAGATTAGTTGGTCCTTTAGCATGGAAGCCATTTTGTGCTCTTTGCTTTTATAAGAGGAAGTTTCGTGTCGTAGGAATTTTCGCTTTGAATTTGAACAAAGAGGTTCTACAAAAGTTGATTTGCTTGAAATGATACGGAATTGTAAGTGAATTGTTACTTGATTATTAAGTTTTTAGGGTTTGCTGACTTTTGGGATTTCATACATTAACCGTTGACATATTAATAAAATCCAAAATATCGCGTTATGCTAATGAGGTACTTATCTACATTTGGATTTACTTTTTAGTGTTTTTTTTTTACTTTTAGATCACAATTAGACTTCTATATTTTAGCCTATCACTATAGAGTATACATATAAAACAAAGTCCATTCCCGCTGTCTGTCCCTATTTATGCTTAGATCTTTAAAACTACGCAACGCATTTTGATGCGGTTTTTAATGGAGAGAGTGATTCAAGAGGAAGGTTCATATGTATAATACATGCATATTATAGTAGAGAAAACATTAGTATCTACATTGCACCCGTGCGAAGCCGAGGCGGGTCGCTGGTATTTTATAAGTAGCTTGTGAGGGGTTAAGTATTATGTGGGGAGCATGACTGAGCATGGACTTTTGTAGTAATGTTCGTAAACGTGTTTTAAGGTCGCCAGTAAATACTTAGACTCTCTACTCACCTAGTTTTACCCTGAATAGATTGCACATAAGCAGAGTGAACAACTTCAAACAACTCGGGCACATACTTACTGTCGACCTTAAAGATAATGTAGATATTGAGCCCCACAAGCGGTAAGACGCACCTAATTTAAATATGTGGGCACGTGGATTCTCCCGTTATTCTGACCAGCTCAAAATTACGATTTTCAAGGCATATTGTCAGGGTCTGTACACGAGAAATCTTTGTCATTTTGTGTGAGTCATGAATCTTTAAAATTAGTTGCACAAACAATTACTAATTTCTGCAATGCTGCAGGTAAAATTAATTGAACTTAGAGATTGTAAATAGTTAAATTAACTGCTTATTACTAACATTAATTATAAGTATCTACTAATACACTGGAGTTTTGCTGTCTGAAAAATAAATTAGATTATGATTAAGGCCCTGTAAATTAAATATAAAAAATAACTAATGTTCCTTTGATCCTTTTTTTTTCCGGATGGGCAATCATCAAATGACTTCTCCCGCTCTGGGCTGAGCGGGAGGGAGTGTCAGACTTTTACTGACTAAAACCCACCCATGTTCCTTCATCGCCCTTTGTGTTCCGGGGCCGCGGTATCTCTTTCGCCCGCGTCTACAGTGGCCGGGGGCCAACCGGTGGCCCCCGACGCCCGGTGCGTCTCCCGCGGCGGCTGGGACGTGAGGAGGAACGCTCTCTCTCACGTTCCGCCTCCTCCTTTGCTAGCATGACTGCTTCGCAAAAGTAGGTGACGGCTTCCCATTCCGTCTCGCTCCGGAGCATGGCTCGAACCAGGGCCGGACGCGAGAGGTCGCCGCCGCCAATCGCCGCTAGGAGGACACGGCGTTGCTCCGCCCAAGCGGGGCAGACCTCCACCGTATGCTCCACCGTGTCCTCCGGTCGATCCTCGCAGTGGAAACACCCGGGCGTTCCTTAGATCCTGTGGTGTAAAATTTCCCATAGCATTGATGCCTTCCTTCACTTTGCTATTACTTTTGCATCAGGCACTATCTCCAAATTAAGGTTGCTTATCGACTACCTTCCTCTTGGGTCTGTTCCATTCTACCCGGTCTAGCGCGTGACCAATCTAACATTCAAAGGCAAAGATTCAAAGCAAAGAGCGTATAAATTATTCGTTCATGCTCCTAGATCATCGAAACGAATAAATTTAGCTATGCCTACATTAAGGGGGAAAATTTTTGACGTAGAAGTGACATTTCTTTGGGTCTATTATGGAAAGTAACATTAGTACATTTTGAAAAGTATGAGTGTGTTTTTTTAAAAGAATTAAGGGACATTGACTCGCAAATTATTACCTAACACGTTTTTTTTTAGCACATAATGCTAAGTCAATCAGCATTAAAGCTCTTCGTCGATCGATTGAAAATATCAGCTGTTCCATACTTCATGCCCGTTTTGTTATGGCACTTTTGTATGTAACAGCAAGTCTCTATTAAAATTCGACGAAAAATGTCTACGTTAATTCTTCGTCGACTCTAAAATCATAATATAGTGCTGAATTCATAGTAACATTTCGTCGGTAACTTATTTAATATTGGTAAAACTTAACTAATTTTAAAGTTAAACGTTAACAGAAAATGTCGAATGCATTCATTTAAACGGTTGGTAAATTCGTTCGCAAAGTTCGCATTTAAACTTTCAATATTCGTATGTACTGAAAGACCAAAATATTTACAGTCTAAATAATGTATTACGTATTTACTCTCTCAAAGAGATTTCAACATTTCCAATATAAATTATGAAGTGAAATATTCTCATGAAATGGATAATATGGGTAAAAGCAGAATATGTGGTCCGTAATTCATAAAAGAATATGCATTTGAAAAGCAACGCTTTCTATGCAAATCGTGTTATTTTCTGACGCTTTGTACTGTCTAGTTCGTAATAGTTGTAATTTTTTATCTTTGTGGACCTGTGTAGTACGTATTTCGAAATGGAAATTTGAAGTAAGGGCGCGAATTCACTTGCTTGGTTAGTCTAAAGGGCTCTCGCCTGGTTTTTAACAAATTTAACTCAAACAAAACATAACATCACGCCTGCAATCCCCGAAGGTTCGGCAGACGTATACCTAATAGTACACCCACATTACGCCAGTTATGTTATAAGTCCCGTATAATAGAGGTCGAGCCTATTGCCGCCAACCGGGCACAAATCCAGACGCCGTGGCTGTTACTGAGAAATTCCTGATGGGAAAACCTAATAACACTTTGCCCGACCCAGGAATCGAACCCCGGACCTCATGGTGCTCAGCAATCGCGATTGCGACTATTGGACCAAAGAGGCAGCCACACACACACACACACTCACATACACACATTTATATTACCTTAACTAGTAACAAACAATGTAATCAAATCTTGTAATTCATTTTACCCTACTTCTAATGGTCGTATCGAAATTTAACTTTATATGTATATGTAGTTCGGGTGACAATAATATAATTTGGTATCTTGAAGCTGATCTGGTGATGGAGTCAAGAAGTGGATAATGGAACTTCTAGTGGCTACTATTACTATTAAAACCCCTCAAGTTAAGGGTCAAATGATTTGGTTTGATGAGTCCAATATATTGCGCTTGATGTTGAGCCAGCATAGTGGAACTCAAAATATAGATTTTTTGGGGTTCCCTATGTCAGTTCGAAACACTATTCTGCGAAAATTGTTACATCGATGACTATACATCGATGCCTTGGTAAAGCGACGTTATGACGACGCCTTTTCAGCGAACAAAAAAGGCGTCGTTAAAACATAACGCCGCTTTACCAAGGCATCGATGTATGTATAGTCATCGATGTAACAATTTTCGCAGAATAATGTTTCGAACTGACATAGGGAACCCATTATTTTGTGCGTGATAAAAGCGTGTTTTTTTAAATTAACTTATTTCTCCGGGAGCTGCAAGCCAATACGAAGATTAACTAGCTTAAATTAACTGTCCAGCGTGCATGAGTGAACTGATGTGATTGGTTAGTTAAATTATCAACAGTTAATCACATCTCTTAATGTGAGTTAAATTCTGAGCCGTCGATAAATTAATGAACTACACAAAGTACCACTATACTGTATCCACTAAGGTTCAAACCCACCTGCGAAACTTAAGTCGATATAAATAAATTAATAATCTAAATCCATTTTGGCCATTAACAAAGATAAAAAAACTAAGACTACAGCTCACTTATGTATATTCGCATACATAACTAACAAGCCAAGCCAGTCCCACTTTGCATACAGATCTTTTTCAAAGTTGATGGCTGCAAAAAAAAACATTGTGACATGATTCAATTTATTTGTGAAACTGCAAAGACTCGGGAACGCCGACTTTGTAAAATATTTACGTGTCTTTTGCCCCTTTCAACCCCGTAATGTATTCAGGAGTTCCCAGGGAGGTTGTGTGTAAAAATATTTAATGCTGAATATTTTTGGGGGAGCTTATTAGCATTGTTGCCCGGGGTGGTTGTATGTCATGATTTTTTGTGCTGATGGAAAAGATGATTTAATGAGATTAGGGGATGAATCTATAGTGGGTTAAAAATTCTTAGATATTGATGCTTTGTTGTTTTATTTTTAGGATTATTACGTTAAGGAAACCAGAAGCTATTTATATTTTACTAAGACAAACCTTTATTTGATTTAACAGCAGTGGAAGTTTTTTTAACATAAAAAACAAGGTGAAAGGACACCAACGCTAAAACGGGTACCCTGTCTTCAGTACATCATTTTGCACCCCTCCATATAGTTATTTTTCGTCGGTTAGTAAAGAAAACCAGCTGTTTCCTACAAAACTGCGATACCTACACGGTCAAAATGTATGGAACAGCTGATTTTTTTCAGAAAGATGCACTAAATACGCGGTAGCTGTTTCATCGTCGGCCTCCCTTCCACCTTGTATAATATTTTTGAACATAGTGGCAATCTGCTGGATCCAAGAAGTACAATACCGAACAGTAGACGTGGCTTGGGAGAGGACTACATCCAGAAGTGGACGACTGAACGTCTATTGGCTGATTTGATGAATCTTTTTTCGTATACTCCATTTTATCCGTCTGCGTCGTTAGCTACCAGAATATTACTGAAGACTTAACTTCTGATAGTTATCGAGATCCACACGAGCACCAAGGTTACAAGAAACTGAGTACCAGGCTTATGTCCAGACGTAGACCACTGTTAACTGAATTATGATGATATAAATGTAAGGTATGTATAATGTAACCACGCCTTATTGGTGAGGTTCTTCAGAAAGGTCACGGTATTCGCAACCGGCGTACGTGTGTGACCAGATGTATGAACGTGGACGAGGCAAAAGGAGTATGTAAGGATCGTGAGGTGGCGTTCTGTGGTTTCTGCCTTTCGCCATGGGGAAAAGGCGTGAGTTTATTTATGTAAGGATCATGGATGAGTATAGATAGAAACTAACCCTTTTGCATATCAAACCGGTTTAAACAAAACTATTCAAGCCCATCCAATTCGGGTGCAAAAAAAACATAGATGAGATACGACGTGACCTCAAAACAGACGCGACAAAATGGTTTATTCATGAGTGAAGTGCCTCACTTTGTGCCTACATCTGGCGATCTCTCTCAGGAGTTAACTCTTTCAGGGTCAGTGGTTAGCTACGCTAACCACATATTTCGTAATTTTTTTCTTTAAATTCCTGCCATTTAGCGATTATTTCTTGAACTATCATAGAAATACACCTTATGCTCGATTTAGTTTTGGCAGTAAGTGGCGCCGATAATCGTTTGTGTTTGTATTGTTCGTATGAACAAAATTCGTTGACAGTGTTTTTGTAACGTGCTCGGAAAAAAACTTTCAAAAATAAGGTGAGTCTATTATTTTTTGACTATGATTGTTTTATTAGACGTATTTAGTCATTTTTAGCATGTATTTGATAAACAATGTGTGTAATTTTGCTTTCTAATGTAAATATGATACTCATAATTTGGTGGTTAGAGTAGCTAACCAGCGCGCAGATAGAATGTTTTATTTGTTCGTATAGATGTGACATTGATTTTTTATATATCTTACAGAATGGTTTGTGTGTTAGCTGACGGGGATATTGAAAACTGTCTGGAGGAGATACCCTCCGATGACGTCTGTTGCTGCAGTGCGGAATCGGACCAGGAAACTCATGATGCACAACTACCTACCATGCTATTGGGTGATGTCGTAGGGGAACGTCTGCGCACTTACAGTTTTGATGAAGAAGATAATGAACCCTTGTCCAGTTTCCGTTCTACTCTGCCTCCGGAGGTTGCCACTCCTGTAGCGGAAGAGAGCAGCCCCACCAGTTTTCAAACAAGAGCGCCAATGTGGAAGAAGTACTACTCACTTTCCCACCAGGTGAGTTTACTGAAGATGTGGGTGTACACTTGAGTTGGAAAGTATTACGCCTCTTGCACTATTTCGCATGTTTTGTTCAGACGATTTGCAAGAAATTATAAGCTTTCAAACCAAACTTTATGTAACCAACCTTTGTGTGCATAAGTTCGACCAACTCAAAAGCTGCTATGATATTAACCGAAAGTGACACAAATGGTGGCACCGGATTTTTTTCCATTTTCTGGACTGTTCTGTTGTCAATTCTTTCTTGGTGTACAAATAATTACAATCCACTTCACGACCAGATCTAGAAACTCTGACATTGAAGGATTTTCGTCGTTCAGTCTACCAAGGTCTCTTAGCTCCAGCGTTTGTCAATCAGCGCAGGCATCGCTCAATGGACAGTCCATGCAGTTCAGGAGCGCTTTCTCCAGGTCCGGCCATAATAAAACGGCATAAGCCAACAGTGGCCGACGAGAGCCGCCTTGAAAGCAATCGCCATCAGCCGGAGCGAAGCACATCAAGATGCGCCAAATGCAGTACCAGTAATACTCCAGTACGTACGGTTTGGATATGAAAATCTTGCAATGTTCCACTATGTTTACGTAAAGGAAAGTCTTGCTTCGAAGATTTCCATAAGAAGTGAAATAAAATCTTGGTCCTAAGTGTTTTAATATGTTTTTTTAGCCTGTATTCATGATTAAAAATTTTAAGATTTTTCATAGTGTTGTTTTGTTCTACAGCGGCGGTGGTTAACGTAGCTAACCATGTGATTCCTCAAAAGCCTACACTCAGATATTTTTTTGAACCATGTTTTCAGTATTGTTTAGCCTAAATACAACTAGAAAAAACATAAAAACACGTATATTGTAACTTATATGAAAGTGCCCCTGAAAGAGTTAATCGCAATGTTTTTTTTTTTGTATGTTAAAGTTGCTGAAAAGTTTATTTCTGTTGTTAGTTTACATAAATTACAGCCCGTTCACATGACGACGATTCGTTTTTTTTGACGTATCGTCTTTTTCACGATCCGTCATTTTTTTTTGACGGCGGCAATGCTTTTTTAATTGCCCGTGTTCACACGCATCACGAATCATGAAAAACGACAGAGACGTCTTAAATCACGTATCGTCATTTAAAAATCAGATACGTCAAAAACACGAATTGTGATTTTTTTGTGACGGTTTCGCTGATGCACGCGCTCCCAAAAAATCACGGAACTAATGTGAACACACATTTGTTTTTATTTGTTGCCGGATCGTGATAGAAATAATTCCGTATGCAATGTGAACGTCCATCCGTCATGACGTATCGTGTTTTATGTCGGATCGTCAATGACAGAAGCCGTGTGAATGAGCTCTTAGGTGTCCTAATACTTGGGTCGGGCAGGTTTTCCTCCAGGAATTTTTCAATAGCAGCAATCAATCAATCAATCAACTTTATTTCTCACCACAATATACACAAATAATTTTACATTGGTCAGATTCAACAATGATACATACAGGTAAGTATATATCGTGGGAGGCTGGTGCCTAAGCTAGGCTCGTGGCCTGTGTTTCAGGACACCAGGATCCCACCCCTTTACATTTTCATTTCATAAAAAGCAAAAAAAGAGCAATAAATGAGAAGCTTGAGGCTAAATAATAACAGCCGCTCGGATCAATCTTCAGGTTAAGCCGCGCTTGCCTAGGTGGGTCTGTGGATGGGTGACCACCCATACATACAGAGTTTCCTCCGTAACTCGGAAAACACGTTAAGCCGTTGGTCCCGGCTGTCAATTGTAGATCCTACGTTAAGTAGTCAGTGGCCCGAAAATCTGACAACTAGTCTTACCAAGGGGTATTGTATTACCCAGTACTGACGGGGTTGTGGAGGTCAGATAGGCAGTCGCTCCATGTTAAATACTGGTATTCAGCTGCATCCGGTTAGACTGGAAGCCGACCCCAACATAGTTGGGAGGCAGGCATAAATGATGAATGAAGCTGCGTTTCTTTGAACTTTAGATCATTCGTTTGACGCTGGAACCACAGGAGTGCTCAATGTGACAATGCTTAGGGGAGGCCGGCGTCCGTTCCCAAGTCTTGCTGCTGAAATGATAACGTTTTTCTTCATCGTGTGATTAGTGGGGTGATTGCCACCCATGAGCTCTGACTTGGCTTTACTTACCGTCGAGAAATATCTCTCCGGCATGCTGGTTTCCTCACGATGTTTTCCTTCACCGAAGCAAGTAATCATTATACAATACGCACATGATTGCGTAAAATCAGAGGTGCGTGTCTTGGGTTCGAACTCGAGACTATGACTTGGCAGTCCAAAGGTCACACCACTAGGCTATCACTGCTTAGTAATAGTTTTTCGTTAAAAAGGCTTTTCATCAACATCGTATTCTATGATACTAACTTTAATTTAGATGTGTACAAAAGTTAAGAAGCAATGAAGATTCATCTTCCTAAAATTACTTTACGATTTACGAGCTATCTCTCGTTCATATAAAATCTTATAAAGGGTAGATTTTATAAGAATAGAGGCTTCCTTTGTGTTGCGGTAATACCTGTACCTACATTCTTGAAGGCACGTAGGCTGTAGGCATTTAACTAATTTATTACGATTGTTCGCAACGAGTCACACTAAATCGTGTCACCGTGTGACTGGTTGAGAAAAATATTCGCATGGAGTAACAGTGTGACTCAATGCGAATTTTTATTCTCATCTAGTAACACTAGTACACGAGTAGTGTTACTCGTTCGGAAAACCAAATCGCATGGAGTAGCAGCGTCATTCGATGCGAATTTTTATTCTCAACTAGTAACATTTTTCAGAATGTCTATTTGACAACGATAAAGTTAAATAAAAATTATAAAATAATGTTTAAATTTCTAACATATTAGTAGGTAGGGACGTAACAGAAAAAAACTGATCAGGTTTTCTACTTATTTATTAAGATTAGTTTAAATCATTTCTTAATCTAAAACAAAGTGTTTTTGTCTAATTGTACTTCGATGTAATAATAAAAAAAACAACCTGGTTACAGTACAAAATGTAAATAATTCTTTTTTACCTACTATTATATAATTTTTCCTATAAAATCAGCCTTCTTTATAACACAAAATAATCACATTTATATATTAAGATTAGTTACCAACTAATATCACATTAATAATTTCTCTTTAAAATCAGTCTCTCTTTTATCACAATATAATCAACAGTTATTCAGAAATATTCGCTTTTTGACCATTCGTAAGTTTAGTGTCGTAAAATCTCCAGGAGGGTCCCAATCGTAATAGTACCATTTACGAAATCCATCTGAGCATCTTGTATAAAATTATCATTAAGTATTGACTTTAATAATCGTTTTCTGGATGGTTGTGTATTGTTTTGATGTTGAATGTTGCGAACGGTGTATAATTGGGAATCTTCTTTAAGTATGAGCAACAACTGCATCAAATTTGGGTTCTTCTTACCGACGGCTTTGCTCAATTTATGGTGCCAGCCTTCAATGAAGTTTGTGGTTCGATGAGTCTCCCCAAAAGCACACCAGACTTTTAAAAAATCTTCGTGGAGCCATTGCTTTTTCATATAATTCACAAATTTTTGGATTTGTGGGTCATTATCATCATATCGCGAAATAATATACTCCCATCCGTTCATGATTTCTTCTTGAGGTAACAGTGGTAGAACTGCGCTTAGGCTTACCATGCGTTTCTTCTTTGGGTCTTGAGTATTTGTTATATGCAATTCACGGCCTTTCTTAAAAATTGCCTTATTATAGTGGTAATAGCAGCCCTTGACTGCAATTGAAGGAAAAACTGTAGCAATTGCTCGCATGGCGGCCTTTTCGTAGTCTACTTTAAATATTATTGGATTCCAATTGGGTAACTGCGACTTTATTATAGAGAACAGAATCACGTAGGCTTCTGTGTTTCGGTGACTCATCAAAGCGTAGACTAGAGGTATTATATTAGTGTGATTGATCGTGCTGCCGATATCGCCATGGATTGAATATAGTTGCGTAAATGGAATATGACAACTTTTGAAAGTTCCATCGCCATAAAAGTCTGTTAGCTCGCACAAAGTTTGCCTTGCTTCGGAAGAAGAAAATACTAGTATTCGTGTATCATCACATGTGTACTCCGCTAACAAAAAATCTTGATAACGAGGTGGGACTTCGACTTCCAGCACATTTTTATGTTGTAGTTTTTGTACTTGAGCCGCTGAATTACGTGTTCTATATAACGTGTCTTTAATGGAACTAAATTTAGGTATTGAAGTAATTATGTCTATTCCCGCATCTTTTAGCTTTCCGACCATGGCATTGTATTTTTGAGGAACACTGGGAAATTCCTGCGTAGTTATATCTTTTTTTAAATGTTGGACAGATTTCAGGATTTCGTTGTTCGCAAAATCTGGTGTACATAAATGAGGAGTTTCTTCTAATATACGCTCTTCCTAAAATAGTAAAATGGGATAGAATATTAGTAAAATAAAATATTGGTAAAATATTGACTTAAAACTAAAAAGCCTGTTCTCTCAATAAGCTAATGTTTATATAAAACTAGTTGTAAAGCTATAAATAAATCAAGACAAAGCTTTAGCACCCAAAATACGTCACTGTGGTTTCAACAAATCTCAAGTGAGCGTGATAAAACAAAATGGCTGCCACTAAAGGACGCGAGGAAAGTTTTTCAAGATGCAGTATTATTATTTATTAAATGATTATATACAATCACTATTTTACATTTTATTTTTTTTACATTTAACATATAAATCAATAATATTATATACAACGAAGCTATGGAATACATTTTGGTAATATAGTTTTCTTACCTTTATTCTTACAAGCCCTTTGCACACCTTTCGTTTTGTACACGCCCACACAATCAATCCACTTTTATGTTTTTTCCTGGCGTAATATTGATGACCAGCTCGAAGAAGAACAGTGCCACCGTTTTTATTAACAAAAACTAAATCAACACTGTTTGACGAACCAGACGTAGCTTCCATTTTAAATGACAGCGGAGCGTGTACTGAACTTGTCACACGCATTGCACGATTCACCATGAAGCAATGTTGCCAGATCGGTGCGTTATCAGAAACTCATACATTATTTTATAATTTTTATTTAACTTTATCGTTGTCAAATAGACATTCTGAAAAATGTTACTAGTTGAGAATAAAAATTCGCATCGAATGACGCTGCTACTCCATGCGATTTGGTTTTCCGAACGAGTAACACTACTCGTGTACTAGTGTTACTAGATGAGAATAAAAATTCGTATTGAGTCACACTGTTACTCCATGCGAATATTTTTCTCAACCAGTCACACGGTGACACGATTTAGTGTGACTCGTTGCGAACAATCGATTTATTACATCGCTAGCTCTTCATAGCGGTTTGCGTGGGAGTTCGCAATTTGAGACAATGTATGACTTTACGGGTTTGCATTCTTGAGAATGATGTATTCTTATCCTTTATAAAATTAATCATGTTTCGTGCCATTTGTAAGTTAAGACTATCATTTTGTTAGGCTACCAGTAAGTAATCAGTGGCGTTTTTAACCTGTATCTCCCAGTTAATCAGTAATCGCCTGATTTATAGCTAGGACACGCTGTAATCAAAGCAAAATCTGCCTATGAAATTACCATAGTTGGGACACATGTGTGGGTTGTAATTAGGGCATGCAATACCCGGTTGCGGTCCCATGGTAAAATCTGAATTTTCCTGGGTTTTACTAATGTAATCCAGCATACAGACCCACTGCTCTTTGTCTGCCAAAGCGCAGTAGGCCTGGGTCCCATGTTTTCGATATTTTTTGTCTAGAATATGCCTCACAATATTGTATTTATGGTTCACCGTTTTGAGAGAACTTGTGATGACATAAATTACACAAAAGAAAAGTGGCCGGCTCAGTTGGAATACACGCGTAAAACTAAATAACTTATAACATTATTTAATTCAAACAACAAGATTCTGATACTCTTCCTTGTACCAAAAGGAATCAATATACTGCTCAATAGTTCAACAAAATAATCTAACCCCACTAAACGGTACATCCACGGTAGAAACCTAACAACCATCCTAAAGTACAAAGGTGTACGGCTGCCACTAATACGAGGAGTCAGGAGTCGCAGTAATCCTCTGCGTTCTACCTAGGGCACGGACTTGGCTCGAAATATGGAAAGGATTATCCTGGAATGGTGAAAGCATACGGGTCAGTGTTTTGTGTGCGCCCGCTTAGTGTCGCGCCCGGTCACGACCTCAGACGATAAGGGCAGCACTCCACTAAAGCGGAGATGTGGCGTGTGGTGTGATGTGTGTGTGTGTGTACGTGCGAAGCGGAGAGGAGAGGACATTTGCAAAGCGCACCGCTCACAGCACACCGCTCACCGCATACCGCTCGCAGCACGCCACTGATGTCTGTTTCGTCTCCGCTGTGCGCTTGGCCTCCGAGTGCGGAGGCTGACTTAAACAAGTATGAAACATCTCCTTCAATATCTAACATCCAATTATTATCGATAACATTTTAGTTTCGTTAACAGAATTCTCATTGGGTGTTACATATTTCAAAATATGAGCCAGCTATTAGCTTTAATATTATACAATCATTTGGGTATAAATGTGTGCATGCTGGTCCTGTTTTCCAAGGGCCGTTATGGCCAACTGTAGCCAAGAATATCCGTCAGCTGTATGGTGTAGAATCAGAATCTGTTTCCCTATGTTTCTAACTATGTAGTTTCATTACGTACATTGTTAACGAAAAAATGTTTAACCAAAACCGTTTTGTTTGTAAACTTTTAACATCATGAGAATTTAATGCAAGGGTTTTTTGTATGCAAACCTTTTTAGTTAGCTAAGGATAATCTAATATTAATGTAAAAGAGATTTATTTGAAAAACATTTTGCTAATATTGAAAAAACAAAACAAAATTACAATTTCATTACAAAGTTTTTGTAATAAAGAGTATTAAGTAAGAGTATGTTCTACATAATATGGGGATTCTGGGATTCTGGGGTTGAGTAAAGTCCAAAGAGAGGGGGAGGACCCAATAACCTTTGAATCGGGCCACCATATGTATTTTCGAGAGGGAGAGCAACTATTCCAAGGTTCGGATCCCTGGTACACAATTCCCTTTGTGACAGTTCTGTAGAAGTTTCCAGCGTCTCGAACAGGGTACCTTACCTTGTAGTGAAGCTAACTTAGATGTTGATCAAGTTTGTTCAGGACTACGCACCGACCTCGGCATACTCAGGAAATGTTTGAAGACATCTCCTTGCATTCCATTACAGACTAAGGCCCACCACAACGTTCTCTTGCAGGATTTCCACGCTAAATTGGGAGTACAGAATTGCATCAGGGACATTCTACCGAATGGATAAAATATTTTTTTTCGTTTCTCCAAAATCAGCTTTTTATTTTCTTATTAAAATAAGTTTTAACCTCATCATCTTCTTAAAAATAGGATCAGAGATCAATCATAAAAATATTATGAAAAAATTGCATCATCGCATCCGTGTGAAGCGTGGCCCTGGGTCGCAGTGGATAATTTCATTTTCGAAGCGAAGCTAAGTACACGTGCGTATCTTAGCCGCTGGCTTCAGTGGAGCATTGGTTCAATTCTGAAGAGACATGAGGATGAAGTTATAAAGTTCTTGATCCTCCAAAGAAAGAGTAGGATCCTCCCAACAGACTGATGTTGCGTCTTCTTTTATTTTTGGTCGTGGCTTCTCGCAGGTCTATCTTAGAAGTAGACGTTTGCTTAATAAAACTATCCTGTAGCCTTGAGTGTTAGGTCCCCAGCCAGGGCATATAAAACTTAAAAGCTAATCGACTACAAGCTCCCCTGTGAGGTAAGAACCTTAGTAAGGCGTAGCTGCCCCCCTTAGCGACTCCTCCAGCAAGGGACAGGCTGGATCGGTCCCGGGATGTAGCGTTGTTGTCATCGGGCTGTTGTGTAAAGTACCTAATCTTGCGGAAAACTGATGGCGCGATGTAGCATTTGCGTGATAGAGATGCCACCACAATTCTTCATTGTAACAGAAAATAAATTCAAAATTTCCGCTCGCTTCAGTGCATCAATTATTATATTGTTATGAATTAAGAGATTATCTCTATGAGAAGATTATCTCTTGTTTTAATTACAATGCACAGTTAGTCTTATAAATAAATATATAATTGTTACATAAATCTTAGGTGTTAATGTATGTATCTACCATTATATACACGGATGAAAAGACATCGGGACACAAACTTTTATATTCTGTAGATCCAGTACATTATTTTCACTGGCGCTGTTTTGCGTCAAAGTAGTACCTACATGGTACACCTGATTGGTCTGGCCCACAAATATAGATATACCTAAATAACGCAAGAGCATCTACTTCACGTGCCCGGTTTAAGCATTTTATGCTTAACGTGGCTACTGTCGCAACAGGCGAATTTGTTTAGAAGAACAACGTTACAACTCAAGAACATAAATAACAAAAACGTTGTAAACTATTTTGTATACTTAGTAACTTGATGGTATAGCACCTAAATAGTGCTTATGACTTCATAGTAGCTGGTCTAAAAATGGCACGCTTGGTTTTCATACGGATCGTGATACTTGTCTCTATATCTGTGAACTGGCTCTTCATAGCTATAGGTGTCTGTATGAAAGGCATAACATCACGCCCAAGACGGGTGCAGATCATCAAATTAATTGCCTGTATTGGCTAATCAACCGTCAGGCTTCTAAAAGACCCCGGCATCCCCAAGACCTGCTCGTTGTACTGGTTAATATTCCGGTACTTCTCATCTGTTTTTGCTTGAGACATCTCTTTGAAGTATTCCACGTTTTTTGGACGGCTTAACACGTTCGCCCAGTGTTCTGAAATTGGTTAGATTTGGTCATTTTTTTTGTGGTAAGTAAAGAATAGCAATGATGTTTCAAGATTAAGGCCAGACTGGTCTTATACATTTGTAAAGTATACTCATTTCAGAATAGTCATACAAAGGTTTAATTTATAAGGTAAACTGAACTTTAAGTATAGTTTTTTGTACAATAAACACATAATTGTTTGGAAACTCAATCGTTAACTCGGTATCCTTAAACCCTGATCCTATGTCTTGCGTAGAATTTAAGAATTTGTATGAAAATTTAAATCTATTAGTAAAAACAACGTACCATTAACTTCCTTCAGAGTTTTATCTTCACCACCATAATCTTTCGGTAGTAGTTCTTTGGGCACATGTTGATGTAAGTCTTCAACAGTTTTGACAACATTGATCCTTCCAGCTATTTTAGTACTGAGCACCTGTTTCAGTAGGGTTACGAAAACATCTATCGTTTTCGATGCTGATATCACATATATTGCGTTGATTCTTACACCATAGCCTTCCTGAAAAATAGAACATATTTTTAATGTGCTAGAGTCCAATTTGTTTGTTTTTTTACTTTTTGATGGTACAAAGTGGGTAAAGGAAAGAGTTGTGGCGCAAAGTTCCTACTTTTATATCTTTCGAATTGGGCCATAGCTGGGCGCAGATTCTTTCTTAATGTCAGATGTATTGAAAAACATGTGAAAATTTAATCACAATAAAAAAAAAAACACAAAATTAAACAGATGGTTGGTTGGTGAATATTTAAATGTAATGTTCAACTTGTGGAACGGCCTCGAATAGTTAGTATCTGTATGTACTCATACGCACGCATGTATGTGCACGGGGTCGGTCGGTTCATACTGCATTTGAAATAGAACAAATTTTCAGTATATTATATGGCCTTGTTGTTTTTGTGGTCGCAAACTCGACTGCTGAGCATGGGGTCCTGGACGCGGACTCTGGATTAATGCCCGGTTGATGGCAAAAGGCTAACCTGTTACTACATCTCCTTCTGGGAGAGGGCACTGGCTCCTGTAACACAGGTTTCTCACCTAGCACAGGAGTCAGGAACTTCACACAATTATGTAACCACTTTCTTGTGTAATAAAGGATATTGATTATTTTGGACATTGGACACGTAAATGTCAATGTACTATTAAGCACATCTCTGCCTAACCATTCGTGGGTTACAGCCGTGATGTTATATTAATTAATAATTATGTAAATATTATTAAGGTACGTACCAACAACACAGTCATAGAATTGCGAAGATCAACAATGTTAATTTTAGAAGCAAAGCTCAATATGTTGACGTCCCTGCAGTCTACAACGGAGACCAATCCGAACGAATAGTCGTGCATCTTCACGTATTCACACATCTGAAAGAGACCAAAACACAGTTTAGTTTTAAGAAGAGGGAGTAGACCAAAGTGTTATTTTTGTGATATTTTAAGGATATGAAGACAGGGTGTAAAGTTCTCCATCCCCCATAGAAAAGGGAGGATTCTTAGACGGCTGCCGACAGTTGTTGTCGGGTTTTTCATGGTCGATTATAATTTAAATAGCACGATTCAGAATTTTCATAGTAGTTCTTCACGTTTGTCATAGATGGCGCTGTAGTACTTTTTGTACTATGTTGCTGTAGTAGTTTTTGTAATACCTCTACAGTATTTAGCGTCAAACAATCGATTAGTCTGCACGTCGCTAATACTGGATGAATCAGGAATACGTTATCATCGCAGAGACCTAGCTAAAAGTACTGTGACTGGTATTACGCAGGCAGCCAAACCTTCAAACTCGGAAACAGCCGAGCTGCTTGCCAACGGGAATAGGTGTGGTAATAGTACAGAGCCCATCATTACATGTGATAAACAATGATAATATGCTATATTTTGGGTACTGACTGTATTTTCTGAGACCATCTTCATTACAAAGAGCTCTAGTAACTATGATGCCCCTGACTGAATGGCAAAGGCAAAACCGGGTCCTAAATCCAATCTTAGCACTGGCTTCAGACATGTTCAAAGACCACGTATTCCACGAAAGTGTGTTGAGTGCGAAACTTCTATCACAGTTGTAAAGGCAGTCCTGCCTTCAAAGTCGTCAGTTTTTACATATTAAAGAGTTTTAATCATGATACTCGTACTGTTCGTATGGAAAAATGTACCACCATGCTTTCAAAGATTTCTCCGTGCTCTCTGTTTAGACCAACAAGATATTAATCGACGTGTACTACGCGTCAATGTATTACAAAAATTAAATCCTAATCGCAATAGACTAACGTGCATACATAAACTCGAGGCTTTTTCCCACGGAATATGCAGAAACTACAAATCACCACCTTAACGACCCATTCTTATGTTGCCTTAATTATTTTGCTTCATCCACGTTCATACATGTGATCATACACGCACGCGGGTTGCGAGTATAACGCACCCGACCTTTCTGAAGAACGTCACTATACTGCCTGGTCAGTGTATGTCCTCTTAAGGCGTCTCGGCGTTTCCACACACATCAGTTATCTTTTGTTAGTTGTCTTCCATTCATCCTCTCAATATGACCAAACCATCAGAGCATATCGTCGCCACATCTTCTTTAAAACCAATTAATTAAAACATGTAACATACCAGTACAATAAATCTATTGAACTCGAGTAACGATGCCGCATCAATGTCTGAAGATACCAGTTTGACCATATTTACGCGGTAGTTGTTCTTCAAGAGTATCGGCATTGTTCCTTGAAGCCTGGAAACAGAAAAGTGTTTCGTTCAAATGGCATAAGCATAGTGTAGGGTGCTTCCCTAACATAAGTGATGTCAATGTCAATGTAAAATGTCAAATTTAAACTTAAATGCAGAAAATGTCAGTGAATGCTCAACGGGATGAATCTAAATAAAAATGCAAGTTGTCCGACTCAAACCACGTCTAATTGAACACTAAAATGTAATATACATAAAATGCATAAAACAATGCAATATGTCAGTGTCAATGCACTGCCAAATGTTGGTCGCGTCCAAAGTGCAAATACGCGAGCCTACTGGCTAACTTATTGTAATAAATATATTTTAAAACCCATGTACGTGCACCGTACACATAGTCAACATAAAATATGACCAGTTCTGGAAAACACAGACTTAGTGAGATTATGAGTGGACCATGCTGCTTCGTTTGGATCCACCAAAGCCAAACGGTGCAGCATGGTCCACTCATGATCACATCGCCGCACATCTTCGAACTTTGCATCTAAAAATCACGTGTCACTTTGATACTGACTGATTTGAATTAAGTGTACTCGTATTATGTATGGTTGGCTCCAGCTTTAAATATAGGATAGTTTTTAACCGGTTAGGTGCCACCGTGCGCAGCAGGGGTGGGTCGCGTAGTGTGTTATATGATTACAGCAGTGATTACGACCAGAGTGGTCCATCTGACCTTCATCACCACTTACATAATCGGTAACATGGGTCCCTTTTGCAAGGCTGGTTGTCAGACTTTAGGCCTTCTAACGAACCGTAACAACAGACTGTCGAAGATCTACGAATGACAGCCACGGATAAACGTGCTTTCTGAGGGTTCTTGGCATGAATCTGGAGATCAGGGCCGGACTCTACCAAAGCGGACACGTGCGGAGGTGTGCAAGGCAGAGAGGAGCGGAGATGTTCAGGAGCTAGAGTGTGTCCGCCGCACAACGCTCACAGCACACCGCTCACTGCGCGCCGCTCACAGCACACCGCTCACAGCACGCGCTCACAGCACGCCGCTCACGTCTCTTCTCGTCTCCCCTGTGAGCTGCTGCCTGCTTGGCCGCCGAGTGCGAAGGCTGGCCTAATAAATATGAGACATCTCCTCTCCCTCTCTGCTCAACCGTTTCCACTAAAGCTAAGTGGAGATGTGACATGTAAACAACGAAATTCTATTGGTGGTTTATAACACATCTCCTCGCCTCTCGTCTCGTCTCCGCTTTGGCAGAGTCTGGGCCTCACCCATCTACGGGCTGACTCACCATGCCCAACCAGACCATTTTTTTTAAATATATTTTAAACTTACATGATACCTGATATGTCCGTAAATTCTTTCTTGACATCGTGTTTCTCGAAGTAAGAAGGCAACAATGTCTTCAAAGTGAACAATTTGTCCATATTCTTCTTAGCTCTTTCTGTTGATCCTTTTGCATGTATTAAGCAAATTTCCAAGTAAGTGCGGCCTGAAAATTGAATCAAAAATATAATTATTTAGAGGTAGAAATAATCTGGTAAACAAAAGGCATGTTTTTTAAATCAAATCGCGTATCTGTTCTTTTCGTTGGCGAATCGGGAATGTGGTGAAGGCTTAGGCGAAGAGACATTCTATCAGCGAAGTCATCTCATCATATTTCTTTTCAGTTCTTATCAAATAAATATAAAAATAAAGAATACGTAAGTTGAAGATTGAGAATTGAGCATTTTTCCGGCCATTTGTCTTATTTTTAACCGACTTCAAAAAAAGAAGGAGAGGATTGTCTTTGTTACCTCATAACTTCGTCATTTATGAACCAATTTGAAAAATTATTCTTTTATCTGAAAGAATATACTTCCCAATTAGTCCCATAGAAATTCCCATTAAAAACAAAATCGGTTTAATAGTTGGTTTTCAAATAATAATATAATAATAATAAGATTTTATTTTCTAAAATAAAAATAGCTGGAAAAAATATGTCATCCAAGTAAAAGAAATTGCGAGATTAAGACTTGACAAGGATTTGTGTGTGATACGATAGCTAAAAAGGGTAAAATAAAAACTTTTTTGCAAAAAAATTACCGACTTCCGAAAAAAACACTAAAATAAGTGGAAAATAACTTTACTTTCGGAAGTCGGAGGCAATAAGTCTATGAAACCAACAATAGTCACCGACTACCACTAGGAATTTCTGCCACAGAGTCTGAATTTGTGCCCGGTAGAGGCTCACCCTCTTTTACACGAGACTTAAGAATAACTGTGGGTGTATTATAGCTACACCTCTGCCTAACATTTTGGAGATTAGAGTCGTGATGTTGTGTCGATAATTTTCAGCCTTATATCATTATAATAAGCCATGTATTATCACGGTCGTATGTGTCATCTCTGGTATTGGAGACCTTTCACGTATAGGTCCAATATTATGGCTACGTAGCCTTGACGGACTGCAATTAAAGTACATAACGAATCCCCTTCCAATGAGTATAAGCCCAGATGACCATAGACTGCAGACACAGCGGTGTCCACTAACCATCAGGTGGCCCACTATATAAGATCTAATCAAATCCTTGTTTCAAAAAAATTAATATCAACTAACTACAAGTCTAAAAAAGGTTGATTTGAGAATTACTTTTGAAAATCTCATAAACTGTTGTGACATATTGTTTAGTTGCAACGCAAATCGCATACTAAACATTTTGCATGGGTATTAAAGTTATTTTTCTAAAACCTCAAATAGTTAACCACTAAACCACTTAACCACAACCACACCACTAACCACTGAACCACTGAACACTGTTATAACCACTGAATAATAAATAAAGAATAATATAAAAAAAATAACTTACTAAATTCCTTTTTAGTAAAATGTTGCTGCTTTAAAATCCATTCTTCAAAATTGTCCAACATTTGAATAATCCCATCGTGGGTCAAATTGAGTTCTTCCCTGACTTCCTGAAGGGTTGTTTCGTTAAACTCGAACACTGGTGTATTTTTTAAAACTTCCATAGTAATATAAAAAGATTGACTATACTTTAATAGTTATCACATACACTTTTGTTCGTAAGTTAAACCCTAGACCGCCTCGTCGAGTGGTCATAAGCACGACTGCTAACATGAGCTCCGATAATAATAATTATGTTAGAACCTGATCGTTTTTTTGCAGAAAACCGGTTTTTTAAATTACTCTTGTATGTTTTAATATTTGTTAGAAGCCCATTAGGTATGACCTGTTATGCGTTGAATTCATTTTTATTATAATTATCTAAATAATATTTATTTCGCTTAATTGGTTTAAGAAAACACGGCACTGTAGCATAAGTTATGTTTTTAAACTCAATAACGTCGTGTTCGACTGCGCTGATAAGAAATACCGAAATAACCTCTGAGGTCACAGTCTCTTTTCAAGTCCAGACATAATAGTTAACAGGTGATAATGGTTCAGTGGCTGCAGTAAAATTGCAGAATGTTATCTACTTATTTCTAAAAAACCTGTGACTAGCTTTTATTCGTATTGCAAGCCAAAAAGGCAAGGTAAAAAGTATTTTATGAATGTAATATGTATGTCATATAATCCGGCTTCATAAATACTTAACTACCCATAAGGTTGAATATCGCTTGCACGATATAAATCACCAAAGTTTACTCTGGGTGACAGTGAACTTTCAACTTGCCACTTGGTATCATTGACAAGAGTGATAAAGACATTACGACGTCAAATAAATACACGTGTTTTACAGCGAATATTTTTAGATTCAAGGCCCAAGAACAGGATGAGTTTGTATAAATATTGGATAATTTTACGTATTTTTAACCGACTTCAAAAAAAGGAGGAGGTTCTCAATTCGGTTGTATTTTTTTGTGTTTGTTACCTCATATCTTCGTCATTTATGAACCGATTTGAAAAATTCTTCTTTTATCTGAATGAATCTACTTCCCGATTGGTCTCATAGAAATTTCATCAAAATCGGTTCAGCAGTTTGGTTTTAAATAAAAAAAGCTCGTCGTTTTTTTTATTGCAAAAACTTATTTTTTTTTCATAAATCACATTTTTGGAGTGCAAGAATGTCATTTCAATTAACACGCTAAGCCTAAAACCCGACCTCTCCCCGTAAGAACTCAAGGTTATATTTAATGTCATTCAGAGTACATTTTTCCTTTCTTTCCTTCTTTGCCGTGTGGTTAGTGCCTAACCTGCTGTCAGAGTTTTAATGCCACTCATCATGGGCCTCTCAAGGAAGTGATAATTATACAATACGCATATGTCTCCAAAAAACAGATGTCTTGGGTTCGAACTCGAGACCTATGACGTGGCAGTTCGACGTTCACACCACTAGGCTATCAATAACCTATTTCGTAATAGCATGGCTTCCAAAGAAGGAGAAAATCAATTTAAAAAGTTGCTGCTTGTACACATATTAGTGTTGGAACTGTATTAAGTATGTAAACGCAACTTATAAAGTCACTGTTACTGCAGTAACATTTGTCATTTTGACAATGACATCTCTCTTCTCTTTGGATCGCCATTGATGCCATTGTATGCTTTTTGTAATTCCTACTTCATTAAATAATCCTGCGTAATCTTCGATGAAAGTTTTGTTTTCTGTCCGAATAATCCAACAATTAGTACTCATTACTATATCTACACTTGTTTGGTCTGACGTGCGAGAGTCTATATAAACATGTTAATAGTTATCTGATTTCCCAACACACTATAACAATGGTTTTACTGGAATTAATTAGTCTGTTTGGAAAAAACCTGGCCATATGCTCGTAAAACTCGCATTTATTTTTTTATATGAACGTTGATATGCCAAAACAAAATTGCTGAGCAGACGCGTTAATCACTAATTAAAGGACATGGATATAGTTTGGTAAACAAAGACTTAATTAGTATTTTTTGCTAGCCCGTCCGCTCCTTGCCAAAGACCTCCTTCCACTCCTTCCACTTCTCCCGCACGTCCTCCTTCCAGACCTGACGGAACCTTATCAGTTCTTCTCGCCATCTCCTTCGTGGTCTACCACGACCACGCCTCACTGCCGCAAGACACCAGTTTTTTTGCCATTTTGGCATTTCGGAAGACACGTCCAGCCCAGTCACATTTGAGTTCGGCAACCTTTTGTGCCACGTCAGCTATAATTGTTTTGAAAAATCTATACTTTCTAAAAATAATATTATAAAGAGGTAAAATTTGTTTGTAAGTTTGTATGTAGGGGGTATTCTTCGGACCTACTGTAGTATGGAATTCTGACAGTGAAACTATCAAGACAAACCGTTTAAGGGAATCTTAGAGGCTAAGCAGGAGTCTTTTGAAATGTCATGATGGTGACAGATTTCGCAATACCTTCGATTGGAACCACTATCTTCACATGGTCCGAATTTCAGTTAATCTGCTCATAAAAGTGTGTCTAAAACAAAACAAGACTTACCTATATGAAAATGGCATTTATTTTGCGAATCATTATAAAATAATAACTAAATTTTATTAATTATCACGACTAATTATTCTGCCTTTCCTCTAAGAAATAAATAAATTCTCATTTGTTTTTAATTTGTGTTTTATTTAAAAAGCTTAACAACTTATATATTTTTCTATGATCCACTTTATACTTAAAATAGCTACATTTTAACTTAAAACTACCCATTTAGAAAATCTTCCATTTTTCCCTTATTTGATGACCACCATAATTCACTCTTATAAATACTCAAGTATTATATTTATAGTCGAAACTTTTTAATCCAGCAAAACAATTGAATGTTAACTTGTACCAATAACTCGCAAACAAAAAACCAACCAAAAAATAAACAAAAAAACGTTACAAACGAATTTACTATCCGTACCCACCCGTGTCGCTAAATATCAAATCGCACTTGACTCGTAACATATCGTATACACAGGTCCTGTATTATATTACGCTCGATATTATGATATTTTAAGCTACAAGTTTTAAGGTACAAGTTAAATCATCAAAATATTTATCTTATTTACAAACTAATTATAGATCTACAGGTACAAGTTAACATTTTATTGTTTTTCCAGCTTAAAACGATTCCCATTTTATTTAATCTACAGTTAATTTTCTGAAGGATCCAGGCATCCCCATGTACTCTTCATTGAACTTGGAGGAGTGTCTCTTTGATTCATCACTGATTAACTTTTCTGCATCTTTAACCATTTTCTTTGCTTCTTCCGTTCTTAGTGTTTCTTTCCATCGCTCTGCAGAAATGACAATAAACAAGGTTCTTGTAGTAGATAAATATTACCCTCTGTCTCCTTGCACATTGGTCTATAGTAAGCGCCAGATAAACGTGGAATAACGGTCATTGACCCACATACATTTATTCACATACTTAAGTCCGGAAACAATAATAATGACATAAAGCTGTCCTGAATCAACATCTATCGTGATACTTTCCTCTTTTAGTAATTAAAAACGATTCATAATTTATTGTCCGCGTACCTACGCAGAGAAATTAAGGAAAGTGCAATGAACTTTATTCCACGTTTATCTGGCACTTACTATAGTGGTCTCCTGAGCATGAGTTGGTTCGATTCCCAGATCGGGCGAAGTGTAGTGATCATTATAATCTGAATCTATTCAAGGTTCAAGTGAATCGGTTTCTTCTTGGCAAACCCTAGGCTGCATCATCGCTTCACATCAGGCGAACACACAAAAGAAACCCTATTTAGTATAAAAAAGATAAGATATCTTAATCCCTATAGCGGGCGTCGCGCAAAGCAGTGGCGGGTCACTAGTATGCCTAATATAATATTCAACATACCACTCAATTTATTCAACGACGTCTCATCACCGCCGTAGTCTTTAGGCAGTATTTCTCTAGGTATATGCTTGTGAAGATCTTCGTAACTGCTGTGAACATGTACTCTGTTAGCCACCTTCTCTCTCAGAGCTTGCTTTAGGAGGAATACCAGCTTGTCAATGAAAGGTGGAGCGTTTAGAATGTGGATGCCCTTGATTTTTGTGCCGATGCCTTCCTGTAAATGAAAAAGTTTTAATCAAATACTAAAAATATTAGGAAATGAGAAATAATACATGAGGCCTTTTCAGTCTATAATAATCCTACTGCAGGAACATAGGTCTCTTTTCTATAATAGGGAGTGAGCTGTAATCCACCACGCTGGCCTATGGCGGATTGGTGGATCTCAGATGACTTTGAAATTTTTGATTTTAGGACGTGCCGGTCGCCTCACGATGTTTACCTTCACTGTTTTGATAGCAGGAGTGATGAAATAAGTTAGTTACTACTTCTAACTTACAACTTTAGCATCGGAACACGAATTAGAAATCAAAGTTCGGGGCCAATTACCACCAGGCTATCACTGTTGTTGAATAAAAATAAGAAAACAATACTTGTAATCACAGATAACCTCCTCTATGCTTGTTATGAATTCCCCAATATGATCGATTATTATCTTTTAGTTTGCTCTCGTTATGTCATACAAGATATATTTTTTAGATATTTTCCAGCTTGTTTCCTATGTTTTATCTCTGCATCACCCTAAGGTAGACTACTAGAAAATGCCCAAGGCATTCAATCCGCCTTTGTGCGGTTTTTACTCGTGTATAAAGTTTTAAGAAATAAATGAACAAAATGGAACGGACCTTCAAAAATCAATAGCAAAATGTAATTAAATGTTTTATTGCGATTACTATTTCTACAGGCGTCGGTTTTCAAAAACCTATACAAATACTTTATTGGCTTATTTCATCCTGATGATTGACCATAAGTGGCTAAGTAATAACAGCCGGTCGGGTCGATCGTCACGTTAAGCCGCGCTTGCCTGGGTTGGTCCGTGGATCGGTGACCACCCATACATACCGAGTTTCCTCCGTTCTTCGGAAAGCACGTTAAGCCGTCGGTCCTGGCTGTCAATTGAAGATCTTTGGCAGTCGTTACAGGTAGTCAGTGACCCGAAAGTCTGACAACCAGTCTTACAAAGGGGGATTGTATTACCCAGTACTAACTGGGTTGTGGAGGTTAGATAGGCAGTCGCTCCATGTAAAATACTGGTATCCAGCTGCATCCGATTAGACTGGAAGCCGACCCCAACAAAATTGATAAAAGGCTAGGCAGGTGATGATGACTGACCATTTTTATTCGAAAAATTTCTGTTCACTAGTCCACAAAATAGTAGCTAACTTTTATTGTCTGATAAATAGTTCTTATTGACACAGATTAAAGACGAAATTCCACTGTGTAGTTCATTTGTTTCCAAGACACACATCCGTGAGTTGCAGTGGATTATTTCACATACACTAATTACATAGAAAGCGACCCTAATGCATAGCCATACACGTAGCTGTTTTACGGTGAGTGGTCAGATTATTAAGAAATCAGTTTAGACAGCCTAGCGCAATTCACTGCTAGACTAGCCTCCTGGGAATAGCCTCTCCAAGCTGCAAGGCTTTGTCTTCCGCCTTTCTCAGACAGTCTGACCCAGCCGCCTTTTAAGGTCACCGTCATCTGCCTAGCCTTTTCCCAACTATGTTGGGGTTGGCTTTCAGTCTAACTGCATGCAGCTTAATACCAGTATTTTACAAAGAGCGACTGCCTATCTGAGTAAGACTGATTGTCAGACTTTCGGGCCACTGACTACTGTTACGACTGTCAAAGATCTACAAATGACAGCCGGGAAAAACAGCTTAACGTGCTTTCCGTGGCACGGGAATTCACTACGTAATAATTATGTGGTTACCCATCCACGGATCAACCTAAGTAAGCACGACTTAACATAAAAGATCGACTGGAGCGACTGTTATTATTTAGCCAACTCTACTATCGTATTATTGCATTAACTAATTGTCCAGGCGTTAACGTTCAAAATCCTCTACTGCTATTGTGACTGCCGAGTATTTTGTACTTACAGTGCATAAGACTTCAGCTTTCTTGACGACAATAGGGTTCAGTTTGCCGAGCAGACCCATGTGTATATTCGTAAGGTCTATCACGAATCGTTCCGACGTTGTGTAGTCGAAGTTTATCCGGTATTCCCCGATCTGAAAATTGGTGCATCATTGTATTGTACTGTTTTACGTCCGTCACATCATTAACTCAGGTCCAGATGGAAACCAGCGTCGAGCAGTTTAGCTGCCCGGTTTTTGCTGAACTTGGCCTATTTGGCGCAGCCGTGAGACGCACAATAATAATTGTCTCTTTGTTTTTGTTTAGTTTTAACTTTTATTTTTTATATTTTTTTGTTCTTACTTTTGGTTAGTTTTGTGTGCACTTGGGGCATGTGCATAGCATGATAAACCAATAAACCAATTTTCTTTGAATTTTCTATCTTTCGTCTTTCTATTGGAATTTTTCAACAGAAGACCGAAGAAAAAAAAAACAAACAAAGTTTAAAAAAAAAAAAAATGTTGCTCCCACTAGGAGTTTCTTCTGTATCGTGGGTGCATTTACAAACATTTAAACTCACACCAGTACTTACTTGTTATTTGTTATTGGTCATACAAATATTTACACCGTGCGGGGATCGAACCCGCGACTGGCAACGCAGCAGCCATTCTCTCAGCCACTGCCAACCGTGCCGTCCAAGAGATTCGTCGTCGTGTTAAAGAGATTAAAACATTTGACAACAACAAACACACAACAAAACAATTTAAAAAAAAATGTAAATCATCGCCTTAGAGTGAAAACATCGTAGGTATATGCGAAAAATGTAACTTTCAGGAGGAATACTGCGCCCTTTAAAACTTTATTACCACAGCTTTTAGCGTGCGATTTGCATACATTTTCAGATGCATTAGATATGTATTTCAGTTTAATATCGTATACTAAACTTTTTGTGGAACTAGGTGCGTGCGTTGCGAGGTTTTCTTTCCAAAAATTTGATATTATAAAAATTGCATTCCGGAGGTTTTCACTCTAAGGCGACGAAATAGGTTTAAGGTATCCTAAAACATTACATCCTAACCTCAATATAGGCTATCCAAGACATGAGAGTTCGATAGTATCTAAGGCTGAGATCTATGAACATTACTTAGCTCGTGTTAGACAATCATGCTCCCGTCTCCATCTTTACGTCATGTTTTGTGACACTAGTGCGAGAGTGACAGATATAACGCTTAGCCAAAGTACATACGTGCTAATAAAATCTCTAAAAATCGTCAAGAGGAGTGCAGCGGTCTCCTCTTGTTGGCCAGTAAGTAGCAACAACCATGTGATGACGGCCATGGACAATTTTCTTTTAGACGGGATCAAGTAAAATTAATTAGCGATTTGTTCTTATTTTTCAAATTAATTATTTGAAAATCAAGTTGAACAGTGGTCACATCAATGGTCACATTGAGTCGTAAACTATTAGACCGCTGCTTAACAATTTTTTTTAAATTTATATGGGGTGGTAGGGACACGGACGCACAACCACATGTTTAGTACATCAATCCGAACAACATAGAACATTTTCATAGGCAATTTAAAAAAATCTGCTGATTTCTACAAAAGTGTAGTTTTGCATCCTCGTCAAAATTCAGGAGGTTGCCATAGAAGACGTAAATAATCAATATCAATTACGGTACAAAAAAAAGCAACGACCAGTCAATAATAATAAACGTTGATTTTTTAGTTGTTTTAATTTGACACTATTTCAAAATGAAGCCCTTCTCAAAAGAGGAGAATCACCCGTTTATCGAATAAACGTCTGCGTTTGTTTGTGTGTGTGAAAGCGCGGTTCTAGGGCTAGTCTTAGACGGGCGGACGGGTGGTGAACACTTACCGACTTCCGATATTAAGAAAAAAATTACCTACCCATTTTATTATTGATTCGGGTCGAGAATCATTAGCATAGTTACCTCCTTGAATTTGACGAGGATGCAAAACTACACCTTGTATAATTATGTTGGTAACTTACCAAAAAGCAATATCTAAAATAAGACAGGATGCTGAACGGGTCCAGTTTGTCCGTCACGAATTGTGTCACCATAACTCTGGTCTGGTCTTTAGGATGCAGCTTTGGGAGAGGTACGTAGTTTCTGTAATACAAAAAACGACATAATCAACCTATGAAACTTAAAAAAGCAAAGCGCCAGGGTAGCCCGCGAAATACAAATTTCCTATTGCCATCAACCAGGCACAAATACAGACTGCGTGGCTGTTACTGACAACTTCCCAATGGAAAAGCTTTTAACACTTTTCCTGGCCTGTGAATCGAACCCAGAACCGCATGCTCAGTAGTCGCGCTGGCAAACACTAGAACATTGGGGCATTCTATCAGAAGCTGATTATTTTAATAAATAATAAATAAATAAATAAATAAATATCGCTAGACATTACACACAGCGCCATCTAGTGCCACATTAAGCAACGAGGCTTGTGTCGTGGACACTAGATAGTTGATATACTACATAGATACTTTTTTTGTTTGTAAATACATACTTATTATACATATAAACATCCATGACTTGGTAACAAATGTCCATGCTTAATCACACAAACACTTGCTCCTACCGGGATTCGAACCCGGAACCCTATGAACGTAAGGCAGCCTCACTACCGCTGCGCCATTCGGGTCGTCAAAATTAATTAATTAATTAATTATTTTGGTCGTCGTTTTAATGTTTAGATACTCCTTATCCCATTCATAAACGCCGTCTGAAATAGTGTAATGTCTCTGTCATTCGATGAGGGATGTAGTATCACTACATAGTATAAAACAAAGTCGCTTCCCGCTGTTTGTCCCTATGTATGCTTAGATCTTTAAAACTACGCAACGGATTTTGATTCGTTTTTTTTTTAAATAGATAGAGTGATTCAAGTGGAAGGTTTATATGTAAATTTCGTACCTACGTAGATACCATAAAAAGTATGTACGAAAACTTACCTGTGTCAACCAAGCGAGTTGAACGTTGTGCGGTTCCTCGTCAAAGATCAGCATTTAGCCAAAAGCACTTTAACTTCATCGCCCCAAAGATTTACAATAAATGCAACAAAATTCATTCAGTAAGTAAATTAAGCAACAATAAATTTAAGGAAGTTATCTTCAACTGGCTGAAATCGCTAGACTACGAAACGGCTGAGAATCTACAAACAGTGATGACTTAACCTTATTTTTCCCTCCAAAATGAGTAAAGTATATCCATCTATCGAGGGTTTTTACTACAGCTAGTTACTGCCCCCTAAATAAGTAGTCTATCTATCTAGGTTATGTGTCGCTGCAAGGGAGAGTACCTCTCCTTAAGAACTCATTCAAGCCTGAACACACTCACTGACACCCACTAATACACACATAGATACTCACACATATATGTACATTATACTCACACACACACACACCCACACACACCCATACATAAACAAAAGCACGCGCTCTAGTAGAATGTACTTAATTTTAATTTAGTTTTTTTTTCTTTATTTTTATTTTTTTCTCACTTTTCAAAGCAAAGTAGAAGGTTTTGTTTGTTTCCTTTTTTGTCTTAAAACAAATGTTTATTTTTATTAGAGGAGGACACTGGCTCCTGCAACATAGTTTTAACTATTGCATTAATCAGGAAATTCCATTGCATATGTGTACAATGTTTAATGTCAATATTTTTTTTATTTTTTTATTTAGTATCAGCATTGCACCCGTGCGAAGCCGGGGCGGGTCGTATTATATAAAACACTAACTTTTGCCAGCGGCTACGCTCTTGTGTAGATTATTGGTTGTGTTGTTGTCGTTCAACTGCTAAGACGTGACAAACAAACAAACTCACTATGACATTTAAAATAATAGTAAGGATTTGTTATGATTTCATAAAAAAGTTATGTTTTCTGTGGATAGTCAACAAAAAAAAGCTTTTCAAGCCTTCGGAGCACAAAACTAGTACTGAAGCGATTCTTGATTTGTTATTCTAAAATTAATCATAAAATCGTTTTTTACCGGCTTACTTATAAAAAAGAGTCACTTGAAGTTATGGCTACTAATCAAATATGTCAACACTTAACTCTAAATCAACTTATTAGTATATTTTTTATCATATTTTTTATTAATCTCGTTCAATGTTTTCTTTTATCAATAATTCCATTTTTATTATTGAATGGTAACAAACTAGTTTAAAAACCGGTTACTTGTCTTCATTATTGAGTTATCTAAATCAAACACGTGTTGATTCGGTCATAAACCTTTAACGAGTTATTAATCACCATCACCTGCGAGCCTTTTCACAAGTATGTTGGGCTCGGCTTCCAGTCTAACCGGATGCAGTTGAATACCAATATTTTACATGGAGCGACTGCCTATCTGACCTCCACAACCTAGTTAATACTGGGCAATACGATAACCCAGAGCCTATTGCCATCCACCGGGCAAAAATCCAGACCACGTGGCTTCTCCTGACAAATTCCTCATGAAAAAACCCAATAACTCTTCACCCGACCCGGGAATCGATCACTAGACCAACAAGGTGGCCCACTAGGAGACAATTAAGTCGTAGGAAGAAATGAGACAATTTTAGAGTGACTTACACGACATCCCATTGAGGTTCAAATTCTTCCACGGTTCTGTTGGCACAGAGCTCCGGCATCATTCCTCGTGACGTTAGAAGTCTTTCTACTCTCCTCTTGGTTTCTTCTAATGAGCCCTTTGCTAACAGGAACACCCGCTCTAGGAGTCCTCTGGCTGGAACATAAATAAGACAATAATAATCATTATTTATTGAGTTCTTGTCCGTTTTTCATTTCAGCTTTAACGTTGCTTGATTATTCAAAAGTGACTGTTCTGTGTTAAATTGAAATACTTATATTATTTATTTATTTATGTACATACAAAACGCATTACAGGAAAAATACATAATGACATAACAGCACAAAGGTACCGCTTATTTCATTCAGAAATCTCTTCCAGCGGACCTGCGAGAAGATAGATATAAAAGAAAAGTAGACACAGTGTGTAAGAAGAATAAATATGATTATGATGAAATGAAAAATTTGTGTGGAAGATACCTGCCTAACAAAGATTTAAGTTTGCCCTCACCGGACTGGTAAAAGTGTTATCACAAAAACTGCATGGAACGATAGAATTAACGGTATGACTGAACGAGAGGAATCCATCCATAATATCTTCGGCAATGACACTAAATAAACCGGGATAACGGCAAAATGAAACGGTGGAAGAAAACACCTTGAGGATACCATCAAATCCTCGAAATAAAATTCGATGACATGGGACTATCACCAATATACGGGCCCACATGATAGATAAAGAAAGAAAGCTTATGGCTAACTCCCACAGAGAAGAGACCTTTGTCCCAGCAGTGTGACCATTATAGTTTGATTATAACATAATATAACATAACGCCTGTAATACCCGAACGGTTAGGCAGATATGTGCCTAATAGTACACCCACATTGTGCTAGTTATGTTTAAGTCTCAGGGGGGCGAGTCTATTGCCAGCAATCAGACATGGATCCAGACTCCGTGGCTACTACTGAGAAATTCCTGATAGAAAAACCTAATAACACTTTGCCCGTTTTGGGAATCGAACCCAGGACCGCTCAGCATTCGCGCTTGCCACCCCTAGACGAACGAGGAAGTCTGATGATTATAAAACGGTAAAACTTACTCAAATAGTTGCTGGCCTCCACCAAGTGATCTTGTTTCTTGACCCATTCCTCCACAATGTCAATGGCATCGTTAATTCTCTTCACATCATCTATATCATATTGTTGGCGGACCTTTTTCATGTCTTCTTGAGTCACCGTGATTAGGGGGTGGTGTGGTATCTCTTCCATCTTGAACTGGAAAATAAGAAGAGAATTTTCGTTATTTAGGTGGTAAATCGATGCTACTTTATCCTGCGTTGCAAGCCGTGCTCCCAGAATCCTCTAAACTGAGGAAGCTATTTAGGATTTTGACAAGTGACAATTATGACTTCCAGAAATAAATATAAAATTGAAGTGTCAGTTTGTAATTTTAAAATAACAGCTTTTTACTGGAATGCATATGAAAGTATTTACGGTAGGTACTTATAACAAAAAAATTATAAATTTTTGTATGTCTGTCTGTTTGTTTATTCCGGCTCATCTCCGAAACGGCTGGACTGATTTTGACCGGACTTTTACTGTCAGATAGCTGATATTATAAGGAGTAACTAAATCTAATTTTATTTTTGAAAAAGAGTTATGGTTAGGGCAAAAAAATTTAAACCCGTGAAATTGTTAACAAAATCAATAAAGTAATATTTTTATAATAATTTCATGCGAACGAAGCTCACGAGCAACAGCTAGTCGAAAGTATGTTTTAATGTCTTTGATGCGGACAGAAGGACACATTCAGTCAAGTATTGTGACATCCATAAATTGTGACGAAAAATCGTGTGAGATTATTTAATTTCCTGAGAATGGTCATAAAATAATAAGTGTTTTATAATAATTTGAACAATACACGTTTACCTTAAAGTTGTGATTGCATCGTAATCTGTTTGCAGTTGGTTGGCGTGGGTCCTAGTTAAATTGCATTCTAATTTTAATTACGTTCGGAACTAGTTAAGGAGTTTTGGTGCCAATGTGTTGTTTGGCAAACATAATTTAATCCTTTTAATAGAGTTGTCCGATTTAAAAGGCTTGGCGATTTAACCAGAATTTTGCAGAACATTTTGAACTGCTGTAACAGTTGGTCTGGTGGTCGCAAGCGCGACTGCTGAGCGTAAGGTGCTGGGTTCAATTCCCAGGTCGGGCAGTGTTATGGAGTTTTTTATTGGGAATTTCTCAGTAGCAGCCACGGAGTCTGGATTCATGCCCGGTTGATGGCAATAGACTCGCCCCGTATTACATGGGACTTAAACATAATTGGCGAAATGTGGGTGCACTAATAGGTACACCTCTGCCTAACCCTTCGGGGATTACAGGCGTGACGTTATGTTATGTATTTTGTACTGAAAAAATCTAGTCTAAAAAACCCAAAAACACTTTAACACCTGACCTGGGAGCCCTCTACACATAATTATTAACGTTTTCTATTCAAGCCACCGTTAACTTGTCCTCATTTAAGGCCATCGGCAATACCGCATAAATAACCATTTAACCATTACTTCCTTCAGCATTTGTGCCATAAATCCTTCCGTTTCGCTTGATTGAAGTTGCGAAACATCCCTCCACCCCTTATCTACCCTTATCAATGGGACATCTCAACCACAACGATTTCTTATCAAGGTGTTGCTCAATTTGTCTTTTGGTTCAAAGTTCTTACTTGAGTACAGATAACGGGGAAGTCAGTAATGTTTTGTGGAATTTTATTACTTAATGACGTCCGTAATTTTTGAAGAGGAAGGCCAAAGAAAAGATGGCTGGTTTTTGTGAAAAAAAAAAGGTATGAAACTTAATACAAAGTCATGGACTACAATATTGTTTGTTTATTGGTTGTTTGTGTATGTGACTTTAAATGTTTGTAAACGCACCCACGATACAGGAGAAATTCCTAGTGTGGGGCAACGTTTTATTAAAAAAAAAAAAAAAAAAAAAAAATATGAAAATTGTTTTTGATTTAGCGCAGGAAGGCGTACATCTCATAAAAAGGTGATTATTCGGAAAATCAAATTTAATAATTTCGTGAACATTATTATTATTTTTAATCAATAAAAACTAAATGTTAATAAATAAATGTTGATGGATGGAGAGGGAGAGGATGGCCAAAGAAAAGATGGATGGATTGTGCGAGGAATGATATGGAAGAGATAGGAGTAAATGATGCCGTGACGTCTGACAGGGGAGAATGGACGAAGAAAACGTGTTGCGCCGACCCCGAGTAGAATGGGACAAGGGCAGGAAGATGATGATGATGTCCATACTTTTTTATGCTTAAACGGCGGTCTTCGTTGAGGATTCAACCTTATGACGGTATTTTAGAACATTCATTGCCAGAAATCGTGAAAAATCGGTAACTACTTATGAATGGAAAATAAACTGACATCTGCTCAGAGCCCTGAACTATCTCGAGAAACAACTGACTGCGTGACTATCGTCCTACAGACCTTAGCAGACTAGTTCCTCAAAACTGCTAGGCTATCGAAGCAGGAACCAGAATCGGACTTACTTAGGATCAGACCTGGCTACGTGGCTACCGCGCTCAGAACCTCTAGCTAGTGAATGACGATTTGTTTTGCTTTTTTTTTGTGAATCGCTTCTTTCATGTCAGCTTAGGAGGTTGTCATCTGCTTAGCCGGACTATTCTGTGGGTGCCTTGAGTGTAAGGCCTCCAGCCAGGGGCTTAAAACTACATATAAATCCTTCATAAACTGCTTTTCAATGTCCCCCAGAGATCAGTTAGACGTTGCGATGGGCCTCGACGGCTCGATGCTATGTGGCTCTCATTACGGACATAGAAGGGGCTCCCGTGATTACAAGCGTATATTACTATGATATTTGTCGTATTGAAGACAGCTCTGCTTATAAGGTGATTAGCTTTACGGTGTATGCACAATAACTTCCGAGGTGGCGCTGGTTCACATTGCTACACGCTAAGATTGTATGTAGAGGGTGTCACTTGGGAATTGTATATAGTTGCTGTCTTCTATGTTATTGATCCGCGTAACATAGTGCTTTGGATAAGTTACACTATGTGGTACTGAATGTTGTTACAATAGTATCATATTATTGTTTTTTTTTTTAATTACAATTAGTAATGAGTAAACATGCTTAACGTTCGCTGTCACGTGCTATTTATTGACAGCTAACATTAAGCATGTTTTAATGCATTGTGTGTGCATGTAACAAATGCACAATGTCATACGTTATGACGTTTAAAATGCTAATATTACATTTTTCGCATCATTGTTTTTGAGGTTGGTGGCAGTTAAAATTTAAATGTTTGGCATTTTAATTATTCTTGGTCAGTTTTATTATTTGCAAAATAATAATTGAGTTCTAAAAATAAAATGTTTAGTATTTTAGTTGTAATTTATTAAAGAAAGTCCTTGAAGATATAAATAAAAACCAAGGTAAAGTTTTAGCTCTATCATGCAGTATTAATCATACTTAGTTACTACCGCGGACGACGACGGCGACGGTTGACCACTTTTACCTTATACACTGAGTAATAAAGTTGAAAATTTGTCAACCGCCATTTGCCATTAACGTACATTTACTCACTTTTGCAACAACTCAAGCCAACGCATAATATGCACTGGTTTACCTTGCAACACATATAAATTATGCTAGCTCTTTGCCTACGACATCATCTACATAGGTATGTTATTTCGCTAACAACTTCCTGGACCAGCTTTAGCCAAGAATCATTGTACCTAATCATCATAGGAGGAGAAGAATTAATACATGGTGGACGGTACACCGACGCTAAAACGGTTACGACGTATTAAGTAAATCATCCTGAACATCCCCCCCAACCCCCCACCTAGAAAATTTTCGGCGATTTAAAACAAAAAAAACCCGCTTTTTGTGTCTTGCTGTCAAAACGTATGGAGCAACAGATTGAAAAAAAAATCCATGTGGTACTGAATACGTGGTTACCGTTTATGCGTCGGTGTGATTCCACCTTGTATAGATACTTGCCTATGCCCGCGGTTTCGCTTGTGCGGTAGACGGAAATTACCCCTACCTGAATAAAAATGGATGACAATGTATGATGGTCATGAGACTACTTGTGAGCCAAATTTTATGACAATCGGTGGTGTGAAATCGTACGAACAAACTCCATTTCACATACTATAATATTGGTTCAGATTGATGTAACAAATAAGTAAGTACAACATTTATATGTTAAACAAACGAAGGTTGCAAAATATTTTGGCAAGTCACGTCATTGTCTATGGTACCGAACATTTGTTGTGAAATAAATGCGAACGACAGTTTTCCTCATTTGTTTTTTTTTTTTTTTTATTGCGCTACACCAAAGAGCACGCGTATCTTTGCATAATATATGAGATTCTTTATACCCTAGAAACAACGCAACGCAACTACAAATTGAAAATATAATAACCTCCTATATTTTTTGAAGTCGGTTAAAAATACAACCGACTTCTAAAAAAGTGCAAAATATAATATACTTCTTAATAAAGCAAAATATGTAACTCTCCTTTGGAAATCGGTTAAAAATGAGGTGTCGGTGTAATTTCGAGGTCGTACATGTTTGCAAACTGACTGACAAAAATCATACGTAGCCTCCGGATCTAGGATATTTCCGCGAACGCACTCGCGCGAAAAGACATTTGCGCGTAGGGTCTTTTGCTCGAACGGAGATTTGCGCGACAGATACTCGCGCGCACCAACTGCCACGACTGGACACTTGTGCGACTGGAAGATTTCTTACAGACAAAACATAACTTAACGCTTGATATTACTTGAAGTTTGGGCTGAGATTTAACAGTGTATGGTAAGATCGCAATTTTTTATTCCTCATTTTTAGTGTTTTTCAAAATAAAAATCCGAGTTGCTTTTTCTTTCATGGTTTTTGGAATCGCTTATTAAATAACGAATAAGTATGTCATTACCCAAAATTTCGAAGGAACAAAAATTGAAGCCCGCGTGACCGGCACCGGCGCCGTATTATTTATTATTATAATGAAATACAGTTAAATGTCAGTCTATTTTTAGATTAATCGGCCCAATAATATTTTATCACAAAACATAGTCGGGTCACTTAGAGTAAAACGGTTACATTGGCATAAAACCAAGGACATACGGAAGGAAAATCAGTTTTTTAGTGTGGGCCTTCTTCTAAGTGTATCGATGGCTAAATTGTGTCGGCCTAGAACTTAGCCATTAGTTTGGCGCTTTCAGTAACGTCCATCAGTACCTGTAATGAACGGACAACAGGACACGCAGGACACGACATTAAGTGCCCCGACCTTTGTGGAACAGCACCACATTTACACTCCAGGGCAGAGTCTTTAATGAATCTCCACCTGACCATTTTTTCCTTGCTGCGACCAACCTGGGTCCGGTGTCTATTTAAAGACTTCCAGGTCAGCCATGGCAACTCATATCCAGGAGGAAGACTTTTCGTGTAAGTAACGATTGCCTGTAGCTGGTATTTGCCTGCCATTTATATTTTAAGTTCCATGTGATAAGCAAGAGGGGCTCGTTGCTAAATCAATTTGGTGTAATCGATAATATCATTGTTACAATTTTATGCATTTTTTTCATTCAATTTTGGCATTGTTATTAATTTTATACATTTTTCAATTTTATCCGTCTTTCTATTTTACAAATGTTATAAATTTTATATTTTATTTGTTTTAATTTTGACTTCCTATGGTTGTTTTTTAATTTATCAATCTTATTGTTTCTCATCAATTTTTATTTTATTTTTTTATTGTAATCAATTTTATACTTTTTTCAATTTTATCTGTTTCGCTTTTTTCTATCGTCTAGTTTAATTTATTTTAGACCAGCAATATTTATTATATGTATTCTTTGTTATTAAGGGGCAAATAAATCTTTTGTTTTTGTAGTTTTATGTTTAAGAGTCGCAACAAACGCGTTTAAAGTGCAAAAGCGCTGCATAAGATCTATGTTTGGGCTCCGGGTGACGGATAGTTGTGTACCATATTTCAAGAAGCATAAAATCCTGACACTACCAGTTTTGTATACATATGAAACTGCCTTATTTGTAAGATTAAATCCAAATTTGTTTTCTTATCTATCTGATACTGTACAACGTAAAAGGCGAAATGACATGCTACGCGGACGCAGAGGCAAGACAGCTCTTATGCGTAAAAGCATATTCTGCAGAGCCCCGCAAATTTATAATAAAATTAGTAAATCCATTAGAGAGTTAGATTTGGCTAGATTTAAGAAGCAATTTAAAGAATTTTTATGTTATAAATGCTATTATAATTTGAATGATTATTTAAATGACACTGACATATTAATTTAATTCAATTATTATTTATATTTTTTTTTCATTTGTAACTAACATTCTTACTTCTCTACACACTGTAAACTAACATTCTTACATTCTAACTTTTTGAAGTTTAGCTATAATTATTAGAAACATTATTATTTTATTTCATATAATTGATCACCAATATTAATTAACATTTGTACGCCCATGTGGTAGAATATGATGACACAATCAATATAAACTCAAGACCATATTATATACAAACCGACCATGTTCTAACAAATAAATGATTTGATTTGAACATTTTATTATAGTTGGTGTTTTAGATTTTTATGTGTTTATTTATGTTTTCGAGCGTATGGCACTCGTGGGCTGCAGCTGAAAATGAGCGTCAGGGGGTACACTTTGTGTTGCCATCAAGCATTTTGCTGATCTGAGGTCCTTCGGTATTAATAGGTTTATTAATTTATTTTGTTTAATTTTGAGGTGTTTCTGTTTTTTTTTTAATGCCAATAAACAGTTTTTTTTTTCTTTCTTTCTAAATAATAACAGCGCTCCACAAACGTAGCCAGAAATCCATCAAAGATAAAAATCACACCATCAAACTTGTACAGCCAACATGGGCCATTGTGTGCATTAGACATAACCTTGACCTATGAGACGACCAGTCAGTTATGATGATTCAATAATTATTGTTGTTCAATATATATATGTATGTTGACGTAAATGACGCGACATAACTGCGTACGCGGTAATTGACAAGGGCACGTGTGTATTTGAATGTAAGGTAAGGTAAACTCGTACAATTCGATTTGGTTGATAATCGTATCTGTTTTTGGCACTGCTTGTTGGTCTAGTGGTCCCAATAGCGACTGCTGAGCATGATGTTCCGGGTTCAATTCCCAGGTCGTGCAAAATGTAATTAGGTTGTGCCATTAGGAATTTATCAGTAGCAGCCACGGAGTCTGGATTTGTGCCCGGTTGATGGCAATAGGCTCGTCTCCTATTACATGGGAGTTAAACATAACTGGCGATATGTGGGTGTACTATTAGGTACACCTCTGCCTAACCGTTCGGGAATTACGTTATGTTAGACGTGATGTTATGTTCTTCGTATCTGTTTCTGCTTAAGAGATTTATATAGATTTTTTTTAATATTATTTATTTTATTTTTTATTTTTATATTTGCTTTTTTATATTTTGTATTGTGTACTTGTGGCGTGGGCCAGTAAACGTTTTTTCTTTCTTTCTTTCAGATTAGAAATTTTAAGAAACCAACTACATTCATTCCTAGAGAAAATACATGAAAACAATTTTTTTCAGGTTTTTTTTTGTCATTACTGTCACAAATGATTAACTATGGAATATACTCATCAGCCTGTTTCAATGCGATTAGATACTAATGTCACGGAATACAATTTAATGACTTCAACTTCGACGGTCAAAGAAAACACCAGTCTTACCAAGGAGTATCATATCACCAAATAACTGAGTTGTACGACCCTGGACGCTACTGAAGGTGCCAAACTCGTCGCCAAATTTTGTTTTGACTCAATTTGAATTGTCATCTGCACGCTAAGAAGAAGAAGAGTGGGTTGAGGAGGTCAGATAGGAAGTCGATCTATATAAAATAATAGCTTACTCGCGCAACTTCGCCTGCGTAACATTTTTGATTAATGCTTCGCTCCTATTGGTTGCAGCGTGATGTTTTATAGCCTATAGCCTTCCTCGATAAATAGGCTATCCAACACTAAAATAATTTTTCAATTCGAACCAGCAGTTCCTGAGATTAGAGCGTTCTACCAAACAAACAAACTCTTTTCAGCTTTATAATATTAGTTTAACTAGAGACGGCTTAACTAGAAACCGAACCCAACGTAGTTAGGATAAAGCTGGGCAGATGATGATAACGCTGAACAAGAAACAGATCATAGACACACTTCAAAACAATTATACCACTCAGCATAAAACAAGCTTTGCAGCATATCAAATGTTTGGCATGTATCGCAAACATTTGCTTGCTCACGTTAGTTAGAAAGCAAACAAAGCGTTCACGCTTGACCGTGGCGTGTGTGTCTAATGGATCTGTCAACATTACGAACGTATGTTGTCACTGTGTAATGGTGGCTTGACACTTTGAAATTGTATTATGACTGGAATAGACGAGCAAAGTTCAATATAACAGTAGGGCTACTATGACGGGTCGATGGCGCGTTGTGTTCCACGCGCGCCTCAAAGAGATGTCAGCACCAAGTGACGGAGTCCATTAGGACCGATGCCTGCCAGGGTTGCGGATTTGTTCGAAAGAGTTACCATGGCCCTTGGCACCTTGGCACAGGCAAGTGAAGGAACACGGGTGGGTTTTAGTCAGTAAGAGTCTGACACGCCCTCCCGCTCCACCCAGAGCGGGAGAGGTCATTTGATGATTTTGCACTCAAAAAAAAAAGGGCTACTATGACTCCTTAATGCAGGAATGTTATCCCCATCTCTTTCCCACTTTCTAAATACAAATAAAACATTCCTGCATTAAAACGTCATAGTAGCCCCACAGTTCAATAAAGCGCACGTATAAGCACTCTCCTGATTTATACAAATCAAGCTGAAATTCTTTAAATGATCACAGACGCAGTTAATATTAGGAAATGCCTCTAATTCATATTATTATCGTATTATCATTCATTTTAGCCCAACAGAAATAAACTAAGTCAAACAATACGTACGGTAAAAAAAATGTTAATCTGTATTAACAACAGATTCATAAATAAATTTTTCGGTGATTTTGATGTACTCGTAGAATGTTTTTTTTTTAATTTCTTATATAAAATATTCCTTTTGCCATATAAAAACATGTAATCAGTTTAAGTTAAACAACAAATAATAAAAAGTAAAAAAAAATGTTTAACTACAAAATGTTTAACTCCACATAAGCATGATGGATTCCATTATACATCATAATTACGCATTTTATGGAACCTATCGTAAAGTTCCCTCCTACGCGGATGTTACTGATTAAATTAACACATTGTATTGTGTGAAAAGTGATATGACGTCAAAATTAGGTGTAAACGGACCCTTCACGAAGCCGTCAACCAAGCGTTCTAGATACATCAAACTAAGTAACTCTACGCTACAATTATTGCTGGGATATGACTGTTTTTGTTTGGGGTGAAAAATCGCGTTTTACGGTAGGACTCAATGTAACGCACTCAAAACATTACGCTGATGGATGCATTGAACAGTACGGGAGTCGTGGATATATTTAAAGTAAAGTTATAACATTAAAAACTTGCTTTTTTTTTTAATAGCGTATTCTGTCCCACTGCTGGGCAAAGGCCTCCCCATTCCTTCCCAACTCTGCCGGTGTTTCGCTTTCTCTGGCCAATCAGTCAGGAACGAGTCCAAATCGTCACGACAGCGTTTCATAGGCCTGCCTCGGTGAGGACGACCGTCTGCAGGCACCCACTGTGTGACGATACTGGCCCATCTGGAAATGTGACCCGCCCAGTCCCATAAATACTTGTATTAAAAAAAAAAAGTTGAAACTTTGACCCCCAATATAGCAATTAGAAGGTTCCCAGGTATGGTCTAGAAGAAAAAGTAATCGCAATGACAGGGAAAATAAGTGCTTTTTGGCTTCTTCGAGGAAAAGGAATAGTTACCGCCCGCGGCTTTGCCTGCGTAAATTCATTTAGCTTTGTAATATTAGTATAGATTTATTTTGAATTGCATGACTTATTTACCTATTTTTTAAATTTAATATTAATGTTAATTCTTGATTTATTTATATTATTATTCTTTGTATTTTTATTTTTAAAGTTATGGTAGTTTCGAACTAATTTGTACACCAGCCATGGCCAAACGTGTTGAGCCAAAGAATACCTTGTAAAACCTATATTATTAAGCATCATACCATGTATAATAACTATACATGTTTTTGCAAATAAATGAATTTGAATTTATCTATGACTTGTCTTGGACTTTTGAATCCGACAAAAAATAATGATAATTTTTGCAAATTTATTCACGCTGCAGTAAAAATATTTTTTATATACGTTTTCGTAATTTAGTCGCTAATGAACTTCCTTTATAACGATAAAAACTTTTTTGCAAAAAAAACCGACTTCCAAAAAGAACACAAAAAAAGTGGAAAATAACATTACTTTCGGAAGTCGGTGACTATGGTTTGTTTCGTTGACTTTTTTGGCACCGACTTCCGAAAGTAATGTTATTTTCCGCTTTTTTTTGTGTTTTTTTTGGAAGTCGGTTTTTTTTGCAAAAAAGTTTTTATTTTACCTTTTTTAGTTATAGTATCACACACAAATCCTTGTCAAGTATCAATTTCGCAATTTCTTTTACTTGGATGACATTTTTTCCAGCTATTTTGATTTCAAAACCAAACTGCTAAACCGATTTTGATGAAATTTCTATGAGACCAATCGGGAAGTAAATCCATTCAGAATAAAAGAAGAATTTTTCAAATCGGTTCATAAATGACGGAGATATGAGGTAACAAACACAAAAAAAAAACATACAACCGAATTGAGAACCTCCTCCTTTTTTTAAGTCGGTTAAAAATAGACCTTATCTGATCTTCTATGTTTTTTTTTGTCGACAATATTTAGTCCCAATACTTGTAGTATTTTAAGTAAACTGGTATTATGAAGAGTCATAGATGTTGCGTATTCACTTAACCGATTCACATCAGAAATAGCTAGCGTAAGATTGTGAAGATGGAATACACCTACGCCTCGTTCATGATCATGACGGTTTTTGGCAAATAAAGATTATGACTGTGACCTCAAGAGATGCGATTTGCGACGCAACCTGCGTCAAGCGACACGCGTGTCACTTGTGTTAATCGCGGTGACTTGTGGTATGCTCTTAAGCTCGTGGCCGAGCGGTAAAAGCGGCTTTAGACAGTAGGTTATGCGTGACAGTTTTAAATGTGCATGCAAAACCTTCATGAAAAACCGCGTTCCATAAAGGCACCAGGCAAGTCTTGCTTGCTGCCTACGGGGTTGCACACATTATTTCCGAGTTTCATACGCGATACTTAAAGCGTTTCAGTGGGTTAATTTACGACCATAAGGCGACCGAAGCCGTGTGCAAAAGTTAGTAGGTACTCAATAAAATGACACAGTTATAATCTGTTCTAAATAGTTCTCAGTTAAATATTGGTTAAAAACATCAGATACCTACGTGATTATCATGGTTTTTATCCGACTTCTAAAACAGGAGGAGCCTTACCATTTTTAGTTATGGTATCTCACACAAATGCTTGTCAAGTTTCAAGTTTTCATTGTAACAAGAAAATATTAGCACCTCACCCACATAGACGAAGAAGTAAAAATGCATATTATAGAGGATAACTTATAAAGTGCCTAAGCAAAGTTAATACAATTTATATGCGACCAACGCGCAAGCTTCCTCAATCAAACAAAAAAAAACTTTTTTGCAAAAAAAAAAACGACTTCCAAAAAAAAACACTAAAACAGTGGAAAATAACTTTACTTTCGGAAATCGGTGACCATTGTTTGTTTCATTGACTTGTTTGCCACCGACTTCCGAAAGTAAAGTTATTTTCCACTTTTTTTGTGTTTTTTTTGGAAGTCGGTTTTTTTACCCTTTTTAGTTATGCCTATTTTTGGGTCAAAGAATCAGCATTGCCATACAACGTGGCAATGCTGCCAGCCTTCTGGGTACTATTCCTATTGACAGCGATGTGAAAGAATTTTTGACGCCCTTTAATACTGTTCTTCTTTTATCTGTTCTTTTGTTTGTTTCATTGACTTTTTTAACGCAAAAGAGGAGGTTATGTTTTCCACCAGCATATTTTTTATATGTTATATTCACCGATTTCTCCGTGATTACTGGTCCGATTTAAGTGAGTCTTTTTTAACCGACTTCAAAAAAAGGAGGAGGTTCTCAATTCGGTTGTGTTTTTTTTTGTATTTGTTACCTCATATCTTCGACATTTATGAACCGATTTCTTTTATCTGAATGGATTTACTTCCCGATTGGTCCCATATAAATTTCATCGAAATCGGTTCAGCAGTTTGGTTTTGAAATCAAAATAGCTGGAAAAAATGTCATCCAAGTAAAAGAAATTGCGAAATTGATACTTGACAAGGATTTGTGTGTGATGCGATAACTAAAAAGGGTAAAATAAAAACTTTTTTGCAAAAAAAAACCGACTTCCAAAAAAAACACAAAAAAGTGGAAAATAACTTTACTGTCGGAAGTCGGTGGCAAAAAAGTCAATAAAACAAACAATAGTCACCGACTTCCGACAGTTAAGTTATTTTCCACTTTTTTGTGTTTTTTTTGGAAGTCGGTTTTTTTTTAAGAAGTCGGTTACATTTTTGCAAAAATGTTTTATTCTATGTTGAATTAATAGTTTAATTAAAAGTTAATATACGTTGGCCTCGGATTCTAGTTTCCTTAACAATCATTTAACAAGTAAACGATTAAAAATAATATATCATCGGCGTTTAAAGGCCTTCGCCCACGGCAAGGTTTTGTAGCGATGATATTCTGCGATAGAAGCGAGTCCATATCGCAACTGCAGCGTTCAGAAACATTATTTTGTCTATCGTTGTTTGCTTTAGCGTCGCGATACAGAATCGTGGTAACGTGAAAAAATAAGAAGGAAGAAAAGTATGTATGTATATTAGTCTCAAAGATATGACGTGTATACAAAATGCCAAAAATGAAATTAACAAACATACAACGCATAAAAAATATTTATATAAATAAAATCGGTCGGAACAAAAAAGTGCACAACTTGCACGTCGTGACTGCGACGATTAAGCAGGTTACCACTCAGCACGATGCCATGCTATGGGGGGCCAAATGTGGGAGAAGTTACACAGCCAGCGACTGCACTAAGACTTTATCAAGGCAGTTTTGCGTTCGTATCGCTGTATAAAGTCGAAGTGGATGAAGGGCTTAACCTTTGTATTTACTCCGTGGGCTTAACTCGATTTTTTATGACTAAGAAATCAAACCTCAATGATGATCGTATTTATAGCCGATGTTTATGAAGGTCTACTAATGACTATTAATTATTGATAAAGACTAAAAATTAAAGAACATTGCGAATAGGTGTGGATTATTATTTAATATTCAACCAAAGCTTCTACTTCGGCTTCGGAAACCTTCGGCCATAAACACCACCTTCAGCTTCGGAGCCGAAAAATTCTGGCAAACGCTGAAATTGAACAAACTGCTACGAATACATAATTCATCATCTGCCTAGCCTTTTCCCAACTATGTTGAGGTCGGCTTCCAGTCTAACCAGATGCAGCTGAAAACCAGTATTTTACATGGACTGCCTATCTGACCTCCACAAACCAGTTAGTACCGTGTAATACGATACCTCTTGGTAAGACTGGTTGTCAGACTTTCGGGCCACTGACTACTTATAACGACTGTCAAAGATCTTCAAATGACAGCCGGGACCAACGGCTTAACGTGATCTCCGAGGCACGGAGGAAAAGCGGTAAGTAATGGGTGGTCACCCATCCACGGAAAAACCTGGCTGTTATTATTTAGCCACGAAAAGTTTTTGTTTTTTTTTTTATTACGAAAACATAATTAAGTAATGTGTAATTTAGTAAATAAATATTAGAATTGCAATTTTTTCGACTTCTAAGCAAGAGGTCATTGGTTTGATTCCCAGGTCGGGGAGTATTATTAAGTTTTTGAGCCACGGAGTCAGGTTTGTGCACGAGCCTTGGCAATAAGCTCGCCCCCTGTTACACGCCAGCGCAAACCGGAGAAGGCACGGCAGCGCATTTTGCCTTTACGCAACGTAAATTCATACGTAGGTAGTCGTAACTAGATACAAAATCCAAGTATAAACATTGAATATTCTACCAAAAATAAAACAAAGGGCCTCTCAATAAATGTTAGTCACATACTGCCATAGACAAAGCCATTGAATTTGTTTACATCATCAACGATGGTCCATCCGGTTTCTGGTACGACAAGACAACCTGACCGCTTGCTCCGGTTAGATCACGTTTTTAAGGAAATGTAGTTGTGTCTGTGTTTTACATCGTTCTAAGAAGACAAAGCCTTAGGAACCTTAGGAGATGAACACCTAACATCACGCCAGTAATTCCCCGAGGGTTAGGCAGAGGTATACCTAATAGTGCACCAATAGTAATGTTTAAGTCCCATGTTATAGGGGGCGAGCCACAATCCCAGACTCCGAGGCTGCTAGTTCTTTCTTTATCGTGTGGTTAGTGCCTAACCTGGTGTCAGAGTTTTTATGCCGCCCATGGGCCCCTGACTTGGCTTTTACATGCCATCGAGAAATATCTCTCAGGTATGCTGGTTTCCTCACGATGTTTTCCATCACCGAAGCAAGTGATAATTATAGATACAATACGCACATAATTCCGAAAAATCAGAGGTGCGTGTCTTGGGTTCGAACTCGAGACCTATGACTCGGCGGTCCAACGGTCACACCACTAGACTATCACTGCTGCTAGGCTGCTAGTAAAAATTCCTGATACCTTTCCGACCCGGGAACCGAACCCAGGACCTCATTTTCAGCAGTCGCGATTCCGAACACTAGACTAACGAAGCAATCAGCAGCCTTATGAGATGAGTTTTGAATAATCGATGAGTTTTGAATAATCGATGAGTTTTGAATAATCGATGAGTTTTGAATAATCGATGAGTTTTGAATAATCGATGAGTTTTGAATAATCGATGAGTTTTGAATAATCGATGAGTTTTGAATAATCGATGAGTTTTGAATAATCGATGAGTTTTGAATAATCGATAATACATAATAGCGACTGATAAAGATCTAAAAATGACAGCCGGGCCCAACGGCTTAGCGTGCTTTTCAAGGCACGGAGGAAAAGCGGTAAGTAATGGGTGGTCACCCATCCACGGAAATACCTCAAAATGCAACCGAGTGGCTGTTATTATTTAGCCACGAGCTCCTCAAAACATGGTCATGTTATATATTAAAACAGTAAAAAAATCTGTTCCCCAAGTTGTGACGTAAAAAACAAAAAGAATCCAAAAAAAATTGAACAAAATTCAAATTTCGTTGCTGCAATAAGTGTGTGTTCTATGATTTATTTTATTTTATAATTTATACATACTATTATTTATGTTTATTGTCTTTTTTGTGCGCACCTATGTAAATAACGTAATTTATTTTTGTTGAAGTGTCAAAAAGCTATACATTTTGTTATAAGTATGTAACTATATTCTCAATGGACAACCTACGTTTTGCTTTATAGTGCCTTAAGCGTGTTAATCACCTTTAACTAAGCTATGTATGACAGATTAATAGCAATAATTGCTAGACCTGCATTTATAACTTTACAAACAAAGAAAAAACACCACTGTTGTCACATTGTCAGTAATAATCTTGTAATGTTAACTGTAAGGCACTCAAACACAATTAAATCAAATAAAATAAAATACAGTCTTTGTTTTTTTTTGAGTCTGTTAAAATGCCACATGCAATTTATTTACTTAAATACTTAGAGTTGGAATAAAAAACATCAACTGGCTGTGTGACTAACAAACAATGAATAAAAATTTAAATTTAAAAAGAACAACAATAACTAATAAAAATAATTAAACCAATTTTTACCACTGAACACAAGAAAACCACTTACTAATCAAGGAAAAAAATACCACCCAGCACGATTCCAAATCCACAATTGTTTCTTAAAGAAAATCCTATTATAAAAAAAAAAATCACTTACCTGATATTACGTATTTACTCCTGAACGAGTGAAGTCCACTAAGATCGCTAATATAATGTTGACTATACAAGTTGTCACTACATTGAAAGATTTAAAACATTAGCGAGAGGCAGACGCGACACAATACTTGAATTATGCCTATTTTATGCCTCTGAGATGACGCTCGATCGTACCCAGGTTGCTGCCCAAAAAGCTGCAAGCCAATCCGAATTAATATTACAGTAGTCTAGTTAACATGTGTCGTTTTGGCGAATTCCAGTTCTCCTTCTCAAAAAATTATGATCAAGGTAAGATCATCGATTCGTAATTTCATCTAGAAAGTTTTTGAAAAAGTTCCGCACAAACAAATTGCAAAAGTTATAAACAATTAACAAAATTGAGGGTTTTGATTTTTACAAATATCTCGGAAACTATTGCAGATATCGGATATTGAAAAAAAATATTCTTAAAGAACAGGAAATTTTCTATAAAAAAAAAAGTCTTAAGTCCCAAAACTCTACAACCAATATTTATCATTTTAATTTGGAGGTAAAGATATGATTTAGACTGGGTGAAGACGCTCCGACGCACGATTAGCGGTTCGCTCTGTGAAACGAAAAACTATTGTTTTAACTATTAAATGTAATTAAGAAACAATAAAATTCAGGTACTTTAAGAATACATTAATGAATAACACAACGTTGAAAATTTTTTTTCCTCAAGTTCTGAAATAAGTAGGCCATTGTTAATTAAGGGTTTTTTACAAGATGGAGTTTTACACAAAATTTTGCAAATTCAATACTTGAGATTTTTCCACTCTTTGGATATATTGTTAGAAAGCTATTTAAAAGATTCCCGTTGGGATTTTATTTTTCATTTTCCATTCCTTAATAACAATAGAATTTACAAAAAAAAATTAAAACTCAAATAAACATATTATAATAAAACTTTTTTTTCTTAAATATTCCAACTACATCATTTTTTTAATGTTACAAACTACATAAAATATTTATGTTTTATTTTTTAATCCATCTGTTTAAATAATTATTGTTATAAGCAAATTTATTATTTCGATGATAATATACCAAAATATTTTTTCTGTAAATGTATTCCTTGATAAAAAATATGATATTTAACTCCGTAATAATTAAATTATAATATTTAATTAAATAAATTAGATTTTCTTAAACACCATTATTTCTTTTGTTCTTTCATTTTCTGAAGAAAAAAATATTTTTCATTCATTGTTTTTTTGAAAATTTTATAAATATTATTTTAAAAACAATATAACTACTATATTTTTTTTTAATACCTCAAACATTAATAAAGACAATCATGTGTCGTTTTTTGCGAAAAATATATTTTTATAATATTAAAATAAAATAAAACTCAAAACACGGCACATGATTGTCTTTAATAATGTTTGAAGAATTAAAAACGTATAATATATTAGCGTAAAAGTTAAATTGCTTATAAAATGTTTATTAAATTTTCTTAAAAAAATAATAAAATAATGTAATCCCCGAAATGTTAGGCAGAGGTGTACCTTATACTACAATCACATTTCGCCAGTTATGTTTAAGTCCCATGTAAGAGGTTGCGAGCCTTTTGCCATCAACCGGGCACAAATCCAGACTCCGTGGCTACTACTGACAAATTTCTGATAAAAAAACCGAATAGCAATTTGCCCGACCTGTGCATCGAACCTAGGATCTGATGTTCACCAGACGCACTTGCGACCACTAAGTCAACGAGGAAGACTACTAAATGAAAAAAAAAAATTATAATGTATTGTTCGTACATTCAAGAAAAACTTTTTTGCAAAAAAAAACCGACTTCCAAAAAAAACACTAAAAAAGTGGGAAATAACTTTACTTTCGGAAGTCGGTGACTTTGTTTGTTTCATTGACTTTTTTGCCACCGACTTCCGAAAGTAAAGTTATTTCCCACTTTTTTAGTGTTTTTTTTGGAAGTCGGTTTTTTTTTGCAAAAAAGTTTTTATTTTACCCTTTTTAGTTCAAATTCCATCACACACAAATCCTTGTCAAGTATCAATTTCGCAATTTCTTTTACTTGGATGACATATTGTTTCCAGCTATTTTGATTTCAAAACCAAACTACTGAACCGATTTCGATGAAATTTCTATGGGACCAATCGGGAAGTAGATCCATTCAGATAAAAGAAGAATTTTTCAAATCGGTTCATAAATGACGAAGATATGAGGTAACAAACACAAAAATTTCCAGCTATTTTGATTTCAAAACCAAACTGCTGAACCGATTTTGATGAAATTTCTATGGGACCAATCGGGAAGTAGATCCATTCAGATAAAACAAGAATTTTTCAAATCGGTTCATAAATGACGGAGATATGAGGTAACAAACACAAAAAAAAAAAAAAAAAAAAAAAAAAACATACAACCGAATTGAGAACCTCCTCCTTTTTTAGAAGTCGGTTAAAAAGAGCTCCATCGGTGGTTGTTTTCATAACGTGAACTGTGATACTCTTGTTTAATAATACAAACTTAATCCAATAATAAAATTATTATTCACATTCGATATCATTTGCTTTTAAAACAAGTTTTGTTACATTCAGGAAAACAAAATGAATTCCTCGTAGTATCTGGTAACCTGTTAAAGGCATAAATCGGATCATTCACTTTCTGTTCAAGTTTGCGTTTAATTCGGCATTTAAATTAGCTCACTGGAAATTAAACGACTGATGAACGACACCACAGTATGACACACACACGACACATTTGTTAAAGAAAAATGAGTTCCTTGAAGAACCGATCCAATGATGTTGGTTTGCGGGACTCGGCATCTTTCACTCGTCTGCGGATTGAGCGCAAAATTAAACGACAGGCCAGATAATCGTTAATTGCCGTGTGCAAATGGAATGATACAAAAAAAAAACGGCCTCTGGATTGGAGCGTCTGATATTGTCTTATAGACAATTTACGATGTGCATCATTTATTTTAATGAGTGAGGTTTTAAAATCAGAAGGCAGGAGAAAGTGAAGGCCTATAAGGCTCCACTTCTTCTTCCTTCTTCTTCTGCCATAGTTCTCGGTAATGTGCATACCTCATCCAAAACGGGCTTACGCCTATTTGATTCTGACCACAACTTTTTGAATCAAATTTGATCTTTTGAATGAAATCTCAAATTGTAGCTCATAATTTAATTAGTTCTCCAATTCACAATACTGCAACAAGTACCAAATTCGCAGGAGGCCAGAGGTAGAGCCAACTAAAAATGTGGCGACTACAACAGTCATTTGTTTTTTACAGTAATTCATCTGAGCCATGCCGGCGAGGTGTAGAATCGACTAAGAAATCCCCTTGTTTAGTTGAAAAATGGTGGTCTCTTAGTCGATTTTACACCTACTTGGGTTTATTATAAGTTTGAATATTAAGTGAAATCAAAAAGGCATCATTCACACATCAACACGTCTAGGGTTATTTCACATTTATTAACATAACTTTAAAAGTACTGGCCGATTTTTTGTGGGCACATTTATTTCCTGTGCTCCAAATTCAAATAGAGGTAAAATAAACTTTGCATTTTTTTTTTATCTTTTTTAGTTAAAGCATACCACACAAATTCATGTCATGTGGTCATTTTATACATTGATGAAAGTAGAAGATAATATAAGAAGATCATCAATTTAGCCGGATATAGCACCAATTTCAAAATAAATAAATATACATAAATAAAATATTCTTCTTCGTCTTCTTCTTTATCGTGTGGTTAGTGCCTAACCTGGTGGTCAGAGTTTTTATGCTGCCCAAGGGCCTCTCACTTGGCTTTACATGCCGTCGAGAAATATCTCTCAGGCATGCGGGTTTCCTCACGATGTTTTAGAGGTTTTTTATAAAAAAATATTCAAATACGGGGTGGAAGGGACAGCGACGCTAAGCCGGATACCACGTGTTCAGTACATAATTCTGAACCCCCCTACATAGAATTTTTTTCGGCGATTATGAAAAAAAAAACCGTTTAAAAACAATTTGACGTGTAGGTATTGCAGTTTTGTAGGAAACAGCAGATTTTTTTATAACCGACGAGAATTTCTATGTTCAAAATAATGTACTGAATACGTCTTAACCGGCTTAGCGTAGCTGTCACTTCCACCCTGTATAAAGCCGGACATAGCACCTCCTCCTTTTTTGAAGTCATTTAAAAATCACTGGGAAGGGATGGTCCTGTCACCTCTTCTACATAATCTTTGGCCTCACATATAACTGCGAACACATCTTACAAGTACAGTGCGAGAAGTAAATATTTGTTCTGTTTTTCCGCCTTCAACGACTATGACATACGCTATTAAGTGGATACTTCTGTATGTATAACTACAGATTAGCTTACTTTTCTTAATGTACCATTTACTCAGAAATAAATCATAATTCTAATTTATTAATTTAAAAAAAACCGGTATGCATTGTTGAGCAAAAGTTTTAGTAATAATTAACTTTGGTGAAGGAAAACATGCTCAGAAGGAAAACTTAATTGGTGTGATAATTCTAAAGATTTTATAGGAAATTGGCAGGAGAAGGTAATACACAGGGAAGACATACATACATTACATCACGCCTATAACACCCGAAGGGAGGGTTAGGCAGAGGTTTACATAATATATGTTGCAATAGATGTTGCCTACTTCGATTTCAAGAAGGCTTTTGACACAGTAGATAACGACGTCCTTTTGGCTAAATTAGCTGGGGTAGGCTGTACACCTCACACATTGTCATTTTTCGCCTGCTATCTAAGAGACCGCTGTCAGTACGTCGACTGCAGTGGGCAGCTCTCTAAGCCCTATTTCACGAGATCAGGCGTCAGCCAGGGCAGTAATTTAGGACCTTTTCTCTTCATCTTAACAACCAACGACCTGCCGGGGGCAGTCAATAAATCCACACCGTTATTATTCGCGGATGACTTGAAATTGGTTCTTGGAATAAAGCAGGAGACTGATCATGACATGCTGCAGCAGGATATTAATGGGGTAGTAGAGTGGAGTCGTAGCAATAAGTTGTATTTCAATGTGGCCAAATGTTCGGTGTTATCATTTTCCCGTGCCCGCGACCCAAGTCACTATCAATATTGCATGGATGGAATCCGACTGCAACGTGTCTCAGAGGTTAAGGACTTGGGCGTGCGTTTTACAGCTGATTTAAACTTCCGTAAGCATATCACGGAGGTTTGTAAAAAAGCATACCGCAATTTAGGGTTGGTCTTACGGCTAGGAAACCAGTTCACGAACATCAGTGCTCTGAGATCGTTGTACGAAGCGCTTGTAAAAAGTCATTTGGAATGCAATGCGGTAGTCTGGTCGCCACATGAAGCCAAGTACAAACTAATGTTAGAACGTATCCAGAACAAGTTTGTGAGATTCTTGTACTTAAGGCTGTATGGTGTGTATCCGGGGTATCCACTGCTATATCCTACTCTATTTGTACTGGGCATGGTAGGTTACTATAAACTGGAAGTAAGAAGGGAAGTAGCACTCGCCACTTACTTATTTAAGATTATGCGTGGTAAAATACACAACCCAGGCGTTTTAAGTACGGTTGGGTTGTGTGTACCTGATGGGTACGTGGGTCGACGGAGGCGGCCGCCGCTGCTGTGGGTGCCGCCTGCTCGCACTAACCTGCTGCAGCATGCGCCGCTGACGCGGGCGCTGCGTGCACTCAATATGGTGTCACAACAGATCGACTGTTTCAATTGTTCTCTGAGTGAATTCACACGGGCCGCATTTTGTAAAATTACTTTTGGTTGTTGAGATAGTATAATTGTAAGTCTAATCTTATTAAGCTAATAACTACACTATTGTATTAGGTAAGCCTGTGATGATAGTGGTATGTGTTTTAAATAAATAAATAAATAAATAAATAAATAATAATACACCCAAATTTCGCCAGTCATGTGTAAGTCCTATGTGATTGGGGGCGAGAATATTTGCACCAACCGGACACAAATCTAGACTCCGTGGCTGCTGCTTAGGAATTCCTGATAGAAAATCATCGCGTCATTACCTACATCACTTACATAATTGTTATAGCAAGTCATTTAATGTTCGCAAGTCAGAATTTTTGCGATTAACTGCAAGACGTGATCTACTATAATCGACCTCGAGACAAGCGTCACACGTAACTAGTGTTTTGCCCTCGGCTTTTTTTTCCAACTATGTTAGGGTCAGCCAGTCTAACTGGATGCAGCTGAATACCAGAATTTTGCAGCATGGAGTAACTGCCTATCTAATAAAAATGAAATAAAGACATTCACGCACGCAAAACTACTAGTGTCTACTAGGTGTACTTCGAAGTTTCGATTTGATGATCCCTTTGTTATTGAGCATCGATTTTGTTATCGCTTTTTACAAAAAGTATTTTCTGATATTAAAGAACCTGTTGTTGATGTTCGCTTGCGACCAATATATGAGTGTTATGGTAATTGGACTATGGAGGTTTGTATGTGGTGGAATGATTATTTGAAAACAGTTGGTTTGAAACGAAAGCAATTGTATCTTTATGGACCATCGAATGTTGGTAAATCTACGTATATAGAGTCTGTAATTGGTCGTGTTAATATGAAGTATGTGTTTTATCCAGGGGTGGGTAAGTTTTTTATGCAAGGGTTTCGGGAAGGTTTTCATAAAGTTATTTTATTTGAAGAATTTTCATATAAGTTTTGTGTACCTAGTATGCTTAAGAGATTATTAGAAGGTCGTAAGTACGCATTTCCGGTGAAGTGTGAGAGTGATATGTTGATTGCTTTTCATGGTCCAATTATTTTTGTATCTAATGAATTAGATGATGGTATGGATGATGCACTAAAGAATCGTTTATTGTTTGTTAGTGGCTTGGAACCGTACTGGGAGGCGATACGGACGTGTGTACCGAAAGTGGAGGAAAGTTCGCCGTCGTGGTCGCAAGAGAGTATTTACATTTCGTCGGAAGATGAGGCGCCCTCGTATTCGCAGGCGAATTGTTCAAATGGGTCCACCTAGTAGGCACACACATATGTCTATACACACATGCACACTCACGCACGTATGCATGCACACAGTGAAATTTTACCAAATGATGAAAGATAGTAATTAATAAGTAAATGAATATTGTAATACTTACTTTTGGACCCGACCATACTGTCTTGTAATATGGCTGCTCGAACACAGTGGTGTGGAAATTAACTGGAGCTTCATAGCACAAGATTCTTCCTAGTTTAAGCCCAGTTGCACAAGTTTTATATCTTGCCACTTACTTAAGTCCAATTTAAAGTAAAAAACTGTAAAATAGGTTTAAGTATTTTTTATTGTTTATCTGGCCCTCACAACCCAGCAACTGGGAAAACAGTACTCCTTTGTAAAACTGGTTATGATTACAAAGAGCGATTTCCACCAGTCTAGACCCTCTAGTTGGTATAGATTACTAGATTGAGAAAGTGAAGTACCTATGTGAAAAAGCAAACGCCTCTCCGAAATGTTTGAGCAACGACACGTGGCTCTACAACTTATAAAACTTGGAAATCAAAGACAATTTCTACAGATAGGGGTTCATGGACGGCTGAGATCACAAGTGTGTATGCGGTGTGTTCCCATAGAGAACGGCCCACCTTCCATCTGGCTCTGCATGCCCTTAATCTTTTGCTTGATTTTATGACTGCATTTAGCGAGCGGAGTTCGCATAGCTGACTTTTGGGCCAAATATAATATTTACTTAATGAAAATGTTTCCATCGAAACGCTAAGAAGAAACGTGCTATGGCATTTTAATATGACCCATAAAGTCTGATACTTTTTAACCGACTTCAAAAAAGGATGAGGTTCTCAATTCGGTTGTATTTTTTTATGTGTTTGTTAACTCATATCTTCGTCATATAAGAACCGATTTGAAAAATTCTTTTTTTTTTTCTGAAAGAATATACTTGCCGATTGGTCCCATAGAAATGTCATCCAAATCAGGTATTTTGATTTAAAAACCAAACTACTGTACCGAGTTTGGTTTGCAAATCAAAATAGCTGGAAAAAATATATCACCCAAGTAAAAGAAATTGCCAAATTGATACTTGACAAGGATTTGTGTGACACGATAACTAAAAAGGGTAAAATAAAAACTTTTTAGCAAAAAAAAAAATAACCGACTTCAGAAAAAAACTTACAGAAGTCGGTGACAAAAAATACAATGAAACAAACAATAGTCTATGTTGTATTTTCCATATTTTTTTTTGTTTTTTGGAAGTCCGTTATTTATAGCCTTATTCTAATTCTTCCTTATTAGTCGTAATTGATACAATACTTTTTAGTATTGTAACGCTTGCAACCACTAGGCCAATGACTTTTTCATCCCACCATCTCGGAAAGAGTATTTTTAATCTTCAATATCTGAGTGGAAAAGCCGTTTTTATTCTCTAGAGGATAAAGTAAATTGAATTTAGAACATCGTGTGCACTAAGTTTGTGAATTAAAAAAAACATTAAACCTATTTACTGCTACCTCTATGGTGCCGAATATATCATACAACTTTTTTTTAATTTGTTAAAAACTCAGACTCGGAACCTTCTTGGTGTTCTTTTTTCAATTTGCTTTGTACGCGGTTCTTTACGCGGCATTTTTTCACGTCATTGTTAAACCTTATATTAAAAACAAGAAACTTGAAAACAAATGAAAAAACTAAAATGAGTGATTCTAGCGACGAGTTAGTTTGCTTGACGCCAACAGAATTGACTGAAACTGTTAATAATGCGCAAATGAGCTTTCTCCCTCAACAATCACGCGAGAAGTATTTAAAACAGTACGATATGTTCAACACGTGGCGACTAGCAAAAGGAGCCAAAACTTTCTCAGAAAACGTCTTGCTGGCATATTTTATAGAATTATCCGAGAACAAGAAAGCAAGCACTCTATGGAGTACGTATTCGATGCTAAAAGCAACAATAAAGATGAAAAAAGACAAACATATCGATACCTATCCTAAATTAGTGGCATTTTTAAAAAGAGCCTCATCTGGTCATCAACCAAAAAAATCGAAGGTTTTCACAGTATCTGATATTGAAAAGTTTCTTAACGAAGCACCCGATTCCGTATATTTGGCGGCAAAAGTAAGTCAGTTGCACATTCAGTATCTACTTAAGTATATTAATCTCAATTAAATAGTATACTTAGTAGATGTTGATAGGCATAATTATGCGTTCATATCAATTTTATTCATTTATCTACTACAATACTCTTTACGTTACAGGTTGTTCTTATTATTGGAATAAACGGAGCATGTCGAACTAATGAACTAACACAACTTAATGTCAAAAACATTGAGAAACATTCAGATGACTTACTATTAATTAATTTACCTAATACAAAGACAAAAAGAGACCGCAACTTCGTCATTCGCAAGGAATACGTAACGATTGTTGAGAAATATCAAGCCTTACGCCCGCCTAACACTCCAATCAATCGATTTTTTCTACAGTATCGCAATGGAAAGTGTGTTAGACAGCCTATGGGTACTAATAAAATTGGCAGTATCCCACGAGAAATAGCAACATTTCTTGAACTTCCAGAACCCCTGTTGTACACGGGTCATTGTTTCCGACGAACTTCAGCCACACTTTTGGCTGATTCCGGAGCTGATCTCCTGTCCCTTAAGCGCCACGGAGGCTGGAAGTCCAATGCAGTTGTAGAGGGATACATAGAGGATTCCATCCAAAATAAGTCTAAAATATGTGAAGGCATCGTAGGAGCCATTACACTGAAAGAGCCTCAATCGGATCCTTGGACTGGCCCTTCTACATCAAAAATAAGCCGTTATGAAACACCTAACCATCTCCCTCTCTCTCCAACATTCACGCCAAGGGAATCCGATGAATCGGTACAACTATTAAGTATGACAGATAGTTTACCGAAAAACAGTACACAAGTGACTAACACCAATATTACAGTACCAAACAAAAATATTACACTCAATTTAAATAACTGTAGCAACGTTACTTTAAAATTTTCTTAGTTATACCTTAGTATTATTTTGTTATAATTTAAAGATTATTCTGTAATACTTACCTGTCATAATGTAGTAATTAATACCTAAACTGAAATAAAAGTGTACCTATCTTGTGATTATAAACGTTTTTTTTTTTGCATTTAGTCATTTCCTCGCTGAGGTGGAATGAAAAGTTACGTGTTGCACTCGAGTGCAAAGATTTTTCACCTCGTGCTCTTTTGATTCCCTCGCTAACGCTCAGGATTCTAATTTTGAATCACTCGCTGCGCTCGTGATTCAATTTTAGAATCCTTCGCTTGCTCGGTCATCAAAATTGAACACGCGGTTAAAAAGCAACTTTGCACTCTTGTATAACAAATAACTATTGTCTCATTGTTCTAGTGATTCCAAGCGTTACTGCTGAACTTTGGGTCCTTGATTCGTTTCCCAGGTTAGGCAAAGGGTTATTAGGTTTTCTATCAAGAAATTCTGAGTGGCAGCTCGGAGTCTGGTATCATGCGATGTTTGTGGCAATGGGTGCGTCTCCAATTACATGGGTCTTATAAATAGTTAGCAAAATGTTGGTTTAAAAACCTCTTTAACGAAGGCAAAAGGCACTTGTTTCCCCATCATTGCGATTTTTTTTTTTTTGTTCTCAACCATACTTTCCTGGGAAACTTCCAGTCACTGAGATTTTGGAGGTCAAAGTTGAAACTTTGACTGAATAAAGTTAAGAAGTTATACTTCCTCCACGACCCCTGTACTGATTCAATGCATCCATCAGCATAATGTATTGAGTGCGCTAAATTGATTCCTACCGTAGATAACGATATTTAACAAAAAACAAAAAGTCGTTTCCCAGCAATATTTTCTGCGTAGAGATGTACAGAATGCTTGGTTGACGGCTTCGTGAAGGGTCCGTTTACACCTTGTATATTATATAGGGTACACCTCAGCCTATCCTTTGAGGATTACAGGCGAAAAGTTATAACTTAAACGAATGTTGAAGGTCCATCTTTTATCATCATAATAAAAACAGCTGTATAATTATCTTAACTTTCTATCTAAAACAAGTTTAACAAACCTATTTAGTATGCTCAAAGTTCCAAGCGAGAAACATAACAAGTAAAATAAAACATGATTTTCCGAGAATTACTCAAAACAGTCTGAAATTGTGAGGCACCTTAAACCAAGTTCAAATGAAGAGGTCCAAATTTAACGAGTTGTCAAATAGCCGTTGCGTAGTTAATCAAAAAAGTAATCTCAGTTTGGATATGAGTTAACTTTCGCTACCCATTTTGTTTACTGCCACGGAATATTTTAATGCCCGCTGAAAATGCGGACGGTTTGTTTTTTCATGTTCGAAGTTTGAAAAATATGCTGTTACCATGGACCTTTACAAGTAGTGATAGCCTGGTGGTGTGACCGTCGGACTGCCAAGCCATAATTCGATCCAAAAACAGGTACCTCTGATTTTTCGGATCCATGTGCGTATTGTATAAAATTATCACTTGCTTCGATGAAGGAATACGTGAGGAAACCAGCATGCCTGAGAGATATTTCTGGACGACATGTAAAGCCAAGTCAGAGGCCCATTGGCGGCATAAAAACTCAGACACCAGGTTAGGCACTAACCACACAATTAAGAAAAAGGTTGAGGGCCCAAGATTAGGAAAATGTTTGACACGACAGAATATGGAGATGCCTCAGCGGCCACTACTTAAGGCGGCATTTTCCATATAAACCAACCATGTTACCGTCTTTTCGAACTACGACACAAATGGCGTTTGGACACTGACAGCTTTAATGGTGGTCTGTGATAGCTAAGCAATTTCGATGCCACCAATTTAATTAGTCCTGTCGGCTATCGAGCCGACAAACGAAAGTCTCGTGAAGGCGGTGTATCGACACCGCCTTCACGAGACTTTCGTTTACACCAAATGTACTAGACACTCAGAGGCCCGTGGGTGGCATAAAAACTCTGACACCAGGTTAGGCACTAACCATACGATAAAGAAAGAAGAAGGGACCATGGAGTTTCTTGCCGGTTTATCTATATAAGAAAAGACTAACCCGAACCATCGTCCACCTATTTTTCGACGTTTTATAAGTACCCATGTAGACCTATGTGAAATAAAATATTTTGATATTTGATTTTGGCCCTCGCTCACTACGACCACGAATTGTCGCATGACCGGCCGCTATCTTGAACAAAACTGGTCGGACGCCCGTTTGTGTCACCAAATTTTCTTCTCGGTCGAAGCTTCTGCAGCCAATAGTCTTGGTAGTGGCCGCGGTGTGCGTGAGGACCCTTACCATATTATATGGTTTGGTGGTGGACCGTCAAGCTTGGTAGAAGGATTCAGAATCAGAAGGTCGGGGATAGTTGCGACCACCTTCACATAATAAGTTATTGTTTTCATGTTAGTTAATGTAAAAAAATACTTAACTAACAAACGCAAACTACCTGGATGACTAATGTTCGGAAGGACATGCAAAAGTTTAGCCTTTCGGATGACGATGCTTATTAGTGAAGCGAATGGTGCCACAGGATTAAGAAAGCCGACCCCACGTAACGGGAAGTGGCGAGAGCAAAGAAGAAGAAGAAATCAGTTGTCTAAAACACACACACATGTTTTTCTTGATTCGGCTGCATATTTGGTTTTAAGTTTTAGGCAAGGCGTACTTGAAGCAGTAACTTCACAGTACATATTCGGCTTTCAATTGAAAACTATTGGGATCAGCCGGCTTTTTCCCGGGCATTAAACTACATAGTTATTTTAAATAACATAACATAACATCACACATGTTTAGGCAGAGGTGTACCTAAAAGTATACCCACATTTCCCCAGTTATGTTTATGTCCCATGTAATAGGGGGCGGGCTAAATGCCATCAACCGGGTACAAGTCTAGACTCCGTGGCTGCTACTGAGAAATTCCTGATGGAAAAACCCAACAAATCTTTGCCTGGCCCGGGAATCGAACCTCATGCTCAGCAGTCGCACACTCATCGTTATTTTATTTTATAATTTTTCCGCCCAGTTTCGACCCGAACGTAGTACTCCTTATTCCTAAGAGGAACGTCTTCAAAACCAGCTCTATATTCACAAAGAACTCACGGAAACCAAAGGTCCAATCTCGCTGTCAAAGGCAGCACAGAACCGGAACTGCTATATTAAAGCTAGGCACTATGCTGTTGTGGTCCGGACACACATTGCTGGTAGCAATTTGATATTATATCGTAGGAATAATAGTGATTTTCATGGATCGCGATGAGCTGTATGAACGAGGGTAAAGTTGATTAAGTATCACGTAGCGTGCCTATATTTCCTTGTTCGGTTACGAAAAAAGTTTATTACGGTACCTAATATTACTTGGAGTCTCTTCCTTCCGTGATCGAATCAGAAATTAACTGCAGGAGAACCAAGGTAATCGTATTTTTTTTAGTAAGCCATTAATGTCCCACGGCTGAGCAAAGTCTTCCCCCATATCTGTCCAGGTCATCTTGCCACATCTTTCGAGACAGGCATCGGCGGTGGCGTCCATCTTTATGCGCCCATTATGTAAAGACTTGTCCAGCGGTTTATATAATTATGTAATGTCTCTCTCCATAATGTTTGATACATTACAGACAAGATAAAGCCAGAAAATTGGAGGTATCGTCACACATTAATACATACCTCCACTGTACACAGTTGGGTAACCTGCATAATTTCCCATTAAAACTGAATAAATATAAATAATGACCACTCTTTCATACGCCGGTGACTGATTGAGTGAATGTTTAAGCTTTTATTTGCATTTCATTCGTAATGCTATGTTTGTTTCGAACATCTGTTGTTACCGCATTGTTGTTGTAAAGGAAAAGTGCAGTGTTTTTTTTAAAATATGTGACTCATTTAGGTCTCATTCACGACTTTAGGCTTGGACATTACTACAGCGGAGACGATCGGAGATGAAGCGGAGAGGAGTGAAGATGCGTAAAAACTAGGGTGTATCCACACACACACACACATATATACACACCCACATACACACACACTCTGTTTTGTTAATTACATAATTGTATATTTATTATGTAAGGGATTGAGCGGAGCCTTCAACGACAGGAATTTCTATGCCTAAATGGAGACTCCTCGATATGCAATGTAAGCCAAAATGATAATATGAAATAAACTTATTTTATTTATTTTATCCACCGAAGCTGTGCGGAGCTGCTGTAGGCTAAGCTAATAGGGGGCATGCTTATTGCCATCAACCGGCCACGAATCCAGACTCCGTGGCTGCTACTGAGAAATTCTTGATGGAAAACTCAATAACACTTTGCCCGACCCGGGAATCGAGCCCAGGACCTCATGCTCAGCCGTCGCAATTGCGGCCACTAGACCAACTAAGCATATTGCTTATTTATATGCAATAATGCGAACCAAGTTTCACAAATAATCGTCCCATTTAACAGAAAAGGGTTGAAGATAAAACATTCACCTAATTCTGAACTCAGCGATGCAGATTTGCCACTCTTTTTAGTATTTTGGCTGTGTCTCGTGGAATGGTAATCTCTGGGATAATAATCTTCTGGCACGACATTTGATAGTGCTTGGGTTAATATCGATAGACCATTGTCGATGTTTTGTTAATTTATCACCAACGATTGTGCAGCATCAATCAACGGGTACCGTATTACCCAGTACTAACTGGGCTGTGGAGGTCAGATAGGCAGTCGCTCTATGTAAAATACTGGTATTCAGCTGCATCCGATAAAGTCTTACCGGGTTGGCTTCCAGTCGGAAGCCGACCCCAATAAAGTTGGGAAAAAGGCTAGGCAGATGATGGTGACTATGCAGCATCTAATTTACACAATATCAGAATAATCTACTCGACATAACCTTATCAGTTGACACTTGCATTGATTATAATCAAGTCTTTGTCTTTCATGGGTGCCACAGTGATTTATGCAATATTTTGCATTTAAAAACATTGAGCAAAGTCATTCTATCATTGCTTCAGCTACTTATAAATGAGCCCTGACTGGAAAAGTTCGACTATTTTAATTATACCGAGTGTGTGATACCTTCTTAAAATCAGCGGAAACCCTGAAACGCTGCCACAATAATCAAAATGACATGATGATGACGTCTCATTTAAAACTAGCGGCTCGCGCAACTTCGTCTGCGCGATGATCTACTCCTATTGGTCGCAGCGTAATGTTATATAGCCTATAGCCTTCCTCAATAAATGGGCTATCCAACACTAAAATAATTTTTCAATTGAAACCGGTAGTTCCTGAGATTAGCGCGGTCAACCAAACAAACAAACTCTTCAGCTTTATAATATTGGTATAGATGTTGATTATAAACCAAAACCTAAACCAAACCAAACCTATAATTCAAAATGTTTGCCCCTAATTTCAAGTTTATCGATAACGTCAACTCCGTCCCAACACTAGCGAGTTCTCATCTGCTACACAGACGACGGGGAGGCATCCGTTTCACTAATGCACTGGGTCATTCCTTTTTAAATAAACCAGTATCAAGTCGTATTGTGTCCACAGTTTATTTGGTCTATAGTGATTCGGATGATTTGATTGTGGGGTAGGTAATGGTGTAGGTGACACTTTTGATTTGAGTAACTTCAAACTCTAAAATTTTAAGATGAAACATTTTGAGTTTTTGATAATTTTTATAATAATTATATTTTGTTGAGGTTAGTCACCAACTCGACACGAAAGACTGGTCACACGTGTGTCCAGTCAGTGAAACTCAAAAGTGGTATGCCTTATTATTACGTCATCTGGACACGAAAAAATTTTTACGCGTGTCGACTTGGTGAAACTTAAATATAATCACTTTTATGTTTTCGCCAACTGGACACACGTTCGGATTTGACCCGAATTCATGACAAAGTACAGTCACTCAAATTAATGTTTTGTGTCACAATCATCATAGGCCACTAAACGTCCCACTGTTGGGAGCGGGTAATTTTGTATATCACTGTATAAATTATTAATTATTCACAATTTGTGAATTTATAAAGAATTTTGTGTGATTAAAATAATGTAAAACAATCACATGATTCGAGTCAAGTCTATATCTGTTCTGTTAGTAGTAACAACACACAAAGTTAATATCTACGTAGGCCGTATTCTTAGTAAGCCATCCTTAGCCATCGGTTAAGGCGGTATGGGCGATATGACCCCCTGAGCTCTATAACTACTCATGTTTAGCCTCAATTCCTCTCGAAAGATTAAGCGCAGTTCTCTTCAAAGTAAATGCCTTTTTAAAATTCATGAGAAGCGATTGTCGAGTAGCTCCAGTGTTGAGTGATATTAGATTCAGGCCTTGAGCTACCCGTCTTAGGGCCTTCGCTTACCGCGTCTTTTTGCAGCTACGCAGACGCAAAACGGCCGCGATACGGTCACGATGCAGTTGCTGGCTGTGTACCTTGGCCCACTAATCGCGTTTCTGTATAGAGGGTGGAAGTGACACCGATGTTAAAACGCTTACCACGTATTCAGTGCATCATTCTGAACCCAAAACTACAATACCTACACGGTCAAAATATATGAAACAACTGTCTTTTTTAACTGACTTCAAAAAAAGCAGGAGGTTCTCAATTCGGTTGTATGTTTTTTTTTGTGTTTGTTACCTCATATCTTCGTCATTTATGAACCGATTCGAAAAATTCTTCTTTTATAAAAATAAAAATAAAAGAAATTGCGAAATTGATACTTGACAAGGATTGTTTTTGTGATGCGAAAGCTAAAAAGGGTAAAATAAAAACTTTTTTGCAAAAAAAACCGACTTCCAAAAAAAAAACACTAAAAAAGTGGAAAGTCGGTTTTTTTGCAAAAAAGTTTTTTTTATATTTAATTTCTATTTGGGGGGTTTAGAATGATGTATGAAATACGCGGTAATCGCTTTACTTTCGGTGTGCCTTCCACGTTGTATTTTCTGTATCAGCCATTTAGCATCCATGCAGAAATGTCTTTAAGGATGCCAAATGGCTAAGTAATTCAGTGTTCCGAAAGTCTGAGAACCAGTCTTACCAAGTTTTATCGTATAACGCAGTACTAGCTGGGTTGTGGAGGACAGATAGGCGGTCGCTCCATGTAAAATACTGGTATTCAGCTGCATCCGGTTAGGCTGGAAGCCGACTCCAACATAGTTGGGAAAAGGCTAGGTACTGAACACAGAAATGTTCGTGAACACTACAGTTGCAAGATGGACTCCGTCAAGACAACCGTCGCGCTGTCGTATCGAAACAGTAGCGATGCTGTCGCGAATTTGCACCGCTTCTGTCGCTCGTTGTAAATGCAACTAACGCGCATTTTTGAAGCAATGCAGAAAAGTTTTTACAAAATTGTCGTTGAAGTTCTAACACCACGTAAGTCAAAAATAGCACTACATAATTATATCTAAGTCTTGGTACAATACCGGTGTTCACTTCAAATTAAATGGAGACGTTGTTTGTTTCTGATTGGCTGAAACAACGCGTCTTTCGATTCTCTAGCAAACGGCATCACAAACAAAAGTCAAAACTGCCGCTACTTACGTGGTGTTAAAACTTCAACGACGAGATGTGCGACAGTATCGCTTGAAAAAATGTCGTCGTGGGCGAAGAGCCTTACATATTTTAGCCTTGTTACCAGCTTACATTTCATTCGGGATTTTAGATAGAATTATCAACTAAGTATTGTGTGATTTGAGCTGTCGCTCCATGTGAAATATTGGTATTCTGCTATACCAGGATGTCTAGGCAGATGAGGATCTTACTTACGAGAGAGACCGTAACCCACCACGCAGATCTAGAGTGGGTTTGTACACGTCAAAGATAATTGTCTTCGAATTTTTGGTTAATGTTCTTATTCATCATTATGAGAGCAGTTGTGATGAAATAGAGCGATATTTAATGTTTTTTTTTTATGTGATGGGCTTACTCTTGACTTCAATCTTGTCCTGAGAACAGAGATGAAGTCGATGATAACCCAAAAGAAGCCTGTTAACTCGCAACTTAAATAAATCGGGGTCATATGAACTCGGGAACACCGATGCAGGCAGGAAATACCACTCCTCGGCAGTGTGCATAATAAAAGACGTAGCAAAGCGTTTTGTGCGAATGTGTGAAACATCGACGAGGTATGAGTGATAACCTGCAGTACCTACGTCTGGACTCCCGATGGAAGAAGGGAGATGGTGTAATGAACCCGTGGAGCTCTTGGGCACACTCACCGAAGTACAGTCTGTAACAGACCGACAAGCATGCAACTTTGCGGCGGTGGGCCAGGCTATAGATGTATGGATATGAAGATTCAATTGACGAAAACTTAACAAAACAGGTAAATCTTTGACAGCTTTTGGCGACTATTTCAACTATCTAAAAACACCTTCCCTAAGCTTCTCTTATTTACAAACTATCAGCCACTTCCAATCCCTGTTACGCCTAACAGAAAAAATTACGCAAAAACGCGCTAGCACAAAATAATATAAAACTTATATTGTATTTCTATCCTCCAAGGAATATTTCGACTACAGTGGAGCCCAAAGTGGATTTCATATGAACATAAAAACAGGAGGATTTTGGGAATTAAATTTATAACTTGTTCAAGGGAAACTGCGTTATATACTGTAGGGTTTAAAACTTAAAATCACTGAATTTTATACCTAGAGTTTCTAGTGTGCTTTTTATGAATGGCGTACCTATTTACGTGCCATACTGAAAGGACACCGACGCGAAAAAGGTATGGATCCACGTTTTTTTTTTTAAATTACCGATTAAAAATTTCTATGTTTCAGAATTATGTTCTGAGTACGAAGATTTCGCGTCGGTGACCATCACTGTCTTAAATAATATGGTGGGATATAGGCAAGAATTTAAAAGATTTTTTTAATTTTTTACGTTTTTTTTTTTTGATAAACTTTAATAATTAGTCTGAAGTTTTAATGAATGGTAAAGTTTTTCAAACTAATTGAATATCTATCGAATGATAGCTGGTATTTTAGCCAGATTATTATAATTAGACATTTCAATAGTTTTTAATTAAATCGAGTTTTTATGAAATATTTTAAAAGTTCTAGATGAAAATCTTTGTCTAACGTCTGGACTTAATTAAGAGCCAAAATGCAAATAAAAAGTGCTGACTTTAATAAATAGCAATTTTTGATGACTGAAAATTACTATAGAATGAGCTCATAAGCCCACGATTCCATTAATGGACGCCATATTTGATAGTTATACACGGTGGAAGAGACACCAACGCGAAAACATTGATTATTATTATTAAATGACCGTGGCATCACTTTGGGCCCTATCAGAATACCAGCGCTGTGACTTTTTTAATGTTACAGCACCATGCTGGGATAGGGGCCTTTTGGCCTCGTACAGGACCAGTTTAGTTACTTTGTTTTTAATCTGTTCTTAAGTTTTCTTTTTTTAAATCTTCGTTTTATTGTCAAAATACCACCACCATTGTTTTGTCCAGTGCGAGACTAATAAATACTTTTCTTTCTTTCTAAAACGGTTACCAGTATTCAGTGCATCTGAGACCTCCCCCACCCCACATAAAAAAAATCATCGGTTTAAAAAAAAACAGCTGTTTCCTACAAAACTGCAATACCTACACGGTCAAAATGTATGGAAAAGCTGTTTTTTTTTTATTACCCTGTTAAAAAAATCTCGGAGTCCCTTCCACCTCTCAATTCAGTTGCTAAAGTCAGACATAAAGATTGCCCGACTAACTGTCATTCAGTATAAACAATGGCCCATTGCCAGCCAGTAACCACTTAGTACTTACTAACTCTTTGTGTCCTTTAAAACCTCTAAAACAAAACGATGAAGATATATTAAGAACTTGACTAGACAACATCGTCATGTTTAAAATAATATCTCTTTAGGTCCTGTTCACAGCCTCGTGCGATACAACTTGCGACTCGACCGTCACGCGGTACGCAGGCCCGTAACTTGTTTCACCGTCACGTGTCACGTCAGGTGACTCGGGTTCCATAGTTGCTTTAAATGATAATTTTAATTATTATTTTGTTTTGTTGTTTTAAAAAAAATATTACACGTCAAAAATAAACTATGTTTTAAAACTATATGAGATCGGTGTTTCCTATCCAACTATCGATCAGAAACATTGAAAAAATCAGAGGTCACAGGCTCACAGTATCATTTTAACATAACATAACATCACGCCGGTAATTCTCGAAGGGTTAGGCAATGGTGTAGGTACCTAATAGTAGGTACACCCACGTTTAGCATTTTATGTTTAAGTCTCATGTAATAGGGAGCGAGCCTATTGCCATTTACAGTGCACAAATCCCAAAAACCCAATAACTCGACCTGCGAATCGAACCCAGGACCGCATGGCCAGGAGTCGCACTTGAGACTAACGAGACCTCTTTATAAGTCCAGACATATCTTGTGTCGAGTTATATGATGAGCATGCAGATTACGTGTCACGAGACACGTGACGCTTGAACGCATAGCTCATGGCATAGGCACAAGGTACCATTATTATGTTTAAAATAGCACCTCTTAACAAAGTTACATTCGCAGAGGGAGCATGCATTTCGTACTAGAGCTCCCGACGGAATCGTTCGCCGGTCTAATGTTGGTCTTATCTGAAATTGGTTGACATGACTATGTATTGTGTTGGAGGTTAGCGGAGGTCGTGTTCTGTAATTTATTATGAACTAGCTGGTGCCCGCAAACTTTGTCCGCGTGAAATTATTGTAAAAATATTACTTCCCTATTTGAATTTGATTTTGTTATCTAACAATTTCATGGGTTTTCAATTTTTGGCACGGAACCCTATTTTTTTACCTTAAGTTACTCCTTATAAAATAAGCTATCTGCCAGTAAAAGTTCCGTCAAAATCAATCAAGTGGTTTCGGTTGGTAGCCGTAACAAACAGACAGACAAAAATAAAAAATAAAAATGTGTTTTACGTTATAGTACCGTATATACTTTCATGAATTATGCATTCAGTAAAAAACTGTTATTTTCAGCACAAACAGACACTTCAATTTTATTTATTTGTTTATCAGATTTTAAACAGGAATATCCATCATGGAAAGCATTACTTCCCTCTAATTCTTTGGTTTTTTGCTATTTATTTTAAAAATGATGGTGTACCGCAGCCCTACTATGATCTCTTAATGCAGGAATGGTACAGTTCTTTTTCGAGAGTGAGAAAGAGATGGTGCTAGACAGCAGAACCAAAACATTCCTGCATTAAGAGGTTATAGTAACCTCCCTGGTACCTATACCTCTATCTAACTCTTTGAGTAAAACGGGCGTCATGTTCATGAATGTCCAGTCTTTTTCAACTCTAAACTTACCCCTAATTTAAATTAGTCTACAAATAACAAAAATTGCTGACAATACATTCTAGAGTTTGTACTCATAAAGATACTTCACCGATGCACGTACTAAATCAAAATGTCCGCTGAATTTCGTACACAAGGTCACCCATCATGCGGTCACAAAGAACGGGCCATAAATAAAACCTCATGCAATGCAAAAACTTGGTGAGCCTAGAGGACATAAAATCTTGCTGATGTAGAGGACATTTTACTGCCCCCTGACCGCGTAAAGTGGGAGTCTGTTGGCCTTACTATGATAATATTGTGTAATGAAGTTTTTAAATTTTATTTATGAAAAAAATATAAGTCTAGTTTTACCCGAGATGGTTTGTGGTACGTGGGTAGAATTTTAGTAGTCCATACTGCGAACGATGCGACCTTTAATTGTGTCCCTAATTAAAAAAAAAAAAAATCTGTTAGTCTAATATCATTTTGAAAGAGTAACCAATGGTGTTTCTTGCCGGGGAAAACGCGTATTATTAAATCATAGTTTTATTATGATATTTTATCCTTTCGTAAGTGTATTGAAAAACGTCGTTTGATTCACGTGGCCATTTGTCACTGCAGTTTTCGGCTCCATAACATGGCTGAATTTCGCCTCGGCTGCAATGACAAATTTTCCCTACTTGTATCAAAATGTACTATTTCTTTCTGAAATGGCCTCGTTGGTCGCAAGCGTGACTGCTGAGCATGAGGTCCTGGTACCCGATACCCGGGTCGGGCTAAGTGTTATTGGGTTTTTCCATTAGGAATTCTCAGTAGCACGGAGTCTGAATTTGTACCCGGTTGATGGCAATAGGCTCAAAGCACATCAAAGTGAGTTACGATCGACAACCAACAGTAGCAGTTAACTAAATATGAATCCAGTTGACAGGTATTCGATTTGCGAATAATATTCAATTTTGTACGTCAAGAGGGCCTGTCGAACTATCGACTATCGAACGAAGTATTCGTACTATATTTTATGTTTTTTTATTGGATTGTGAGAGATGGAAATATGTATATTGGATTTTTATTTTAAATTGAGTTGTATCTTTGCTTTTTAGTCTTTTATTAAATTTAATGGAATAAGAGGCATCAAGTTAAAACTTGCTGCCTCAGAATCCTAAAGAGGAGCTCCTGGCTAAATAATAACAGCCACTCGGGTCGATCTTCAGGTTAAGCTGCTCTTGCCTAGGTTGTTCCGTGGATGGCTGACCGCCCATAACATAGTGTTTCCTTCATGCCTCGGAAAGCACGTTAAGTCGTTGGTCCCGGTTGTCGTTTCACTTCTTCCGACACTGATTTGCGTCATCCAAAACGGGCGTCACGTGTATCATCACGGTGGCTGGTGATATGCTTGAAGCAATTTCTTTCATTTGTTTATGCTTTATGCTTGAGCGTATATCTCGTGCGACGTCGCACTTCGTATCGCCTGAGGTCGTGGACGGGGCGTTACGATGTCAAGCAGATGTTTTCTTAACCTACAGGAATGACCCCAGTTTTTTTGCTATCTATGAACCTTAGAGAGCAAATACTGAAGAGGACGTTAATCAGAAAGCTGGTTTCCAAATGTTGTTTCCAAATGACATAATTGAGACGACCCTTAAAAACTTTGCAGACGGAAGGAATCGCAAATCAGAGATACTATAAATAGGTAATATCAAAGCTAATCACTAAAACTGTTGACATCAATATACTTTATGGGTTGTAATACCATAAATAAAAGCCATAAAGTTAAGCACCCATAAAAATAAAAATGATGCAAGTTTGTCTCATTTTCTTCAGCCAAATTACTTAAGGACATCTTTCAAGTTGTTTGGGGTATAAAAATAAATATTTCATTCGGTAACTCCAATTAAAAGTTGGGAGATGAGACTTTGAGGGATAATTTGTTTTTTGTATGTGTTTTCGGGTGAAATGAAGGTCGATATTTGTTAGCTAGGCGTTTAACCTCTACAAGAATTATTCTGAGGAAAAAAGAAATTGTACTGATGTATTTTAAGAAAACGTTTTACAAACGTGTTGTTACCACGTTGGTACACAGTACAACATTCTGAACCCTCCCATGTCTAAATTATAAAGCTTTAATAAAAATAAAAATAAAGCAGCTGTTCCAGATTTTGACCGTGTAGGTTGCAGTTTTTTTTAAAAGAAATTTTGGGGGTGTTCAAAATGATGTACTGAATAAAGGTAACCGTTTGAGCATCGGTGTCCCTTCCATCTAGTACTACGGTTCCTAACCTGGGGGTAATTACCCCTGCAGGGGTAAAACTGGTATTCTGCGTGTTGGCGCCACTGCTTCCGGCGACCAAACATAGCGCCTATATCTAATATTACGAGTCAAGCGACGCACCGTGGGTCCAGTGCTGCCACCTAGACCGGACGTTGGAACTTTGCTGATGAGTCATTGGCTACCTGCATCGGCTGACGTCACTTCGGCGGGAGAATACCAAGCCTTTAAAAACCCCGAGCTTAGTTAGCTGAATCGTAGAAATAACTTTTATATAGTCTTTATTGTCAAATTCTTGTTGTAATTATTTAATAATTAAAAGTAAAAAGTGTTCCATCTGTCTATTTATTCTTGTATTAAAGTAGACTCGACTTACATGCGGGGGTAATGAGTGGTAATATACTATAACAAAGATGACGACGAGACCAAATCTAGCTCGCCAATGCATTTCATGCCCTAACAGTTTTTAATTGCAAGTTTTTTCTGTGTTCATTGGTAACATGAGGGAGAGCGGGAGGGGTAAATCAGATTCTCTAGTTAAGTCATAGGGGTGACAAGAGTATGCCTGCCGAGTGCTGCGGGTTGTTCGAAAGAGACCGCGGCCCCGGAACACAAAGGGCGATGAAGGAACATGGGTGGGTTTTAGTCAGTAAAAGTCTGACACTCCCTCCCGCTCAGCCCAGAGCGGGAGAAGTCATTTGATGATTTACCATCCGGAAAAAAAAAAGGGGTGACAAGAGCGAAAAGGTTGGGAACCGCTGTTCTAGTATATGAACCAAATAGTTTTAATTTGGTACAGTATTGAAATGAAATAATTTAAATGTAAATAAGATAATTATTATCAGAACGACTGACATGAAAAATTCCATTTTTTTAAAATAATGTCATGAATAAGGGCCGAGGAGTGATTGAGATAAAGTTTCTTCTCTGACTACCCTTGAGAAGAAATGGCGAACCAACTGAAACCAAATACAATAACAACACGCCTGTAATCATGTCTGGCTAACGATTAGTACACCCACATTTCGCCAGTTATGTTAAAGTCCCATGTAATAGGGGGCGAGCCTATTGCCATCGACCGGGCACAAATCCAGACTTCGTGGCTGCTACTGAGAAATTCTTGATAGAAAAACACTTTGCTCGAGTTGGGAATCAAACTCAGTAGCTCATGCTCAGCAGTCGCACTTACACACACTAGTCCTATCCTGTGGCCAAGCGCTAAGAATTCTAGTGGAAAGAAATAAGTCTATCTGCAATTTATGACATCATCCTTCATCTCCCAAAAAAAGCTAAATAGCTCAAATTGCAACTAACAGCCGTAAGTAGAAATGAGCTCAGCTCTTCTCCACCCAACTGTTTAGCAAGGCAAATATTTCTAAATACATCTTGACTCCGCCTTGCAGTACACCCTATAGTTAATTGCAGTATTTAGTCTGTGGATGTGTAGCGGACATTATTTATTACAGTTTTTAAATGAGCTTCGCTTTTTGCTGTTCTGTTTATTGCGAGATCTTGCTGGCTTTGAAATTGTCTTTTTCCAATGGGCACTCGCAAAATATGGTTCCTCCAGTATTGGTGGAGTACCGAAGAGTAAAAAGGAATTGGCAGCTTTAATATAGCAGAAATAAATAAAATTGAAGTGGCTGTTCGTAATTTCAAAATAATAGCTTTTTTTTTTAATTCATAATTAATTATGAAGGTGTATACGATAGGCACTTATAACAAAACAAAAAAAAAAACGAATTTTTGTCTGTCTGTCTGTTTGTTCCGGCTAATCTGTGCAACGGCTGGACAGATTTTGCCGGGACTTTTCTTGCAGATAGCTGATGTTATAAGGACTTAAGTTATTTTATTTTAGAAAATTATTAGGATTCCCAGAACCCAGAACGTCATGCTCAGCAGTGTACATCAATTTACCATTAGGTACATTTTCGACTATTCCAGTATAATTAACATTTTGACCTGACCCTCTAGTATTTAAAAATACCAAACACTGTGCATGCTGCACTAAAATTGACTTCGTTATAAACACAGCTCTCATTTGATCCTCATACTCCTATTTTCAGAAGTATTTTGCATCGCAAATTCAGTAATATTTTGAGTCCCTACTTCAGACGGAAACTTGAACGAAATATCATAGTTAAGTAACTTTAAACTAAAGTTTTCATGCAAAGCTTTACTTAAAACTAAGACTGCTACTATGGTGTAAGGTGGCTGCAAGCGTGGTTTTCATGTGCGAGGTCTTGCGTTTGATTATGAATGACTAATTTTACTAACTGTGGCAAAGTTCCTCCTAACCTATCTGTCACAAATTCTACTTTGTACATACTCTTCTTTGACTTTTCACCTTATTTATTTCTCACAAATATCTTTAAATAAATAAGCAGGTAGATGATCATCTCGTAATATCATCGATAGCAACGTCGACAATTTCGTCTCATGAATTTTAAAAAGGAAATTTCCCTTCGGCTCACCTGTTGCATGACAGGCGAACTTCAGAAGTTTAAATGTGTGCGGTAAAGGCTCGTTAACCTCGTTCGACAGAAACTTCAGTGCAATCACATGGAATCTACTCGTAAAAGTAGGAAAGCTGGCTGACGAATAGTGGTGACGAATTTATCCGGCTTGGGCTTGATTGCCACCAAAGCGGAGATGCGGGATGCAACAAGTTGCATTGATTGAAATCTACATCGCTTTTCTCGTCCCTTCTATCAATCGTTTTTTTTTTTTGTTTTTGCGTTACACACTAGGGATTTCTCCTGTCACGTGGGTGCCTTAACAAACATTTAAACTCACATACACAAACAGCCACACCCGGAACAACTACCTGTAGGCCATACAAATATTTGTTTCGTGCGGGAATCGAACCCAATACATGCAGCGCAGTAGCCAATCGCTCAGTCACTATGCCAACCGGGCAATTGGTCTCAGCTTTGATGAAGACCGGTCATAGCTCATAAACCACCACCAGTGTCAAAACAATCATCTGTAAAGCTGTCAACGAGAATAGACAATGGAAGTCAGTATTGACGAGTTTAAAAGTAATGTTAATTCTTTGGCTTGAGGGGTAAGCAATCGGACCCCATGGCCCAGAGTTTTATACCCAAATGGCTCGAACACATAACTCCCAAAAAGATTGTTATAATAGCGTCATTTGTAGTTTTATCGCATAGCAACTTTTTTAAGTAGAACTTCTGTCGTTCCACTGACCAGTGGCATCAGCTCGCTAGGTCAAGAGAGCTCAGGCTGCAGCTATTGTGTTTCGTTTTGTGTTCAACGCTGCCTGTACTACACCATTGAACTTTATCTAGAGTAGGTACTTCTTTGAGGATGGATTATTGAGATAGGTGTTAACTGAGTTGAAGTCTATCTCTCGGTTTATAAATTGAGAATTTTAAGTTGAAACTCTGTCAGACTCTACTTTAGCATAGAATTTGTCTCGTGGTCGCAAGCGTGACTGCTGAGCAAGAGGTCTTGGATTCAATTCCCGGGTTGAGCAAATTGATATTGAATATTTTCCATCTGGAATTTTTCAGTGGCAGCAACGGAGTTTTGATTTGTGCCCGGTTGATGGTCATAGGCTCACCTCCTATTACATAGACCTTTAACATATTAACTGACAAGATGTTGGTGTACTTTGAAATAAAAACGGACACCAATCTACTAACCGGCCGCACAAAACGCAACTTAATATCGGCGCTTGAGACCTTTACCAGAATGTAAAAATCGAGTTAAACGCCTACCTACGTTTCAAATGGTGTTACCAACAGATAAAGTGCTTCCCTAACTTGATCTACCGACTTCCTTTGAAAAGAAAGTAGCTTCATCTAATAGCATTTACAATGAAAAGATAAAATAAACGCGAGTGGAGAGAGAAAAAATAAAAAATAAAATGTACTACTTTTTGTACGTGTATCACAAAGCGGGAAGAGTGCACCACTTTGCGTCAGACCACCCTTCTGCCGTGAACTTACTAGTGTTGGGAGAAAGTTCCCGGGATCCCGGGAAGTGGGGACACAGCGGGATTTAAGTTGAAACTTTTTGCTTATCTGGTTTTGATTAGACACACGACTTTACTCTCTTTTGTTTATAGCGAGCTCTTTGTTGCCAGTAAATTTTTAAAAGACAAGTTTAAAATAGTGTTTTCATTTTGTTCATTCCATTCAAAATGCAATCAGATGTGACTGACTGGAAATCTGAGGGTCTAATAAGACTGATAATTTGATTTATTTATTTAACATTAATTTATGTACACACTAAATACAGAAAGGAACAGAAAAATTGTAAAAAGGTGATGCTTATTTCTAATGAAATCTCTTCCAGCATACCTGTGAAAGGAGATACAAAAAAATAACCGACTTACAAAAAAAAAACACAAAAAAGTGGAAAATTTCTTTACTTTCGGAAGTCGGTGACTATTGTTTGTTTCATTCACTTTTTTGCCACCGACTTACGAAAGTAAAGTAATTTTTTACTTTTTTGTGTTTTGGAAGTCGGTTATTTTTTTGCAAAAAAGTTTTTATTTTACCCTTATTAGTTATCGTATCACACACAAACCCTTGTCAAGTATCAATTTCGCGATTTGTTTTACTTGGATGACATTTTTTTGATGAAATTTCTATGGTACCAATTGGGAAGTATAATTTATTATCTTTTCAGATAAAAGAAGAATTTTTCAAATCGGTTCATAAAATATGACGAAGATATGAGATAACAAACACAAAAAATAAAAAAAAATACAACCGAATTGAGAACCTCCTCCTTTTTTTGAAGTCGGTTAAAAAAGAGACGTAGACATAGTGTGTAAAAAAAGAACATTACTTTCCAAGACTAAAAAAAAACTTACTATAAATGCTACAGCTGGAAACGTTAAGTCCCAAAATCATCGATTATGTCGCAAATTTAACAACAAACGGTAAAAAAACATCGGGACACAAACTTTTACCTATTATACCGCTATTTCAATGCCAGCCTAGAATTAGTGCATGGTGATTTATGTCATGATGACCCTAACGCTGTGTAAAGATGATCCGGAGATTTTTTTTTTGTATTGCAGCCATACCGAACTGCCCCTTCCAGACACACTGGGTGGGGACAATCATCGGTCCGAATTTATTAATTATTTATTTTTTATTAATTACTTAGACTCCGGACCCAGGTTGGTCGCAGCAAGGAAAACCTGCTCAGGTGGAGATTCATTAATGACTCTGCCATGGACTGTAAATGTGGTGCTGTTCCACAAACGATGGGGCACTTAATATCGTGTCCTGCGTGTCCTGATGCTTGTCCACTACAGGAACTGATACACGCTACTGAAGGCGCCAAACTAGTGGCTCAATTCTGGGCCGACACAATTTAGATTGCCATCGACACGCAACATTGTTATTAACACTAAAATACAAAAAAAAAAACTATGAACTGTAGTCTGAAATTAAAATTGAATATATATTTTTTTTTAAAGTGAAATTCATACCATTTATTTCAATTAGGTTGTTAAAAGACACTTTCGAACGACAAACTTTACACGAGAATAAAATTGATTCCAGTTGCCCTATCTTTTTTTTTGAATCCCGGTTCCACACAATTTATTTTAAATCCCGGTTCAACACATCACCAAAGCCTGTCTCATTTGCAGCAGGACTGTAGGGCTCTTGTGTCGACGTTTTTCTCAAGTCCTGCTCTGTTATACCTTCTTACTTTACATTCACAGAAGCAAATGATGCTTAATGCTGTTTCGGGGTTTTCAGCAGCCTTTCGCTTTGTTGTAGTAGTGAGAATTTTGAGGTATAAAGGCGGTGAGTGCTTTGAAATAAATCTGGAAAAAGTTTAGAAAGGAAAGCGTTGAGGGGGAAGGCTTGGAACGTAGTTATGGTTCTTTATTTTTATGAAATAAATATTCTATAATTATTATGTTGTCTTTTTGAATCATTCCCTCTATGTCGATTCCCGATAAGTCGATTCGCGAAACACACATTTGTTTAAAAAAAATTACGCTTGACCTGTCACGCCTTGAGGGTTGAACGGATTTTGAAGTGGCGCATGAGTACATAGAGTGGAAGGCACAGCGACACTAAGCCGGTTACTACGCGTTCAGTACAGTCACAAGCACCAATATGCATACACTTTTCTAAATTTAAAAGCAATTTTCGCGAGAATTAACGATCGTAACTTGGACATAGGATCCATTTCATAAAATACGAGTTCTAATAATGCTATTTTTATAACAACATGAAATTTTAATCAGAACAGTAGGAGAAAATCATTTTTCAAAGTCGCTAAGTGTTTACATATTGGTGCTCGCGACTGCACACCATTCTGAAACCTCCACAATGTAATTTTTCGTTGGTTATTAAAAAAAACAGCTGTTCAGTACATTGTGACGTGTAGGTATTGCAATTTTGTATGGAACAGCAGATTTTTTTCTAACCGGCTAGACCATAACATGGACGTAGAAAGATTGATATCCCTGTATATTAATAATTAATTATTCGCAGAAGGAATAATTTTTAACCCCTTCGCGGGGGAATCCGCCCTGTATTGAAATGGGAGATCCCATCCGATAAATGTGAGATCATCATCATCTGCTTAGCCTTTTATTGCCATCAACGACTTCCAACAGAAAGTCTCCGTTCTCGTCACATTGTTAGACGGGCAAAGCCGCAGGCTCCTTATAAAAATTTAAGGGTAGATAGGTATAATAAGATCATGGAAAACCACCATATAAGTTAGTCCGTAGAGACTACCACATCCATAAACATATTCTTGAAGTAATATCTTAAGCATAAACTTAAGTGCATTTCCACAATCCCCTCACAAAGTAAAGTTGGTAACTTGAAAACCTTCTAATGCATAAGACACCCGTAAAGTTGAGTCGTTAGTAAGTATTTTACATAATACATAAAACAACAGGTGGCTAAGTTAACTCAAAGAGTGCAGAGCGGTTCAAAACCAGCTTTGAACGTATTTGTTTAAAGTTGGAATGTTTTTTAGAAGCTTCTCGCATGGAAAAACCAGGTTTTTTATTGAATTCTGTACGATAGCAAATAGTTTTGATCTAACTTTCATCTTCCTGGCCTTGTCCCATTCTACTTGGGGTCGGCGCAACACGTTTTCTTTTTTAATTTTCCCCTGTCAGACGTCACGGTATCATTTACTCTTTTCTCTTTCATATCATTCCTCACACAAGTTTTGGACTAATAATCACGATATTACAATTGACACATAATCCCGTGGGATTATAACGACAATTTTATTTTCATGCATATCATTGCATATTAATGCGTCACCTGTCATGCAGAATGTTTTGGGTTCAAATCTGGGCAAATATCTGCTAGCCCGTACAATCCATAACTACTTCGTTTCCGAGTTTAATATTGGACATTACAAATCTGAAATCGCTAATCTGCCTTGAGCAAGTGTGAAAATTAATACCGAATTACTCTTACCTTCTCTGTATTGAACTTTGCCGGCAGACATTTATTGTACTCCTGACCAACTTGTACGTACTTAGACACTAATCTTGATCATCATCTTGATGTGTTATTAATCTAGACACTTTGTGTGTTCAGCATAAACGCCATTTATAAGTGTCAAAGCGCTCTATTTGAAATTCATTAAGTTAGCAGACTAAACATTTGGCTTCTAAGATAAACCTATTTGACTGAAGGATAAAATAATGTTGACTTAGTGACTGAAAACTGAATTTATTTTCTTTAACAATTTCAGGGGTGCAGACATACCAGTCGGGGGTGCGCGTGAATGTACTTGTATCTCCCGAGCGCCCGACACATGGTAGTAGTAGGAACAGTGGGTTTTTAGTCGGTTAGAGTCCGACATAACCCTCCGCTCGCCCCAGATGGAGGGTATACACGAAGATTTTCCCACTCAAAAAAAAGGGGTGCAGACATGTGCGGATCGGAAAAAGTGAGTAGCACCCCTGACTTGAAAAGTGTAATAAGTTTTGCTGAAGTAAGTGAAAATACGTTATTCAATTTATTTATTTCAGACAAAACGATCGATAATTTTGTTAGTAGGTACACTTAAAAATAATGTGAGTTCAGCAGTCATTGTGCCGATAGTCGTGTCGGCCAATGGTTTAATAGCCAAGAGCCTCGACCAACATCTGAGGAGGCTCTCGCTTGGCAGCTGGATTAAGGGCTTGATTCAGACAGCAATACTTCTGGACAAGGCGTGTATTGTTAGGAGGTTCCTCTCTTAAGAGCCCTGACCACCGGTAGCTCGGACCCCGTTCCCGGTGGGCAACAATTTTTATATTTTTAAATGTTTGTATACAATATTGTTAGTAAGAATATTTAAAAATGTAAATTATGTGTACGAAAACTGAAAAAAGGAATGTGTGTAATAAAACAATAAGAGACAAATACACTCTTTACGATATTATTAAAACTTAATAAAAATAATATATATCTAATAATTAAATAATACTGTCGAGAAACTTTAATAACATTGTAAAAGGCTTAATAATATTCACGAGGTGAAATTGAAAACCGAAGTTTTCATTATGCGGTTTGCTATAACTATTTAGTCAGGTGCTATTGTCAACTTCTGATTACAGTTTCTTCATTTATTTAACACCAGCCTTTGCCTGCGACTTTGTACGTGTGGGTACTAAGAATCAAAAAAAAAAAAAGACAATTTCTGTGATCAAATGTAGCCTATATTTTAAGTTAGGCAAACACTCGTAGCAGTAGAGCAAACTAATCAGCAAACTCGTAGCAGTGATGAAAACTGTGTTCAAATCCATGCAGTCGTTTTTGCATGATGTGCGTACAAACATATAGAAAGAGAGACAGACAGACAAAATTTCTAAAAACTTTTGTTTTGGCTTTTGTTGCTTTAATAACGACCCCCATATATTTTTGTTTTCAATATCTTCAATGTACAGACATCGGCCTGTTACAATTTTATTATATGTATAGATCTGCCAGCCCAATTGTAACCTTGGGTTAGCAAAAATGAAGATTGCGTGATTAAAACTGACTTATCGGAGGCAAACATCCAACAGCAACCTTAAAATGGCAGCGCCAGGGTAGCCCGAGGACGAGGGCCTGTGGACGGTGAGCTAAGGGCTAGCTCGCCGTCCCTCCGTCTTACTACGACAGGCCGTGTCGACGGCGCGTTCGTGTTCCACGCGCGCCTCAAAGAGATGTCAGCATAGGGAAGGGGCCCGCAAGGGCCGATGCCTGCCGGGTGCTGCGGGTTGTTCGAAAGAGATACCGCGGCCCCGGAACACAAAGGGCGATGAAGGAACATGGGTGGGTTTTAGTCAGTAAAAGTCTGACACTCCCAGAGCTCAGCCCAGAGTGGGAGAAGTCATTTGATGATTTCCCATCCGGAAGAAAAAAAAAAAAAAAAAAATGGGTAGCCCGAGGAATTTTTCTTATATTTTTTTGCAATGTGCAGGTCAGTGTCAGGTTGATTACTGATTAAAACATGATTCGCGACCGTAACAAATATGGCTTTACTAAGTTATAATCATTAAAATCATCAACACAACCCTCTAAAGTTAATCTAATCCCATTGAATGACTATTTAATGAAAAAATTAATCAATGAGATTATAACATAAGTTAAAGGGAAATACATACGTCTTACGGTCGCGAATCATATTTTGTTCAACATACAACCTGACACTGACCTGCAAATTGCAAAATGCCAATGGTGAGAGTAGATCTCCTCCTTTGCAAACCTTGCCTGGGCCGTCCCGCAACCAACTCGTCTAATTACTTTAGCCAGGTTGTCGGTCCACCTGGCTTGTGGTCTGCTTATGCTCCTATGGCCATTTAACTAAAACTACCATAATGCATTTAACCATATTCAACTGTCAAATATCAAAAACAAGCTTTTGCATGCGGCTTCGCTCCCGTTATTTACCCACGGGGACGTTTTAAATGTAGCCTATAACACTCGGTGATAATATAGCTTTTCGTTAGTGATAGAATTTTCGGAATCGGAGCAGGAATTCCGAAGATTACCCCCTACATACAAACTTACAATGAATCAAACAAAATTTTACCAGTTTATAGTACTATTGTATTGTATAAATATCTCAAAAATCCTACAATTCCTATGAACACAAAGTAAATTATTCAAAGCTTCTACAACGGACTGATCATCATCAACATCATCATTTATTTCCCAAGCCGCTACTAAATCCATACAGACAGTTATACACTTCCAAACTTCTGCGAAAGGTTCGTGTTCAATTTTAATTAAGGAGCAAGGTGTTTTCTTAAACGTTATTTGAGGTGTTGAAGGAAACTTTAGGTATTTTAGAGCCTTAAGTTGGTTATTTATGGTGTATTAGCTTTCGCCAGAGGTTTTGCTTGCCCGGTGTTTGGAAATTTATCCATGTATGAATGTATTACCGGTATACAATGTACCTATCTAAGATCCAATAGGGCCTAGAGCCCGTGATATTCTATAAACGTTTACGACGATCGAAAAGTCAACAAAATTATAGGATTGACTTCATCATTCTCCTGCCCTTAAACACTAAATTTATATACGTACAGGTTAGGCATGGGTATACTTAATTGTATACCCACATTTAAGTCCCATGTAATAGGGGGCGAGCCTATTGCCATCAACCGGGCACAAATCTAGACTCCGTGGCTGCTACTGAGAAATTCATGATGTAATAACTAAAAAAACTAAAAAACCTGACTGCGGTAAAAAACTTAACTTACTTTAAGTACTTAGCCTACTTTTTTTTATTTCCAGCTTTTTAGTTTACAAATAATTATGAAAAATTTTGCAGACAATTAGCCAAACAAATTTTTACCGCCTTCACCGCGTGGAGGTACTCCCAGCTTATGTTGTGTTCTGATTCAAAATTTATACCCGGTGTCACTTTCACAATTAATACGAATCTAACGACACCTTTGAAGGTAAAATCCATCGAGCCGTGCAGGCCGCAGAACGTGCTAAACAATTATACATACATACTCTCGAAAAACATAACCCTCCCCTACCCTCCTTCTGGAACAGTCGGGTAAAAACCGAATAACACTTTGTCCGGTCTGGGATTCGAACCAAGCAGTCGCGCTTGCAGCCACTAGACGAACGAAGCAGTCCACACTACATTTGCTCATGCAGTATGCCATGTAAGTATAAAAGGAATTTTTTACCCAATCAAAAGAGGATCAAAGGCATTCCATTCTATGTTTTAGTAAGGAAAAACAGAACATTAATAAGAAGGGTCTCGCTCCCTTTATTAACTTCTAGATGGAATTTTGAACTACCGCCATTTTTGTTCATTTTGAATGAGAATAACTCGCTTGTGTGCCGCTAGGTCAGCTGGGATTTTAGAACTAGGATAGACGGTCTGAATTTTGAGGTAAACGGACTAATTTTATTTTTAAAACTTTTTAATTAGTGTAGCCTGACACTTCAAGTTTTAAAGTCTAGCATTATCCGTCTAGTATTTTTCTTATAAAATTACATAGGCGCTAGGATCTATACAAATAAATAAAATTGAAGTGAATGTTTGTGCTTTCAAAATAACAGCTTTTTACTGAACGTATATAAAAGTAATTACGGTACTCAAAAAACATTTTTTTTTTAATTTTTGTCTGTTTGTTTGTTCCGTCTGATCTCCGAATCGGCTGGACCAATTTTGACTTCACTTATTGGCACATACATACATTTGTATGTGCCAATAAGTGCTGATGTAGTTGATGTCGAGTAACTTAGGCTACTGAAAAAACAGTGCGTCGATAGGTACATTCCCGGACTACATAAAAAAACTGATGCATAAGCAGCTGTTTTCTACAAATAAAATAAAAACGAAACACTTTGTGTGTTCTTTTAGAACTAGTCTTTCATGCGTAACATATAAAAAAAAAGATCTACATTTCAAAGGTTTTATATAATTTTCATGAGGCCTACAAAAATTGCCAATTTAGGTTGTTAGTGTACGAGAAGCATTTTCTCGTACCTCTACCTAATTTTCATTTTTTCTCATTTTTATACACGCATAACATAACGCCTGTTACCTCCGATAAGTCGGGTAGAGCTGGTGTACCCTCGTAAATATGATTGGCGACCGTTACACGTTTGTATTCACAGAGTAATTATCATTAAACTCCCATTGAGTGACTTTGACGACCCGAATGGCGCAGCGGTAGGCTGCCTTACGTTCATAGGGTTCCGGGTTCGAATCCCGGTAGGAGCAAGTGTTTGTGTGATAAGCATGGACATTTGTTTCCGAGTCATGGATGTTTATATGTATAATAAGTATGTATTTACAAACAAAAAAGTATCTATGTAGTATATCAACTATCTGGTGTCCACGACACAAGCCTCGTTGCTTAGTGTGGCACTAGATGGCGCTGTGTGTAATGTCCAGCGATATTTATTTATTTATTATTTACTTTTTCATGAAATTGACATTCAATGGGATTGGATGAACTTAGAGGGTAGCATTGATGATTTTTATGATTATAACTCGACTAACTAGAGGTTGGATTTAAGAATTTTTATTTCTTATTGTGTTCACTTGTAGCATGAGCCAAATAAATATGTGTTCTTTCTTCACCGACATCGCCAAGCGTGGCTAACTTAGCAGATCAAGTCTTAATACACTAGCCGTAGTGTATAGCAGACAGTAATCTACATAAAACTAGGTGGGTAGGTACCCCTCTATGTTATAGCATAGGATTAACCCCAGAAACCCTCCTGTGATTGGCAATGCTGCTCACCCCACAAAAGCGACTCGTGTCACTTTGACAAATCAGGCGTTTCCTGCGGATTCCTGCGGCGATGTCGCGATGAAGTCTCCACACTTATATACGGAGCTAACTGTAGATATGTGATGTCAATTGTAAGATGTTGTTTCTATAGAATAGTGCCTTTGTAGATATGTATATTATAGCTAACCGTTTAGATAATAGGTTCTCTAAGTACATCATCAGATAATGATGTACTTAGTTAGATAACTAGCCTCTTCGCAACTATGTTGGGATCGGCTTCCAGTCTAACCGGATGCAGCTGAATACCAGTATTTTACATGGAGCGACTGCCTATCTGACCTCAACCCAGTTAGTACTGGGTAATACGATACTCCTTGGTAAGATTGGTTGTCAGACCTTCGGGCCACTGACTACCTGTAACGACTGTCAAATATCTACAAATGACAGCCGGGACCAATGGTTTAAAGTGCGTTCCGAGGCGCGGAGGAAACACGGTAAGTAATGCGTGGTCACCTATTCACGGAGCAACCTAAGCAAGCGCTTCTTAACCTGAATTCCGATCCGAGTGGCTGCTATTATTTAGCCACTAGCTCGTGTTGCAATAGCCACTGTGGAAAAAGAAATGAGAGAATATGTGGCACCGCCAGACGACTTGCCCGCCTGCCTTGCCTACCCCAATGGTCTTGGTCGTGAATGGGGTCTTCAAAGGTTACCTTCTTATAAAATTCATATATCTAAGGTGTAAACGCACCCTTCACGAAGCCGACAACCAAGCATTCTGTACATCAAACTAAAAGTAACTCTACGCAAAAATAATTGCTGGGAAACTTCTTTTTTGTTGATGTGAAAAATTCATTTTTGGTTAGGACTTAATGTGACGCACTCAAAACATTGCGCTGATGGATGCAATAGTACGGGTGTCGTGAAGCTATTTGAAACATAAAAAGTTGTACTTTGACCCCCAATATCTCCGTAACTAGACGATTCCCAGTCTTTTTTTGTTAGCTTCTCATGTGTCCCACTTCTGGACAAAGGCCTCCCCTTTCTCCTTCCAAACCTCTCTATCTTGTGCGATCTCTGGCCATGTTCTCCCCGCAAACAAAATCAGATCGTCACACCACCTTCACCGCGGTCGACGGCGATTTTCACCGTCAGGTGTAGGTATATCTCCACTGCGAGGATCGACCGGAGGACACGGTGGAGCATACGGTGGAGGTCTGCCCCGCTTGGGCGGAGCAACGCCGTGTCCTCCTAGCGGCGATCGGCGGCGGCGACCTCTCGCGTCCGACCCTGGTTCGAGCCATGGTCCGGAGCGAGACGGAATGGGAAGCCGTCACCTCCTTTTGCGAAGCAGTCATGCTAGCAAAGGAGGAGGCGGAACGTGAGAGAGAGCGTTCCTCCTTACGTCCCAGCCGCCGCGGGAGGCGCACTGGGCGTCGGGGGCCACGCGGTGGCCCCCGGCCACCGTAGACGCGGGCCTGTGGACGGTGAGCTAAGGGCTAGCTCGCCGTCCCTCCGTCTTAGAACGACAGGCCGTGTCGACGGCGCGTTCGTGTTCCGCGCGCGCCTCAAAGAGATGTCAGCATAGGGAAGGGGCCCGCAAGGGCCGATGCCTGCCGGGTGCTGCGGGTTGTTCGAAAGAGATACCACGGCCCCGGAACACAAAGGGCGATGAAGGAACATGGGTGGGTTTTAGTCAGTAAAAGTCTGACACGCCCTCCCGCTCAGCCCAGAGCGGGAGAAGTCATTTGATGATTTCCCATCCGGAAAAAAAAAAAAAAAAGGTGTAGGTATATCCAGATATGGTCTAGAACAAAAAAAAATAGCAATGACGAGTGGAACAAGTGCCTTTAGGCTTCGTCAAGGGTACTTACACCCATTATAATTGATGATAAAATACCAAAAATATCACGTTCTCTTCCGAATCCGGAATCACGAAATAAAATAACCGAGAGCCACTCAAAAGCGTGCAACGTTGTCAAAGTAGTCAGCCGACACGTACCGACACGTTACACGCTACTCGTACGTGTTCGAGGAAACTCTTTTACAGAGGAAACGATTTGCCGAACACGTTTTTGGAGGTGGTAATAATAATTGCCTTTATGTCCCTTCGGGTTTTGATCTAAAGTTAAGATTTGAAGACGATATTGATAATATTATGTATACAAAAAGCGCTATGCTTCCACAGTTATTGTGCGAACCGGCAGGCTTGGAATTCACTGCCGGCTTCTCTGTTCCCTGATCACTATAATTTGGATTTATTCAAAGCTCGAGTGAATCGGCTTCTTCTAGGTAAGCGTGCTCCACCCTAGACCACGTCATCGCTTCTCATCAGGCGAGTTGCGCCCAAACGCAAGCCTATTTAGTATTAAAAATCAGTTGTCCAGTAGAAAACTTCAATACGTACTCGAACTTATAATAAAAATCAATTTTTACTCGAATGTGTATTTGGTATAGTCTTAGACTTATTACTAAACACTAATATTTGTACACCAATTTCATTGGTAGGACATAGAGCTCGACTAAGACCTTTATTGTAATACCTGTGTTCACAAATAAAGATTGATTGATTGATTGAACAAATTGTTTGCGACAGCAAACTTTTTTTCGCGTTTTCTATGTTGGTCCAATAGATAAAGTGGTTCAGTTTAATGGTTTGCATCACAGCCTGAAATATGACTACACCTTTCTGGTACACGCTGTAAATAGTGAAAGAACAGTGCGAAGAAACAGGCAATTCTTAGAACCCCTTTGAAGACATGTGACTTCTATTCACCCGCCCTGGGCTCGCCTGGTGAATTACGGCCCACTGACACTCACAGAGATAATGCCTGTGTCCTCCTAGTGGGCACGTTATACCTTCCATTATGGGCCCAGCAAGAATGCGCAGAGCAAACGTAAAATAAACGTGTATACCACATGTGGTGCTGTTCCTCAAACGATGGGGCACATAATATCGTATCTTGCATGTTCTGTTGTTTGTTCGTTAAAGGAACTGATGGAAGCTACTGAGGGCGCACATCTGGTGGCTCTGTTCTGGGCCGACACGATTTAGATTGCTATCCACACTCTAAGAAGAAAAACGTTAAATAATTTTTAACGCCTTTTAAATAAAAATACAACTTATCCTATAGGAACCTGCTGTGAGTACTGGCTGTCACATACTGGTCTTCGGATTTTTCGTGCTACGACATAGTCAGGTTTTTTCACGATATTCTGTGTAAGTCATTTCTAACATCCGTATCTATAGTCAAGTTAAAGTAATTATTTGAGCTTAAGTAATTACTTTGCAATTTTTTTTTATGTAATAGACTAGAATTACGAACTATAATTTTATTATTATACTAGAAATTTGCGGTCATATGAATAAAAAAAGAAATCGAGTAACTATGAAAGTTTGTATGGAACAGCAGATTATTCTTTCGGGAGATGTTGGTACCATGGATTAAGTTTTTAGGTTTGATAGTGAGTACCACTCCGATCCCGATTCTTTAGTTAATTCGGTTTGGAACACAGCGAGCGTGCCCCCGATGGCACATGTGGGCAGATTTGCGAGAATATACACACTCACGAAATAAGAACCGTCAAAGAAAGCAAAGCTAAGAATTCAAATATTTACAGTTCTAATTTTAGGAATAATTAACTGAACTACATAATAAAAGTCGTCTCTTTAAAAATGACATTTACTCAAGTAAAGACTATGACTTGTTTGTAGATACGGGTGTTAGATTAGTTAAATATTGTCCCCCACTAATTTTATGCTAAGCATCATACAAACACCTCCTTTTCTGAGTTCACACCTCTTCCCACCAAAAAAAAAAACAATAAGCTACCTCTAATTTCTTTCACCATTTTTTAAAAGAAAATGCTCTTAAGAAAATCAAGAATTAAAGTCGCAAAGCGTTTACGAGTTTTCTCAAGGATATTCACGCTACCCGCCCTAAGGGGTGAAGTCATTGTTATTCATGAATTTCAATTGTCGAGACTTAAAACGCTGCCCCAGCGATCTTCAGCGACCAATTATGAAAAATGTAATTGATGAAATGTTATTTTTCTGATTATTTTAGACGCATTTAGATTTTGAGCAATGAGAATCAACGTTTTTTTACACAAGTGCCCAAAAAAGGATTGTTATGTTTTTAGGGTTCATTATCATCATCTGTCTAGCCTATTCCCAACTATGTTGGGGTCGGCTTGCAGTCTAACTAGACGCAGCTGAATACCACTATTTTACATGGAGTGACTGCCTATCTGACCTCCACAACCTAGTTAGCACTGGGTAATACCCCCTGGGTGAGACTGGCTGGTTGGTTGGTTGGTGTTACCGTTGGATTGCCATACCATAGGTCTCGAGTTCGAACCCAGGACACGCACCTCTGATTTTTCGGAATCACGTGCGTATTGTATAATTATCACTTGCTTCGGTGAAGGAAAACATCGTGAGGAAACCAGCATGCCTGAGAAATATTTCTCGACCGCATGTAAAGCCAAGTCAGAGGAGGGTTAAAAACTCTAACACCAGGTTAGGCACTAACCACACGATAAAGAAAGAAGAAGACTGGTTGTCAGACTTTCGGGCCACTGATTACCTGTAACGACTGTCAAATCAGTACTAACGGGGTTGTGGAGTTCAGATAGGCAGTCGCTCCATGTAAAATAATGGTATGTAGCTGCATGCGGTTAGACTGGAAGCCGACCCCAGCATAGTTGAGAAAAGGCTAGGCAGATGATGATGTAAAATTTCAGGGTTTAGCAAAATATTTCAAGGCATCAAAATTTCTTATCCATAAATTCTACAACACATCATACATCAGTTCAAGCTAACAAAAAATAAACCCTTACCAGTGGCATTATTTTATTTCAAAGATACATTTGGAAGAATTTAATTTAACTGGAATTTTTCAGAAGATCTTCTGATTTTACAGTAGAATATTCTCTTTGAAATATGCCAACAATGTGAGGGGTTTGAAACGCCGGTAAGTGGAAATGCCGGGAAAGAACGCCCTAGAAGCACATACTAGTTTTGCCCGCAGGTTCGTTTGTGTGCACAATTAAGAATGAGTTTTTGAAATGAGCTTGCAGGACCAACCATGTAAAGAAATGAAGTTGAAATTTTAGGAAATCCAGAAAAAGGGGTAAAAATGTATCTGCTTTTAAAGGAAATGTTTTTTACTTCTGAAGTGCAAAAAAAGAATAATTCCATAGTTTAATCTTTGGAACAAGAAACAGTATTCAAACGAAATTCTGTGTAAAAATCCAAGAGGTTCTAGTTAATTAAATTAATAATTAATTTAAGGCGCCCTAGCACGAACGCGTGTCGTAATTAAATTCGAACAATTTTCAAATGAAAAAACAATTGATTTATGTATTACAAGAACGATAAGTGTGAAACATGATTAGATTCTTAAAACGTAGTTTTATTATCTTTGTAACGAATGTTTTTAATTGCAACTTGTGAGATGACATTGCATTTCACAATACGTTTACTCTTATAGTCTTTTCAAAGAATTTTCTAGTGCCCACCAAGCGGTTGATTGACTCTCCACGTGACCCTCTGGTCACGGCTTTTTTTATTTGCCAAAGAATCAGCATTGCCATCCAACGTGGCAATGCTGCCACTGGGCACTTCTGGGCACTTTTCCTATTGACAATAATGTGAACAAATTTTGACGCCTTGTAATTCTTTTCCCATTTTGTCACTTCTTCTATTTGTAGTTTGTAAATAATATTTTCTAGTTGAATCAGTATTCATACGTAGGCCACTCCTTCTAAACATGATCGAAATCTTTACCCACAAAGAAGAACATCGCCAAAAACATACAAATAACTAACAATCCTACTAAATCCCTTAATAAAACGTTTTCAGACAATGAGTAAATGTCTGTAAAATCTCCTAGATTCAATTCTATACCTGTCACGGAGCTAATGAAAATTGTTTTTAAAGTCAATCCATTACCCCTAGTGGGACTGAGAAGATTCGAACGGGTAGGTCGCTATCAGCTGAGAAAATATATCATAGTAAGATATCGTGGAGGCTCACTGGTTCGCTCGGCTTTGAGACGGGAATATAGGTGGTTTTTAAATGGAGGATTTTATTGGAAAAATTTATTAGGTATACATACGAAGGCTAAGAGTGTTTTCTTTATTAAGGGTTTATGTCACAATACTGACTATGTCGCTCCATGAGAGTTGGTTAGGTGTATAATAATATTATTTACTTGATTATCAATTTACCTAGTCTGTTTATCAATATATAGTGGTTTGTCCATGAAAAAAACGGATATTCACCACTAATATGACTAAAGAAATAGAAACGAAAAGTTTGAAAGCTCCAAAAAACTAATAAAATAAAAATAAAATAAAAATAAAAATTATTTATTTCAGACAACAAGGTCCATAGGCAAGGCAAAGTTGTTAGTAACAAGAATTTTGCTTACAACTAATGTTAGTAATTAAAAATTAAAATAAGAAAAAGAAAATAAGACATACCGACTACCCCCGCACAGTAGGCTCACCGGTCTCGCAACACATGGAGTTCAGTGAACCTACTGAGCAGAGCAGTATCAGTTCTCTCACCAATCATCTTCAGGACGCTATTCGGGCTCCCCCGTACTCGCCGCACCACAGACGCAACTTTTTTACGCATAATTGCGTAGAAATCATCTACGCTGGCGTCAGCAAACATACCGGATGCACTGCAAAATCGAGGGAGCCGAAACAGAGCCCTGAACACATTATTATACTGGACGCGCAAGGCATTGTAGGCCCTCTGTGTAAAGTTTGCCCACAGGCCGCTCGTGTAGAACGTCTGGCAGAAAGCCTTGAACATTGTTATTTTAACAGGAGCCGTACACCGAGCGAACCTGTGTGCCAACATATTACCACGGACCGACAACGCCCTGCGCTCCCTCTCAATATCTAATTCGTCACTCAGATTCTCAGTTACAACGTGTCCCAGATATTTAAACTGTGCAACACGACTTAGAGGTACACCATTCAGTAATATAGGTGGTATGCAGATATTGTTTTTATTTTTACATTTAAATAACATGAACTCACTTTTACTTTCGTTGTACCTCAGGCCATGCTCCACAGCATAAACTTCACACACCTTTAACAGCTGTCTGAGACCCCCAATTGAGGGGCTCAGCAGCACCATATCATCAGCATAACTCAAATTATTGACACATATGTCATCAATATGGCATCCAACATGCATGCTACTGAGCTCCTCAATCAGATGGTTAACATATATATTAAAAAGCCGTGGCGAGGTCAGCCCGCCTTGCCTGACACCACACTCCAAAGAATATTCATCTGAGTATACATTTCCCCATCTTACTATATTAAGCTGCTTATCGTACCAGTAGGCGAAAATATTTACAAGATCGGCAGGGACACCTGCAGTTCTTAATTTTGTCCAAAGCTTATGATATGACACCAGATCAAAAGCTTTGGACAAATCCAAGAAGCATGCATATACTGGAGTTTGCCTTTTTACATAATAATCAACAGTGTGTTTCAGAGACAGTATTGCACTTTCAGTTGACAACCCTTCTCTGAAACCGAACTGTGTATCCTGTAATGTTACAAAACAATCAAGTTTTCTATCCAATAACCCATCAAACACTTTTGCGATTATACTAGCTAAAGAAATTGGCCTATAATTACTTCTATCAGAGATATCAGCAGTGGCATTTTTCACAATTGGCACAACCACTGTTCTCATAAGATTAGATGGTAGATATGTGTGCCGTATACAAAAAGTGAAAAACATGGCTAACACCCTATACAGGTGCACTCCCCCATGCTGCAAGTGCTCGACACTGAGTCCCTCATGCCCTGGTGACTTTCCTCTTTTCATATTTTTAATAATATCAATCACATCCCTACTTGAAAAACCAATGGGCTTTTCTACTGGGCAACATTCAATATCAGACTTAGACAGCAAGGAAGATTTCACCTGAAAATGATCCTTAAATGTATTTGCAATCATTTTAGCATCACTGATGCCATCAACGCACTCGGGCAGACTAGCCTTACCATTCAAGCGCTTAGTGCCCTTCCAGAACTTATTAAATTTCTTAGCAGAATGTTGTGAGGCCAGTATATCCATTTTTATCTGTTCCTGGTTGTTCTGACAGTACTTTAAGCGTGACTTGAAAACTCGTCGACTTTCACACATTTTATCATACAAGGGTCCACCAACTGGTTTACCACCTAAGACATACAGTTGATGGTCCAGTCTAGCCTGCCCGTGAGCATCTCTGACATGCTTGTTCCAACCATGGACACACTTAACATTATTCGGCTTCCTAGGTAAGAGACTGCGACTGTTAGCCGAGGCCTGACTTAATATATTAACAATATTGTTATATAGGTTGTCAATTACAGATCTGTGCTGTATGTTTTGACACATACTATCAGCACATTCATGAAGTTCATCAGGAAACATAATTTTTCTGAAGTTCTTATTACAAATTTCATGATATTTCTGAATTTCTTCTAACTCCCTTACCCCCCATATAATATTATTACATTGATAATTGTGCACTTCTACTTTAGCTTTAATTACTTCTAAATTACAAGTCACCTGTAAAGGGAAATGGTCTGACCAATAAACATCATTGAGAACTCTAATATTCACCACAGACTGCCATGCTGACTTAGTTACCACACAGTGGTCTAGCCATCGCTTACACCCATATACTTCACTTTGAAAAGTATAAGTTTCAGATGACATACCTAATTTGACTAGATCAGCACATATCCAGTCATTTTCCTCACAAAAATCAAGCAGTTCACTACAAAACGGGGCTTCAGGATGTGCATTGAAATCCCCTAACATAAATACTACCTCAATACTATTGTCTTGTATAATTGCATTCAACTCACCCAAGCACTGAGTAAATTCCGGTAAGTTCACAGATTGGTCAGTCGGCATATACACGCACATTACCAGCATTTCACGACCAGCATCAGTCATTACTTTAATCGCAATAATACGCTCACTTATGCACTTCACGACCGTAACACTGCGAAAGGCACTTTTCCGCCACAGTAGCGCAACCCCGCCGTGAGGTCTGCCGCGTAGTACTCCAGCAGTCAAGTCCACCGCAGACTTCCCCGTGTAGCCAAAGTTGCCGTCAATATCACCCAATACTTGTGTATCATACGGTAGCAGCCAAGTTTCTTGTAGGGCTATCACATCCGCCGATTTACATAAGGTTCTCACACATTCCATACTTCTTTTAATATTTTTGCAGTTATAACTTACTAACGTACTATTCATTTAATTTTATGTCATCTTTATCGGAATCCCTTGGTCTAAATCGTATAAATCTCCTAAACGTTATCCCATTAGGCCACAAGTTATCATTTAAAAAGGTATCAATTTTATTCATTGAGACGAATATTTTAAAAGAATTGTACGGCCTTTCTTTCTTCATGATAACTTTTTCAAGTGAGACTTTTTCCTGAGTCTTATTATATATATATTCACTTATGTCGGCCTCAAGCGTATCTTTGTTTACATTGGAAATAAACAATGGAGTCTTTGTTTCCGCCGCTTTGAACTTTGTTTCCACACCGGTTAGTGCCTTTCCCATTTTTCCAATAAATCGATTCTTATGTCGTCCACGTTGTATCACAGTCCACTCATCTGTTGGCTTGCTTTGTTTCCATTCACCTGGCGACTTAACTATATCTGCCATCGTTGGTTGCGACGTACACTGCGCCGGCGTTTGTTTACACGTAGTAGTAGAGGAAGAGGACAAAACATTGTTCACGCGCTCAAGTGACGACGACATATTAAGCGCTTGCGACGCCGCTGCCTCCGTCGGTTGAACGACAGGCGTTCCCGGTGCGAGGGAGATAGTCCTATTTATACATGCGCGATAGCGCGACGACGGTGTCGTCGGCTCGAGCGCGTTACGTCCCGACGATTTTGTCTTAATGTCGGTATTTGATAAATCATGTGATAGACCTACCGGCCCACTATCCGAAAAATATGCACCCCTTTTTTTCGTGTTAATATTTGGGTAATTAACCAAGGAAGTTAGTTTCAGATTATCTAGGTCTATGCGTACTGTTTCTACCATGTCCACGGTTGCATAGTTTTCCTTAAACGTTTGTATCTCACTGCGAAGTATCATTATGTCCTTCAATAACTTCGTAACATCAATATGATCAAATGATATCGGAGGCAATTTTTGCAAGTCCCGTGCGACGAAGGTGGGAATCACATCCGGATCGATTTCCTTAAAGAGACAGATAATGTCCTCTAAGTCTCTTTGCATTTTGCCATCTCGCCTTCTTGACTTTTTCCTCTGAGAAGTCGTTACAGATTCAAAAAACAAAGTTTTTGCCTCGTCGATATCTGGTTCCGAGAAGGCAGATAGGCACACACGAACTATAGACTCGTTATCCATCACATCATGTTTATTCTGAATGAATGCTAGTACTTCACTTATAACTATATTGCAATTACAACACTTCAACTTATTAACCGCCATCGTTTGCAAAGGACGCGCGCGCACGTTAGCGCTGTGCGAGCGAGACTGATGGTCCATTTTATAGAAATAAAATAGACCAGACCTTTTTTGGAGCCTTAAAAATAAATCGGTAATTCAAAAATATATATATCAATGTGGGTTTGGAATGATGTACTGGACACGTGGTAACGGTGTCTGCGTCGATGTCCTTTCCACCCTGAATTTCATAATAACAACACAACAAACAACCAAACAAACCCAATTACTATAGTGAATTACAAACCTACTACAACCTAAATCGTTGGATTCCACTGTGAATCAAACTGGAGCTGTTCAACTTACACCTTTGGGGGTATGAATTAAACAAGCTATGAGCCATTTTGAATTTTATTTTACTCTCGTCTCGTCTCGTCTCGTCTACTGTCTTGGGAAAAAGCTACACAACCAAGCGACGCGTTTTCCCATGTTGAAAACCAATGAAATAAGATTTTTAGAGCATGCCATGAATCACTGCGAAGCGATTTGCGAATCGACGGCACACATGCAAAGCAAACAACCGAAGCGCGTGTATGTCGCTTGACGCAAACGTCACATCGCCCGAGGCCGTGTACAGGGCTTTACTGTTGCAGAGCTATAACTTTCTTAGTGCCTATAATTTCTGCAGCAACCGTGTAGAAAAATCCGTAAACGAAATGGTTTGAAATCGATTGCATCTTATCTGTACCCTCAGGATAAAGCTCACAGTGAGTGGACGGAAGTAACATGTCTTCGAAACGGTTCGAGGTCCTACCAGTTTCAACATGATGTTCATCGTTTTAAGAGCAGTGATGATGACATTACAAAAAGTAAAGCGATTGTCTGGGTTCGAACCAACATCCTACAACTCATACAGACCTTGCATCATTTATACTCTGGACTCTACACAGCGGGTTTATGTCTAATGGAATCACCTATTATTAGTTTGGAGCAAACTTGCCCCTGCATGTTATTTTAACATAATTTTACATGCTTGACTAGAACGTACGTTTTTGGTGAAAAATCATCTTTATTGCAAGGGTGGTCGATTTATTTTGCTATTTTGGGTTTGATTTGCACCCTGGTTAGATGGGTTGGCTTCTGCGTTTCGGGTTGCGGGTTCATATGTTGTAGGGTAGAAAGATTTGTTTGCTAAAAATCTTTGTAGACTTTAAAGCTCAGAACCAATTAACAAATTAGATCACGTGTGTTTTCCACTTAAACCTACTTACTTTACCACGTAAACATACATTTAGATACCTTATTCCGTTTTTGAGTTTGGAGTCTAGAGTGAAATTCACAAGACAGGCTTAATGGTGTTGGAATTTTTCAGAAGCAGGTTTATAGGGTTTTGGGTTCAAAACCCGGCAAGTACCAATGTGACATTTTCAATTCATATGTACTTTCTAAGTTTATCTCGGACATCACAGACATCGGTGAAGGAAAACATCGTGAAAACGTCTTGAGCAAGCCTGGTGATCAATGCTCGTGCCTTCTGTTAAACTACTACATGTCGTGCACTACTACACTCGTGCTTTCTACATACTATTTTTAAGTGCATGCTTATTAAATCAAGCCTTTAAATAATTTCAATTAAAATCGCCTCCTATCTATACAAATAAATAAAATTGAACTGTCTGTTTGTAATTTCAAAAGAGGATATATAATGACCACCAAAAATAACTTTGTGACCATAACTTATAGTATCTAAAATAATTATACCTATACCAATCAGCAAAAAAAATTAACCTAAAAATGAAAACCAAAAATTACAATGGTTCTAACTATTTCAGTCATGACTGCACTTTAAATTGTACTATGCAACCAGATTTTGTAAATTGATCACCAAATTTTAATGAGCAGTTATTGCGCTATTTCTACCTAAATACACGGAACTAAATACACATAGGATGCAAGAGCGAGCGAAGCGAGCTCGGGACTTTAAACACCCCGACTCGGACCAGGGCATCGCCAGGGCCATCGGGACTTTATTGGCAGTGTGACTGTTCCTAAATTACCCTAGGCTGATAAAATATTCGTTTTTCCTAATTCATGGTAATATTAGTATGAAAGTCGGTTTCCCCGATGGGGAAAGGGACGCGCCCCGCCATCCGCGCGCCCCTGTGAGGTTCGTCCCAAACTGGATGTCTCTCCACCAACATAAGAAATGAATCCCTTAACATGAAGAAATCCAATGCCTCGTATCATCATAAGAACGAGGAAAGGATTGAAGGATATAGTAAATCAGACTAGGGAATTCATAGTTATTGAAATATATTGAAAGTGGTTTCAAAAGTGTAAAACATAACTGGGGAAGCCAAGTATATTTATATTGCAACCAATATAGTTCTCGTAAGTAACCCTTACGCTATCGTAATAGGTAATAGGTCAATCGTGACTCACACGATACCTTGCATCTACACCTGGAGCACTCAAAGCTACACTTCCATAAGTGACGTAAGCGGCTTTTCAGCGGCAATGCGTCGACATCATGCTCCTAGTGAACACTGTCCCTAGCAGCTCTTTCGAACTGGTGTACGTGACAAGGCGGCTTTTCAGCGGCAGAAAGTCAATCATCATGCTAATCAATAGACATGGTCCCTAACAGTCCTTAGACTGGTTATAAAATAGATGTGGTATCAAACCATTCCAATCCCTCCCCATGGAAAGTGCACTTTTCGTACAACTATCGTATATGCAAGACATGTGTTCATGTCAGCCTGACCGAATCATTTGTATAAGATACAGCATAGATTATTCTAGAATCGCTATATGGTTGGTCATAATAAGGTTGGGAATCAAAACTCAAAAGCAATGGCTGGATTGTTAGTTAGAGCTAATGAATACATAATTCAGGAATTACCAGATATTAGAGTTGATAATCAGAACTCAAGAATCATTTTTCAATAGAGTTGGAGATCAACTCTATTGAAACCCTATAGACAGCCCCAAAAGCGCCCACCCTTCACCACTTCCTAGTGTTGGAGCTGGGGAGAAGAAGTGGCGCAACAAACTCCCCAGCAACACGTTTCTGTTTGATTAGTTTTAAGAACTTTGATAAAACCATCAGCCTAGGATAATTATTGTAATAAAGGACTCACCCAGCCGCTCACCAACAAACACACACACATACTAGATTTGTCTAAACAAGGCTTTTAATCCAGCTATATTTAACTTATTCAATCACTATCGCACTATTGCGATAACCCACTTGGACATAGGCATCGCTATCTGCCGAGTCACCTAACTTAACTTCATTATCTTATTTCGTCCGGACCCTATAGCGGTGTAAGACCGACTGCCTCAAGCTCCCTTTCTTCATCTCCAAACCTTTAAAAATACCACGCTTGCCTAACGCCCTTTTTTGCCATTGTTTTAAAGGTTCACTTCGGTCCAGCCCATAACGTGGTACCCAGATGTGCACTAATATTGAAGAATGCACTTACAAACCGAATATTTTTTATCGTTTCTTAGGAATTTGTGGAAATATTAGTTTTGACCTGTCAGCCCGATTCATCCCTAACTCGCTTCCCATTAAATAGAGAATTCATGCGCTTACGAGTGGCTAATATTATTTTACAATTTTAAGAAGGGACGGAACGTTTTGTTATTAATTACAGTAACTTGTCAGGCTGTCAAGCCATAAAATAAACGTTTAATATGCTTGTAAGTGTCCCGATACCGTGTGATGATGTTGAAATAAATATGGACTAAGATATTCGCTTAATAATTAGGAATACATGACAGGTAGTCACAGCAGATAGCTGATGTTACAAGAAGTAACTTAGGCTACTTTAATTTTATAAAAAGAATAATTCCGTGCAAAAATTCATTCAAACAGGAAAACTAAGTGATATTTTTATAACAATTTCACGTGAACTAAGATCGCGCAACAGCTAGTTATAAATAAAAACAGTTTAACAGCACCCATCTTCCCACAACACCAGTTTGAAGTTTATGGTTCATGAAATCAGTAACAGACAGTTCGCATCGGTGCCTTCATTACGCAGAGCGCTTCTAGGTTATAACTCCCCTGTTCCGGCTCTGTGTAGTACTGAACCCCATTTAATTATTAGAATGGTAACTGGGTCATTGTGTATATACAATTAGGTATACATCTTTGGTAGACCTCGCAGGAGATGGCGTGACGAGCTGGATAGAATCAACGACCAGTGGTCCACATTAGCCCTGAATCGAAGGATTTGGAAGTCATGGTGGGTTATGTTAAAGTTGTAGTTACATATATGGCGAGCGATTTTACCCCCTGATTTTCACGATTTAATAGGCATGATGACTGTGTGAGGAAATAAATGTTCTATTTGGGCATCAGTTAGATTGCCAAAAAATAGTGGACACGTATTTTTTGCTTTGTCAATTCAATAAAAATTGACAAAGATTAAATTATATTATATTACTTATTATTATTTTTTTGTATTTTCAACATGATGTTTCTGTTAATAGGCTAGCACCAACAGGTTAACGACCCCGCATCGGTATAAAATATCCTTGCTGAAAAAACCTTCGCCAAATTAGTTTTTTTTTTAATTTCCTTATGCGTATTTGTACCCTTCGGGGTAAATTAAAAAAAAAATATGCGTATTTGTGCAAATTAATACTTTATGCCTGGAATCAATATCTTATAAAATCTATTTCTTTTACAGTTTTATGTGATTTTTGTGTGGGGTATGTTAGGACTTTTTTGATAGTTAAAAATATTCCTATTAACTAGTATTGCCAGTGTTTTTATTAATTGTCGTATTGTCGTCTCCACCTTGTACAATGTATACGTCAGACTTATACTTAAAATGATGCCCCACAGAACCGCAAACGAGAACAAATCTCGAATTCTCTTGAGGAACCACCCCGGAAGTACTAAACCGATGCCGAATCAGGTCACAAACAAACAAAAACAATCTTATTTACAAAAACAAGCTCCTGACCTTGCTCCACAAGGATACAAAGGTCTGTCCAACATAAGGACACGGTTGGACAACCAACCGAGACTAGAATTTGGTAAGCAGTAAGAATTAACGGCGCATAACTGAATGTTTTGGCAGTCATTAGTTAATGGAGAGAGATGCTTTTGGACACTGCGTGTTTGGGCATCATCTCATTGGCCTTTTGGGGAGTTTGAGTGAAGTGCCGAAGTGCTAAATAATAATCTATAGATCGTAATCAACAAATTTGTTTTCCGCCACTAGGCGATGTGGTCTCTAAGCGACAAAGCCACGTTGCAAGTTACATAGGTAGCTCGCAGCTAAATAATACAAGCCGCTTGGGTCCGGATGGGGAGGGGTGACCACCCATTACATGACCATAAGGTAAACATGGCAGGTCCAAGGGCTTAAAACAAAAAGATGCCGGTCGAATACCGCACGTAACTTCCGCCTTTTTAAAAGTCGGTTAAAAAGTAACAGAAAAGTATCTTAATTAATTTACGAGTCTCATATAAAGACTTGCAAATTAATAAAATTATACTTTAAAATAAACGAAATACATAGCACCTTATTAATATAAATGATGATGCTAATGAATACATTTAAAATTAATACTGAAACGAACCGTGTAATAAAAACAGGGTAACTTAAATAAAAACCATTGAATCCTTGACTTTTTTATTTCGTTATTGTAATTATTGTTTCACACCACCTGCTCGTAAATGTCAAATTATATGTGATGCAAACCTAAAGTAAAGCAAGTCATAGATAGCCGGGCAGTAATGTTGTACTGAATTTCATTTCTGCCCGCTGGGTAATAATGTGATTTGAATTTGGAACTTTAAATAACAAATTGCATGAAAACTTTTACCAAAGAGTTTTCGCTGCGCAGGTTTTAGTTGCCATCGATGATGATGTTGATATGTGAAATAATAAGAAACAATAATGTAAATTAATTAAATATATTAAACAAAAAGAGTTACAAAATTAAAAACAATTGTTTTTTGCAAATTGTCAAGTCCAAAATGATTAAATAATTAACTTGCCCTATTTTTTTTAATCAGTGGCGGTAATGACGGTAAGTCATCACAATAGCTGATCGAAGGCTGTGGTGCGCACCCCAGGGTTGCTAGATCGAATTTTTGAATTTTCCGCATATTCAATCTAGGCAACTTATTTCCCCATTTTATTTTTCAAACAGGAAATGAAACAGTGAGATTTAAAACTATTTTCATTCACAAAAAGTACCACTTAGTATCGAATTTTGTTTCTATGTATGTACTGCCGTTGCCGTTCACGCACGACACCTTGCAATCGGCTTATTAAACGCAAGTTATTGATACAAATTAGTAATTCGGTTGTAAAATGGCTCATGAATTCTTGAATTTTACCTTATATTTTAGTGTTGTTTTCTCTAAGGATTTAATTTTACAAAATTTTCCGCTTGAACGATTTCTTTCCATAAAAAAGAGAAATATATTCTTAATCTCCCAACACTAGTATACTCTCGCGGTAGAATATTGGTGCACAGCGCACTATTTCGAAAATCGAATTAGTTTTTATTATCTCGCAGTAGGTGTGAAAAGTAGATAAATCTTTAAATCTCGGGGATAAAGGTGTCTTCGTCTTGGGCTAGCTTAAATCCCTCATTTCTCTCAGGATTCTAGTCTTAACTCCCTCGCTTCGCTCAGGAGTTAACTCAAAGCTCCCGCGCTCCACTCGGGATCCCTAGAATCCCTCGTTGCATTCGGGATTCAAAATAGTGCCCGTGACTTAAGAAACTGCTTTATCCCTTTGGTGTATAATCTACTATTAATACAAGGAACAATCCGCAGCATTTATCTTTTCTTTTTAACCAACTTCAACAAAAGGAGGTGGTTCTCAATTCAGTTGTATATGAACACTTCAATACTTTCATGAAACAACAAACATTCTGATATCAATCGTCGTCCATTCAACAGCTTTCAAATCGAGTCCTGAGCCCTGGGCTAGACTCCACGACCACCGCCAACAAGCAAATGGTGAGACTACATACATAACATCAGGTTTTTTTTCCGAAAGACTGGGCAGAGGTGTACCGTGACACGTCCATATTTTTTCACCTAGGTACCTAAGTTTAAGTCTCATACAGGGTGGAAGGTACTTCGGCGCACAAACGATTACCACGTATTCCGAACCCTCACTTAGAATTTTATCATCGGTAATTTAAAAAAAAACTCTGCCGTTCAATACATTTTGACCGTGCAGATATTGCACTTTCGGAGGAAACAGTCGATTGTTTCTTTTTTTAATTGCCTGTTATAAAATTCTATGTAGGGGGTTCAAAATGATGTCCTGAATACGTGGCAACCCTCGCCCGTACATCACTATCCCTTCGACCCTGTTTAACATGGGACGAGCCTACTGCTATCAACCGGGCACATCCAGACTCCGTGCTGTTTCTAAGAATTCCTAATGGAAAAACCTCAGAACCTTGCCCGACCTCAGAATCAAACCCAAGAACTCATTTTCAACAGTAGTGCCTGCGACCTATATACAAACAAGACAGTGAGAGGTACTACCGAATAGAGTTGACCAGAACCACATGAAACGTACAACCACACAACATAAAATAAATTTATTTATTCTCACACATGTTTCAAGCCAAGCCGAAGTCAATCACTACATAGTATAAAACAAAGTCCCTTCCCGCTGTCTATCTCTCTGTCCCTATGTATGCTTAGATCTTTAAAACTACGCAGCGGACTTTGATGCGTTTTTTTTTTAATAGATAGAGTGATTCAAGAGGAAGGTTTATATGTATAATATATGCATATTATAGTAGATAAAACATTAGTATCTACATTGCACCCGTGCGAAGCCGGGGCGGGTCGCTAGCACTCAATAAACACGTCTGATTGACTTGTTGCAAACTAAACTAGGAGGAAACTCTTAAAGCTAATTAAAATTTCCGTATAAGCAGCTCAGTATCGTCGGCGGCAACTTGAGAAATTAATAACTTCGATAGCATTTAAGTTTCTATGCTAGGTAAGGGCTCGGTTTCATCGCTGATGAAGTAGTGTAGGAGCTGTGTTTAAACATAAAATAATCACTACATATTATAAAACTAAGTACTCCGCCGCGTCTGCTGTCTGTTCGCGATAAAGTCAAAAACTACTGATTCATGAGGAAGGTTTATGTATATAGTTAGCCATAGTTTTGTGTAAATTGGTTGAAACATGACGATAATTGTTGGGAGTCTCGGAAAAAGTCAAACCGCCAAATATGCTCTACTACCCGTGCGAAGCCGGGGCGGGTCGCTAGTGAGCTTAATTATAATACATGTGGGAATATTCCCACAGCTGATAAACAGGCCTCCCCTATGAAATATGGAATGGACGAGCCCAGTGTGGTTGGTTGATGCCACAAATGTCGACGAAATCATGGGTCCAGGGTATGCCGTCTTCTTCATGATTCCTTTACTATTTTGATAGCAGTGCTGATGAAATAATTTGGTTAGTAATTGAGAAGCTCGTGGCTAAATAATAACAGCCGCACGGGTAGATCTTCAGGTTAAGCTGCGCTTGCCTAGGTTGGTCCGTGGATGGATGATCACCCATTAGATACCATGTTACCTCCGTGCCTCGGCAGGCACGTTAAGCTGTTTTTTGCTGGCTGTCATTTGTAGATCTTTGACAGTCGTTACAGGTAGTCAGTCGCCCGAAAGTCTGACAATCAGTTTTACCAAGGGGTATTACGTATTACCCAGTACTGACTGGGTGGTGGAGGTCAGATAGGCAGCCACTCCATGTAAAATACTGGTATTGAGCTGCATTCGGTATGACTAAAAGCCGACCCCAACATAGTTGGGAAAAGGCTAGGCAGATGATGGTGATGAAATAATTCTCGGTGGCCCAGTGAAAGTACTTGCATAGACACAATCTTGTAGCCAGGATTATCCATCAGCAACTTGCTCTAAAATACATACTTGTGGAATTGGAAGTGCCGTACTATAGGTATGTGCCCGACCCAGTTCTCGAAAATGGCAATATCACACTGTACTGGGATCAATCCATCATCACTGAGAGGACTATTGTGGTCAACAAGTCTGATATAGTGGTAGTGGATCGATCAGAGCGGCGCGCAATGATTGTTGACATAACGGTCCCGCATGGTGAGAACCTCGTGAAAGCCGAGAAAGATAAACAAATCAATTATCTTGACTTGGCTCGCGAGGTTGTCGACATGTGGGAAGTGGACTCGGCGATCATTGTGCCGATAGTTGTTTCAGCCAATAGCTTAATTGCCAAGAGCCTCGACCAATACCTGAGGAGGCTCTCGTTAGGCAGCTGGATCAAGGGCTTGATTCAGAAAGCGGTACTCTTGGACACGGCTCGGCCATTCCTTCTCTAAGAGTGGAAGCCTAATGTGCCAGCCTTAGGAACATCATACGTTTAATTTTCTTATTACTGTTGTTAATACTCATGTTTCTTAATACTGAAGTTTCTTCAGAATGGTCATGTGCGTAGTACGTTCTGCAATCGGGTTAGCCTGCATGATCAAAAATGTGTGAAGGTGTACGACACGGAAGAAGTATGTTAGGATCGTAGCAGGTATTCTGTGGTTTCTGCCTATTTCCATGTGGAAAAGGCTTAAGGTTTATGTATGTACGTGTATTCAAGGTGTAGTTTTGCATCCTCGTCAAATTCAAGAAGGTAACTGTGATAATGATTCTCGACCCAAATCAATAATAAAATGGGTTGGTAATTTTTTTCAGATTTTTTTCGTAATACCGGAAATCGATACACAACCCGTATTAAAACGCGGTCCGTCTAATACTAGCTCTATAACCGCGCTTTCACACACACAAACAAACGCAGACGTTTACTCGATAAACGGGTGATTCTCCTCTTTTCAAAAGGGCTTCATTCTGAAATAGTGTCAAATTAAAACAACGAAAAAACGCAGCGTTTATTATTATTGACCAGGTACCGTAATTTATATTGATTATTTACGTCTTCTGACAACCTCCTGAAGTTTGACGAGGTTGCAAAACTACACCTTGTATATGCCTATGTATTATTATTCATTAACATTATTATGTCACAGCAATTCGCTTTCAATAGAACCTAAGCCTTACTGAAGTAGTTTGTGGTGAAGTCTGAAATACTGACGAAGAAACTCCCGGCAGTGTTCGAGTGAATTGTATTGACATTTCTATTTAGTTCTCTTATTCTATACTTGCGGCTCGCTTTGTTGTTCCTTGGAATTACTTCCTTGTGTATATCTTCTTAGCTTTTGTTAAGAGTATCAATATAAGCGGACACAGTATCATTGACTTCTCGCAGATCATTTATAAATAACTAGCGACCCGCCCCGGCTTCGCACGGCAATGTAGATACTAATGTTTTCTCTACTATAATATGCATGTATTATACTTATATACTTTCCTCTTGAATCACACTATCTACTAAAAAAAAAACGCATCAAAATCTGTTGCGCAGTTTTAAAGATCTAAGCATACATAGGGACAGACAGCGGGAAGTGACTTTGTTTTATACTATGTAATGAAGAAAAAAAAAATGCAGGTATATGACGTGCATGAAAATGACAAGAAAATAAACATTAAACACACAACGCATAACACAAAATAAATACAACAGGACGGAACAAAAATCAGTCAGTTGACAGTCAGCTGACATTTTCGTCGTGACAGAAGGTTTTCGATATCGGAAATCGCGTTACGGAACTCAAATGGAGTTAGGCAGGACACCTAGCAAGGCGCAGTGATTGTCATCACTGCGCCTTAAGTGACAGCCTTAGGTTACAGCCTTAGGTGACAGCCTTAAGTCACCTGTCGGTGACTTAAGGCTGTCACCGAATGGCGTCCAAGAACTGGAAAAATAAATGTGGGTCGTCCGGCGGCAAGATGGGCAGACGACATAGTTGCCTTCGGGGGGAAAACCTGGATAAGGCTGGCTTAGGACCTTGGAGATTGGCACAAAAAAAGACAGGCGTATACCCAGCAGTGGGTGAATTCAGGTTGTGTGCGATGATGATGACGTTGTGACTGCAACAAGCAGGTTACCACTCAGCACGATGCTGAGCTATGGGTGCCCACAGCACAGCGCTGGTTTTCAGTGGTCACCCGTGAATAAACGAACGGAAGCCAAGACAGCATAAATATTTGATTACATTAATAAGAAAAAAAAAACATAGTACTTGGATTGTAATACAAAACAACCATAAGAAATAAAATAAACAACATAAAAGTATAATATGTGTGTAGGCTAGACAAAATAAACATAAATACTATTATGAAGACATGGCGTGTTTTTTCTAGCCTCGCTCATTTCAGCTGTGAAAAGTAGGTTTTCTCTTCCATTTGACCTTCACACACGGCAGAAAAAGGGAAAAAAATTCAGCGACCCCCAGTTTTTTGGACGTAGCATCTGCCATATTGATTTTGTTCGGATTGTAATAAGGAATCGATTGAGATCTCTTAATCATCAAAATCGGCTCAGTTGTTTAGGCGCTACGATGGAAAATACAAACATACATACCATAGACTGCTAAGCCCTTCCTTTTTGGCTGTGCCGTAGTCGGGTAAAAACCAACGACTGTTGTTGTCAAATCTTCGATAAATACTGGAAATAAAAATATTTTCAATTGGCCGTAGCTCTGGGCTCCGGCGTCTTTTTTGGTTATCGCAATACCTACTATGTATTGATGAACGTATAATAAGCTATGAAAATACACGGTCAAAATGTGTGGAACAGCTGTATTTTTAATGATCGATGAAAATTAATGTCTATGTGAAAACGTGGTAACCGTTTGCGCGTCAATGTCCCTTCTACTGCCTTGAATTTAGTAACACCTCTGCCTCACCCTTCGTGCTAAAACAAGGGTTGTTTTATGATTACCAATAACATAATATCATTAGTTTGCTGCTAGTGCCCACCCATCCAAATCAAATCTTATTACGCTTGACGTACCACATCCTCAAGCTGTGCCAAGCCATGATTCAGACATTAAACATTAATCAATTACCGTCTACCCAATACTGATTACATAAATGGCTTCATTGGACATCTGAAACTAATTAGAGTAATAACACCGGCCATTATGGATTATGATACGAGTTATGGAAAACTGCTTCGTTGGTCTGGTGGTCGATTCCCGGTTCGGGCAAAGTGTTATTGGGTTTTTTTTTTGTTTAAGTTGTTAGTAGACGCCACGGAATTTGGCTTTGTGCCCTGTTGATGGCAATAGGCTCGCCCCCCTATTACATAGGACTTAAACATAATTGATGAGATGTGGGTGCCCTGTTACGTACACCTCTGTCTACAAGGCGTGATGTTATGTGTGTTATGAAAAACAGATTTCTTCTACGCAATTGATTGTTCGTTGTAATGTATCAGTTAAACTGGGCACCGGACACTAACTAGATATGTTAGTACATTTTCTGTTCAAGTGCTTGTCCGAATTTTAACCAAACTTTGAGTGATTTCACATTGAAACTGCGCCTTTTTTGTCGGGAAGTGATCGGTAATTTTCGATTTCCAAAGGATGACAGGGATTATAAACAATAAAATAACAATTTTCCATCAAGTTTTAATTTTAAATTCTTCATAGATTCATCAATAGTTCACACTACTTCCAGCCATTAAATTAATCAGGATGACCTACAAACTCCCGTACAATGTCGCTCTTATCAGCCAGAAGCGAGACAGCACTATATTTTACATCCATCTCTTTCACATAATTCGTACGGCGCTCGGCTAGTTTCGGCCGGCTACTCGATTACTGGATTCACTCACTCACTTTCCGTCACGTTGTTCGTTCATTGCGCATGGCAACTTTCTTCGACCGCTAGTACGCATGCGGGAACTGTGTCAAGCGGCGACGCTCTCTTGTAGCCTAACCTCTCACTTTTAATTTATTGGCGAAAATAATAAAATAATTTAGTAAAAATGCCGTACCAAGTGCTTCAAATTACGGGATTAGGATGTGTGGTGTTTTGTTTCTTTTATTTGGTTAAAAGGGTCTTTGATACGTTGTATATTTACGCTGTGGGCCCTGTGCTGAACAAAATGGATTTTAAGGCGCAGGGCAAATGGGCATGTAAGTGGTTTATTATCTCTCCATAGTTTTAAATACCTTCTACGGCGACTGTAATAGCTAGTTTTGTAAATTAATTGGTAAAAACTACAGCAGAATGCTACCATACTTCCTAATTTCCACAGGTCGGTCGCTGACCTTTGGGCGGGGAAGTTCAATGCAAGTGCATTTCCGATCGATCGATATTGTCGAACGAGAAGTTAAGTATGCAAAATGGTGGCCGACATTCCTAGGTTTTTGTCTAGGTTTCGAGTAGATAAGAACCTTGGTACGACTACTCGCGAGTCTTTATAATACAACGATGAATGTAAACACTGTTTTAAACTTTCACGGTTCATAATTAAACTTGTACACTGTCACGGGATATCGCAGTGTCTTTCGAGTATCATGGCGCTTGCAACAGCCTCGAAATATCGGGAGCTCACAATAATTATTAATCACGGAAGATATCCCGTAAGTGATGGTGTAAGTTTATGATGAACGAAGTAACTTTCTTTTACATTATTTTGGATAATATTGACGTAGATTCGTTAAAGCCCTGCACCAATTCAGTAAGCATGTCTGCGTGTGGTCAATGCTTTTTTCTGATTTTACTCCAAAAAAGGTTTATTATGCCGTGTAGTGGGGTATTCGGAATGATTACAATACGCATTCTGCCTTATTACACACAAAAGCGGTATCTCAAAAAAATCGTAAAGTAGATTTTGATGGCATCGAATAGTTTAAATAAATACGCATATAATTAACTTAGATTAAAAGCAATATCAATTTAAAAACAAAAAAAAAACCTAATAAGCAAAACGAATCTGTAAAGTTTTAACCAAAATACATATATCTACAAAACTTCGATTTTCTCGAAACTGGCTTTCTCTGAGATACGGCTTTTGAGTTTAGCGCGGCAGTATTGTAGTCGATGGGTACCTTATCTGAAACACAAAATATAATAAAAAAAAATCTGATCGTAAAAGGTAGTAGGTAAGTACAAAATAAAATTGTTCGGTTGAAAACGAAGTGTATTGTTGTTACTGTTTCGTGGTAATTAGCATTTAATTAGTAATTCTAAACGTCGTTTTATGATTACGAACAATGCGATTTTGGTATTTGATGTGACTTGCTGATTTACAGCCGGGTTGGTTAAACTAACTTCTTACTACATAACATACCATCACACCTGTAATCCCCGAAGGGTTAGACAGAGGTGTACCTAATACACCACATTTCGCCATTTATGTTTAAGTCCCATGTAATACGGGGCGAGCCTATTGCCATCAACCAGGCACAAATCCAGACTCCGCGACTGTTACTGAGAAATCCCTTATGGAAAAACCCAATAACACTTTGCCTGACCCGGGAATCGAACCCAGGCCCTCTGACTGAGCAGTCGTGCTTGTGGCCTCGACCAACGAAGCAGTCTTAAGCAACGTCTTACTAAACTTAAATAATACTTTCTTGAGTAAAAGTCATCATTTTCTTCCTGCCCTGGTCCCATTCTCCTCGGGGTCGGCACAACACGTTTTCTTCTTCCATTCGTGAGTGAATGTAGGTACACCTACCTATGCTAAGAAATTACTAATAGGTTTATTTTACAGTGATGCCATATTCTGGCTTAGACGAGATATTTGGGATTAGAACCTGTGATATTTTCACTGCCTAGGACCCAGGACCCCATGAAGGCCATGCTCAGCAGCCGTGATTGCGAAATACTAGACCATCTTTTCTTTTGTGTTTCAGTACTAAAAATGTGATTGTGTTAACGAATTTGGCTAGGTAGGTTTCTGCAAAAACCTTGAAACCTTTGTTTTGGACGTTTCAATAAAAACAACTTTTCCTTTTTAATAAGACCTTAAATTCAGGTTATTCGAGTAAAATGAGGAAACCTGCATGCCCTATAACCAAAAATTTAAGAACTGTGACGTCTAGGTTCTACCGCGCTCGCTGACGGTCAACCACTTTTCAACCTTATCACTCAGGGCATAAGGGTGAAAAGTGGTCGACCTTCAGTGAACTCGGGAGTACCTATCCGCACCGTTCTCGCGTGGTGGGTTACAGCTTTATAATTGCGGAAATAAATGTACGTAAAATGCAAACGAGGATAAAACTATGAACCTACCTTCGTTTAATAGTCTGTGAACTTAACAAATCAATATGTCGTTACAATAAATTTCTTTATTGCCATAAAAACAGGTTGCAGAAAAATGTGAGACCCTGGCTCCTGAGCTAAGTTAGATTACCTGTATTTCAGGAGCCAGTGACTTCTTCCATTTAGGTAACAATTGGGCAAGTTTTATGGTGCAAAAAGGTGACATAATTATATTATTTAAAATTAAGTTTACTAGTCAACATTAAAAATTTAACTATGCACTAATACATAGTAGAAATAGAAAATAAAGTTATAATAAAAGCAATTTAAATAATCTTATTAAATCAAAAAGAAAATTCGAATAAAACCAGCATTAAAACAAATTTGGATTGAAAATTTAACTAAAAACAATATTAATTTTAAAATAAAGAAAACAAAACAAAAACAAAAAAGAAAAGGAATACATAAACTCACGCCTCTATCTTTCTAAATTGGTATAAGCAGAAACTTCTGTCCCGCCGAACCTTCGGCCCTTCCGGAACTCGATATTCATGAATTGTCGTGCGTCATTCGGGTATCATCGGCTGACTTCGTTGCTCGTGATCACCTTTAAATTGAAATAAATTAACTAGTTTCGTTCCATACTTATTTTTAATTTTACTTAAAACTGTATGTAAATGTGTAATAATACGCTAGATTTATTATTTAAATCTTATTTGACAAGTTTCGCTTCTGGTTTCGGCCGAAAAACCTGTTTCGATCGGACACTAGACGTAACATCTGTTTCGCGTCTCTCGGCATTATACAGTCTGAACCGGGCCGTTGTTTAGGGCTGGTTCATCTAACTAATGTCTATTATTCCGCCGCATAAACCTTCCTTTTTAACCGACTTCAAAAAAAGGAGGAGGTTCTCAATTCGATTGTATTTTTTTTTGTCTTTGTACCTCATATCTTCGTCATTTATGAACCGATTTGAAAAATTCTTTTATTTCTGAAAGGATATACTTCCCGATTGATCCCATAGAATTTTTATCAGAATCGGTTTAGTAGTTTGGTTTTTAAATCAAAATATCTGGTAAAAATATGTTATCCAAGTAAAAGAAATTGCGAAATTGATACTTGACAAAGCTTTGTGTGTGATACGATTACTAAAAAGGGTAAAACAAAACCTTTTTTGCAAAAAAATAACCGACTTCCAAAAAAAAAAAACAAAAAAATTGAAAATAACTCTACTTTCGCAAGTCGGTGGCAAAAAAGTCAATGAAACAAACAATAGTCACCGACTTCAGAAAGTAAAGTTATTTTTAATTGTTTTGTGTTTTTTTTCTTCTCCACACACTTATCTTTGCTTGTTCTTTCCGTAGGAGTCAAGCTGGTCCCGCCATATTAGCCTTGCTTCATCTAATATCTCGCGAATTGCTAGATTTATAATGAGACACTTTACCTGTACCATAAAACTGTAATCTTGTTAGGTAGTAATGCTCTTCTATAGTTAATAATAACGGCCTCGCTCAAGGCCATTATTGTTTTTATTTCGTCGCCAATTGCAAACCCATTAAAACACATTCAGGCAATTTTGGGATTGTTCACTAACTTTTTCCCACGGCTTCGTCCGCGTGGAGAGCGGAGATTGTCTTACACCAATGCACTACCCTGATAAAAACTATACTATGCCTCAACCTAGGTCATGGTCTAACTCATTGAAACCCGTTTTGTTGTTCATCGTCTGCCCAGCCTTTTCCCAACTACACTGGGGTCGGCTTCCAGTCTTGCCGGATGCAGCTGAATACCAGTATATTACATGGATATGCCTATCTGACCTCCACACCCCAGTTAGTACTGGGTAATACGATACCCCTTTGTAAGACTGGTTGTCAGACTTTTCGGCCACTGAATATCAAAGATGTACAATTGACAGCCGGGACCAACGGCAGACAGACAGAATTACTTCCGCAATTCCGCATTCATAATTTATAAAAGGATTTGTAGACATTGCGTGAAAAGTAAGTTAACGCTAACTTTCTCGTTAATTCATTAGTTGTAATGTAATATTGAGTAATCTTTTATTAATTAGACTTTGGGAACTGGTTTGGTCATCAACTCATCATGCTTACAACATGGCAACTAAGTGACTGTGATTAGCGGGCAACAAAAAAATTTGAAATGATTTTCTGATATTTATTTATTAACCGTCTCATAAAATATAGATTATTTAATTATAGTCAGTAAAAGATTTACTTATGAATTAACGCGAAAGTGATTTTTCATACACTATTAGAGTTAACCCGTATAACAGTTAATCAAACAAATGTGTTAAAATTGGTCTAAACCGGTTCACCTGTTAACCCGTTTAAGTAATCGGTCCCTTTTTTTTTTTTTTGGGATGGGAAATCATCAAATGACCTCTCCTGCTCTGGGTGGATCGGGAGGGCGTGTCAGACTCTTACTGGCTAAAATCCACCCGTGTTCCTTCACTTGCCTGTGCCAAGGTGCCAAGGGTCACGGTAACTCTTTCGAACAAATCCGCAACCCTGGCAGACATCGGTCCTAATGGACCTCGTCAGTTTGTGCTGACATCTCTTTGAGATCTCCCTCTCTCTTTAATCGGTCCCTGTCGTTCATACATGTGGCAAATGATTTTTATTCCTATCGATTTATTCCAAATCTAGTGTGAGACTGTTTAAAATCTAAGTCGCTTGTAGTCTTGTTATTATCAACGCAACCGCGTGCCAATCTGATAAGCACTGCCTACACTTATCGCTGGTATCTTGCGCGTATCTGTTAAATCATATTACTCACGCTGTCTCGTTGACTAGCATTCCAAGAAGGTGTTACGTATATTTACTTTTTACTATAAAACCAGTTCACGAGCGACTTTCAAAATGGTGACGGAAAAAAAAAATTGCGAAAAATCAAATCATCAAATCCTTTTTTTTCTTTGCGAAACATGGGTAATAAGAAAGATTAAAAGAAATAAAAGAATAATAAAATATTAATTTGTCGCAGGGACATGGCGTGCATACAAAATTACAAAAAATAAACACGCATAACAAATATTTAAAACTAAAACAGGACGGAACAAAAAAGTTCACATATTGCTCGTCGTGACTACGACAAGAAAGTTTACCACTCAGCATGGTGCTGCGCTATGGGGCGCCCACAGCACTGTGCTAGCCTTCAGTGGTTACCCGAGAAAAAAAAACGTACGTAAGCCACGATATAATTTATTTGGAATTTATAAATAAGAACATAAAATAAACAGCACTTGGATTATAAAGTCTGTGTATGTCTGTGTGCTTATTGTAATTAATCACCGAGTTTATTTTACTTCTATGACTGTGAAGTCATATTCAAAAGAAAAAAATACAAAGAGCAGTTACATTTTCCAGCAATCATAAAATTTTTAACAAACACTTACGCAAGTATTCAAAACTTTTAAGTAATAGTTGAACACAGCATTGGGCTGTGTCAACAATTTAAAGAACGCGAAGAAAATTGAGCAATAAAAAGTTGGTCCCAAGACCGAAGTAAAAAACTCGGTACAGTTTAAGAGCAAATAAGAATACCTTTGTGACCAAAGAACAGGCATTTGCATATTTAAATAAACGCTTAAGTAGCAGCTTACGCTTGAATATTGTGGGGAAAAAAGTAGAAACATTTCTTTGAAACAAGTCTCAAAGAGTTTAAGTGACGACTAGCTTTTGCCCGCGACTTCGTACGCGTGGTACTTAGAATCTAGATCATTCCCTGTGGTAAAAAGTAGCCTATATTTTAAGTTAGACATCTAGCAGTAGAACGGTGAAAACGACGTTCAAAACCATGCAGTGGTTTTTGCGTGATGCGCGTACAAACATACAGACAGAAAGACAGACAGACAAAAATTCAAAAAACTGTTGTTTTGGCTTCTTTAATAAAGACTCCCTATATATATTTTTTTCAATATCTTCAATGTACAGACATCGGCCTGTTACAATTTTACTATATGTATAGATTTCAGCCGTATTGTCTTATACGTATATACTCGTACACACATAATCACCCTGTAATGTAATGGAGGAGGTTGTGGTTAAATAATAACAGCCGCTCGGATCGATCTTTAGGTCAAGCCTTGCTTGCCTAGCTTGATCCGTGGATGGGTGACCCCTCATTACATACCGAGTTACCTCGGTGCGTCGGAAAGCACGTTAAGCCGTTGGCCCGGCTGTCATTTGTAGATCTTTGCTAGTCGTTACAGGTAGTCAGAGGCCCGAAAGTCCGACAACCAGTCTTACCAAGGGGTATTGTATTACCCAGTATTAACTGGGTTGTGGAGGTCAGATAGGCAGTCGCTCCATGTAAAATGCCGGTTAAACTGGAAGCCGACCCCAACATACTTGAGAAAAAGCTATGCAGATGATGATGTATCAGCCTGTAATATTTCTACTATTGAGTCACAGGTTTGCTAGGACAATAAAAAGCCTAGGACTGTCATCATACGCGGTGAAACCCTATATTGTTTGTATTATAGTGATGATGATATAAAAATCTAAATTTAATCATAAATAACACGCTCTATACTTTCTCATTACATACACACACACACACACACACACCCCGTACACATACACACTCATACCCTTCATTTACACTTACTCACTACACATACACTCACACCCGACGTGTATACGACTCACCATAAAGTTTAACCTTTTTTCATTTTGCTCTTTATTTACATTTAGATTTTGTTTTCTTTGCCACCATTTCTTACTATTCATACGCCTCGATTTACTTTGACTATGGCTTTGTTTGTTTACGAAGAATCACTGACTCCTAAGTCACAGACCTACACCTAGTTTAGGAGTCAGATTATCTAAATTATTGTGTCCTAGTAATATGCCTTAAATGTTCTTGGTTTTATTGATGTTTTAATGTGATGGCTTGTGGTGAAATAAAGAATCTATTTATTTTATTATTTATTGAAAAGTATGATACTATGCCCACTAGACCACTTCGTCATCGTCGCGTGCCATGCACGGAGCATAAACAATTGCCCGCGAGCATATTTTGCCGGTGCCGATTCGCTACGTGCATGGCACGCGACGGTGATGATCGGTGATGGATCGGTCTAGTGTGTCATAGTCTCATATTTTTCTATACAAAGAATATTTTTTTATCTAATACATTTACGGTATCGTGTTTTCCTTCACCGTTTTTAGAGCCGAGGTTAGGAAATAAAAAAAGAAAAAACATTATTCATTTCTTCATTTGCGTTCAGTGTTGTTAGATAAACCTAATTTACTTCTTAAATAAATCTTAGTAAATTAGCTTTATCTATCAACAACACTGAACGCGTATACAAAGTTTCGTATCCGTGCTATTAACCGATAAGGAGTTCTTGTGAGGAGACAAGCCTGGCTGCAGTATCAAGTCATGTCTGTCATAAAAATGTACCTATTGTCACCAGAACCAAAGGTTGAAATTCAGTTGCAAGATTTGACCAATATATAATAATTAACTAAACAACAAGGCAAGTTAAATAAGCTTAACTATAATAAATTAAAATAACATACAGAATTATAAATCAGTTTAGCAAGGCACTGAACTCACGGACTAAGACTGCGTCATTCTGGACTTTTAAGAGTTAAGTATAACTTGTTTCTTGTTTTAAAACTGTGTAAGTTACTTTAACAGTTGAAGTTTTATGCACGTCGGAGTATTAGGGGGCTAGGAAATAAGCGGGTTATGGAGCTGATGCCATGGCGTTTGAAGGTTTGGTCGTATGGATAATGAATAACCTGACTATTAAATATAACATAGAAATAAATAAAAAGCGTTTTTAAGCATAAATTCATTCAACTCTCGTCTGCCTCCTGTGTCGAGTGGTCGCAAGCGCGACTTTTGCATGAGGTCCTTGGTTCGATGGCCGGGTCGGGTAGTGTTATTGGGTTTTTCCATCTGGAATTTCTCAGCAGCAGCCTCAGTCTGGATTTATGCTCGGTTGATGGCAATATGCTCGCCCCCCTATTTCACGGGGCTTAAACATAACTGGCGAAGTGTGGGTGTACTATTAGAAACCCCTTTGGGGCTTACAGGTGTGATTGTTATGTTTGTCGCTTGAAGTTTCTTGTCAAGAATCCTCCTATATTGCTGGCGAGTTCGCTCCCCAACAACATTGGAAATTATCTCCTCAACTAAAATATTTGAAGTCGTAAAAGGCTGGCGTTTTGGAAATTATGTGATTTTTGACACTCAGTGCTGATTTGTCCATGATTTTTGATTGCGATGGCAGTGTTTTAATAGATAAACAGCACTTTGAAACAATGACTGAACAGCTGCCAGAAATAGGTTATTTACTTCTGATTGTTTTAAACATTCGTTGCTACTCATCATTATTGTGAAATTGCTGAACTTTCAATCTATTCTGTCGAGTTCCACTTATTTGTCCCACTTTCGTTAGTCTGAATATATTATGTTGCACATTGTCAGTTGTAAAGACGTAAATGTCTCACCAACATTAAAAATATCGCAAAGATGAACATGTCTATAAATCGGTTAGACAGAGGTGTACATAAGGCTACGCATATTAATAAAAATTACTTAAATTTACCAAGGAAACGATGGATGGATTGTGTGAGGAATGATATGAAAGAAAAAGGTGTGAATGATTTCGTGACGGTTGACAGGGGAGAATGGAAGAAAAAACCGTGTTGTGCCGACCGCAAATAACATGGGACAAGAGGCAGGAAGATGGTGATGACTGTAACCATCTTTGCAATAGGTCTTGTGGTCGGAAACGGTATTGCTAAGCATCAGTTGCTCGCTTCAATACCCACGTTCTTCTTCTTTATCGTGTGGTTAGTGCCTAACCTGGTGTCAGTGTTTTTATGCCATCCATGGGCCTCTGACTTGGCTTTACATACCGTCGAAAAATATCTCTCAGGTATGCTGGTTTCCTCACGATGTTTCCCTTCACCGAAGCAAGTGATAATTACCCACGCAGGTAAACGTACCGTGAGTTTTTCGGGCATTTGTCAGAAGCAGCCCGTAGTCAAAATTTCTGTCCGGTTGACATCAATAGGCTCACTCTCTATTAAAGGTGACTTAAACCATAACTGGCGAAATGTGGGTGTCCTACACTCGTCAGTTATGATAAATGATGTTTATTTTACAAATCGGTTTTTACAAACACTTTTACACGTCGTCCTTTTTTTTAAACTAGCTGAGGCTGGTGTTTCTTACCTGACTACTCTGAGAAGAAACAGCGGAAACAAACTCAAAGGTCATAGTCTCTTTTAAGGTCGAGACATAATCTTGGTGAACTCACGTGAGGACCATGCAGATGATTGTCTGAGATGGTCTTTTGAAGAAAGAACCACACAGATGTGAGTGGACCTGTCCAGCCAGTGCAAGCATTTTTGTGCGTGTTTGTTTGTTTTTGTTTTGTGTTTTATCCACACTTCCCGTTCTTCTCGCGGCCCTGACATCACAACTTAGTTTATTTACATTGAGGGTATTTAAAACTTTTCAACAGTTCCTACGAGAGGTAGACGTGAGCTTTGCTTACTGCAGATGTCAAACTAACTTCCTCGCTTTTCACTTGTTTCGCTGAAAGTCTGAGACAGAAGTTTTGCTCAGCATTAATATTTTAATCTTTTTTTTGTTTTTAAGATTATAACATTTTCTGCCTCTGCTTTTTAGTTAATTAAAATTTTTACAGTTATTATCGGCAGTGGATGGAGCGAAATAAAACGGCTTGGAGAAGGAATAAACGTTGTTTAATTTTATTATTAGGCACAGTACAAAAAAAATGGACACACCGCCTTGACCGGCGTTGGAAGAAGGAAGGAGTTGCCATACTCGAAAGTTAATTATTAAAATATAAATGTTGCCACTTTATTACAATATTTAACACACCCCCTCAACATTATATTTTAATTCCCAGACAACCCTTTAATTTAACAATTCAAAACATTTATTCTTAACACCCCCTTAAGAAAAAATTCTGAGATGCTTCCCCTTAAACTTCTAAACAAATATGCAGAGCCCTTAAATCTAGAAATACCTAACAACCTTTACATACACAAGATACCTTAAACAATGTTATAAACTCAACACTATGTACGTGCCTACTTGCTTTAACAAACTTATGACAATATCATATCTCTAAGTTTAACAAAAAGTATTTTCCCCAAAGGTTTGGTAAACAAATCAGCTATATTGTTATTACTACAAACAAACTTTATTTTAACTGAACCTGTTGATACATTTTCCACAATATACTGATATTTTATATCTATATGTTTTAACCTTTTGTTACTGTCATTGTTTTTTGCTATATTAATCACACTTTGGTTGTCTTCAAGTATTTCAAAATCAACATTATTATATCCAAAATCTTTGAGTAACATTTTTAAAAAAGAACCTTCCATAATACTCATGCTAAGAGCTACATATTCAGCTTCACAAGACGATAATGATACACAAGACTGTTTCTTGCTGTACCAAGAAACTGGACAGTTAAAAATATAAAAAATTTGACCAGATGTTGACTTCCGGTCTGCAACATCACCGGCCCAGTCTGCATCACTATAGCCTTGCAGTTTACATACATTTCTACTTTCCTCATATTTATATATTAGAGACAAATCTATAGTACCCTTTATGTATCTTAATATCCTCTTTAAACATTTAAATAAAGCTACACTAGCACAGTGCACATATCTACTAAGAAATCCTACTGCTACACATAAATCTGGTCTAGTGCAAGTAGCATACAAAAGACTGCCAACTAAACTTCTACAGGCTTTTTCTATTTCAAAACTTTCACTTTTATCTTTCTGTAACAATTCAAAATTTAAATTCTGTTCTATTGGAGTAGATACAGTTTTACAATTTGACATCTGATATAAATCTAACAACTTTAACAAATATCTTTTCTGATTTATTATAGTTACACAATTAACAAGATCCTGTTTAATATTTATTCCTAGATAATTACTGGCTAGACCCAAATCTTTCATTTTAAAGTTTTTACATATGGAACTTTTAAAGTCACTTACTTGGTTTTTATTACTACCAAAATACAACAGATCATCTACAAATAATAACACATAAATGTAGTCATTTCCTATTTGTTTGAAATATAAACATGGGTCATTCTTTGATCTTAGAAAATTTTCATTCAACATAAAATTATTAAACTTTTCATTCCAGTATTTAGGAGATTTTTTAAGACCATAGATTGACTTCTTTAGTTTACATACCTTATTACTAGGTAATCTCATATAAACTGTCTCATTGATGTCTCCATAAAGAAATGCTCCCGTGACATCCATTTGATACACTGGCTGCCTTTTCTGGGTAGCTACAGCCATCATAGCTTTGAAGGTTGTTAACTTGGCGACAGGTGAGTATGTTTGATTGTCGCAGTTCTTCTGTTCAAATCCTCTGGCTACTAAGCGAGCTTTATACAGAGATTTTCCTTCTGCCTCCTTGATTTTAAATACCCACTTGCTACTCACTATGTTTTCTCCATCAGGAACTTCTGTCACCTCCTCCCAGGTATTATTTTCCTCCAGTGTCTTCAACTCTTTATTTATGGCTTCCTCCCATTTAGTTTTATCTGGTCTTTTCATAGCTTCTTGGTAGGAAACAGGTTCATCACAGCAGTAGCTCAGGAACATGTTTTCGTCTTCTTGTACATAGTCTTTCAACCAGCTTGGCTTTTTCCTTACTCTTCTGGATCTTTCTGTTGCCTCTTCTGTCTGTCCTGAAGTTTCCTGTGAGTTTTCCTGTTCTTCTTCTATTTCTTCCTCTACCTCTTCTTCTAGTATTGATTCCTCATGAAAAGAATGAATGGAATCCTGTTCATTTTCACTTTCTATTGTTTCAGGGTTTTCAATATCCTCATACTGGCTTTCTTTTTCCTCTGAAACTTGTTCTGTCTCTTCTTGAGTGTCAGAAACTATGTGATACTCCTTTTCTTGTCTTCTGTCTCTATCTTTGTTTTCTATAGACTGTTTTATAAATACTATGTCTCTTTTGATGTCTACTTTGTCTTCCTCTGGAAAATATATTCTGTATCCTTTTGTATTTTCTCCATATCCTATGAAATAGCCTAATTCAGCCTTGCTATCAAACTTTAACCGTTTTTGATCAGGAATATGTACAGATACTTGACTACCGAAGACTTGAAGGCCGTTGACATCAAAATCTTTGTTCCACCAAAGTTGATATGGTGTTTTGTCTTTCACACGACTAGGACCTGTTCTGTTAATTATGTAGACAGCGGTGTTGAGAGCTTCAGCCCACATATTTTTGTTTAGGCCGCTCTCCAGAAGCATAGTTCGTGCCGACTCAACCACCGTCCTCATCTCACGCTCTACACAACCATTCTGTTGTGAAGTATATGTTACACTTCTTTGGTGTTGTATCCCATGTGATTTCAGCAAGTTTTCCATTTCTTTACCGATAAATTCCTTTGCATTATCACTTCTTATGTATTTCACTATGTGACCAGGATTAACTTTTATTTCTTTCAGATACTGTTTTAAATATTCTACAGACTGACCTTTATTCTTCAGAAAATACACCTTTCTAAATTTTGAATAATCATCCTTGATGAGCAGAAAGAACCTTGCCCCTCCTAGTGAAGTTTGTTCTATTGGACCTCCAATGTCAATATGGATAACCTCTCCTGGTTTCGTTGCCCTATGGGTACTGGATGGGAAGGGAAACTTATGTTGTTTTCCTTTCAAACATGGCAAACAGGTTTCTTCTTCACTATTTTCGAACTTAATGTCTTGCTTCATCAAGATGCTTTTCACTTGGTTTATGTCTTGGTGACCTAGTTTGGCATGCCATTCCCTCAGATTTGACATTACTTTTCCAACCATGGCATTATTCTCATACTGTCTGAACAACATTGTGTACATTTTACCATTTCTCTGGGCTACCGCACACACACTGTTGTTTTTGATAAACTGGCACTCGTTAGCAGTCGACTCCAGTTTGTAACCTTTATCCAGAGCAGCACTCATGGAAAATAAGTTTGCCTTGAGGCTTGGCACATGTAACACACTGCCTATTGATGTTTTAATCCAATTTACACCATCATATGCCTCTAGGTTAATGTCACCATAACCTAATGCTTTTATTATTGTCCCATCCCCAATAACAATGTCTTTAGGCACTAATAACTTTTTATAGTTTATGAAACTGTCCACTGTAAAGCACATATGCTCAGAAGCACCACTATCTAAGAACCACTCATTATATTTACTTTTTGACATAAGTCCACACAGCACTGACATGACAAATGCGTTTTGTTTTTTATCTTCACTTTGTTGTTTATTGTCTTTGTTATACCAACACTTTTCTTTTGTATGTCCTCGCTTTTTACATTGCTTACAAAATAGGGTGTTTTCAGTTTTATCACTTTTGTGCTTCTTTACCTTACAGTCCTTTTTATAATGCCCCACTTTACCGCAGTTAAAGCATTTTCTTGAGTTTGTGTTCGTTTTGAACGCTGTGGAACTACTGTTTTCACTGTTTTGGTACAGTTTGTTTCTTTGTTCTTCTATGATGAGCCTGGCTGTCAACTCCGAAAGATTTCGCTTTTCTAATGGCACAGAGTCCCATGCAGAGACAAAGTGTCTGAACTTTTCACCTAGCGAACTTATGATTTTTGTAACAATCATGTTTTCGGCAACTTCGCCCTTTGCTTGCCTTATTTGAGTCACAATGGCTTCTATTTTAGCTATGAACGTAGATACATCTTCCGAACTGTTAAGTTTCTCTTCGAAGAAGCGCTGCTGTAATATGTGGAGTGACATATCAGATTTTTGTTCATAAACTGTATTTAATTTGTCCCACATTTCTTTGGCTGTTTCGCAATTTTGAACATGCAGCATAGCCGTGTTACCCAGTCTTGCTACGATGATTCCTTGGGCTTTTGCATCTAACCTCTTCCATGTGGTTAATTTTTCATCTTCATTTTCAGGGCATTTTGATGAGCCATCCACCAAGTCAAAGACATTTACCGCCTTCAATATGACTTTTACTTGAAATTTCCATGTATGCCAATTACCGACATCTTCTAATAACATGCGATTATTTGAAGCTCCAAAAATATAGCCCTCGCCGTCCATCTTGTTCCGCCTTTGCCTCTGCTTGACCGCAGGACCACGCGCCGCTTTACCACAGCTTTTAAGTCAATATTCCTTTATTTCGCTCCGGATGCCTGGGCCCATAACCTTTTACAGTTATTATCGGCAGTGGATGGAGCGAAATAAAACGGCTTGGAGAAGGAATAAACGTTGTTTAATTTTATTATTAGGCACAGTACAAAAAAAATGGACACACCGCCTTGACCGGCGTTGGAAGAAGGAAGGAGTTGCCATACTCGAAAGTTAATTATTAAAATATAAATGTTGCCACTTTATTACAATATTTAACAAAAATATTGCGGCTTTTCGTCAGTGTCGCGTTTTGACGATATACTGACATTGTTCTTGTTGGTTTTGCTTGAAAGTATTTTAGTCAAGACCAGTGAGAAAAAATGACACTGCGTCGTATTTTTTAAAGAAAAACTACAAATGCTGTCTAATAAAATGAAACAGAATAAGTATGAAATAGCCTGTAAAAATCTTCGGATTGTCGCTTGTTGTCTGTCCATAAGTCCCTGCTTTGTTGTGTGACAATGTTTCTTGCTACGTGCGTGAGCTATTTGAACTATTTATTTTGAAATTTATACGTTTGATAGTTGTCCGCAATTCTATATAGAAAATCTTTTTTTTTCTCGCATTATCACTGTAAGACAATCATAGAAGGTCATCCTTGAACTGTAAAATCTCATGCGGCTCCGTTTTTCTTTTGTTTTTTCTTCTGTGTTTCAATTAATATTAACCTGAACTTACACTATCACTTACGGGATATCTTCCGTGATTAATGTTTATATTGAGCTCCCGATATTTCGTCGCTGTTGCAAGCGCCATGATGACAAGATGACTGGAAAATACGGGTGGATTGTAAAAACTTGTTAGGCGCAGACAAATCTGTCTACCCTCTTTTTTGCTACGCGCACTACTGGAACTCGGTACAAAGTCACGGCAAAACACACTCACTAGTAACACGTGTATAAGTTCAGTTATAAACCGTGACAGCTTAAAACAGTGTTTAATAATAACCTGTCATAAATACCTAATACCTGAGGAGGCTCTGGTTAGGCAACGACTTGATCCAGAAAGCGGTACTCCTGGATACGGCTCGTATTGCTAGGAGGTTCCTATTTCTGGAGCCGCAATATTTTTTAATATAATTTTTTTCTTTTACTTATTTCTATTACTTAGTGAAATATTTACAAATTTGTAACTTATGTATGAAGAATTTATAAGATCATTAATTACTAGCGACCCGCCCCGGCTTCGCACGGGTAGACGATTTCTGAGATGCGGTCCGTGGATGGGTGGCAATACATTTCACATCGAGGTCCCTCCGTTCTGTGTTTGGTACCGAAACAGAGTTATTTGTAAGATTTTCTTTATCATTTCTTATCAACTTCGCTTTTTTTGTTTAGCTACTATCCCACTTCTGAGCAAGACCTCACCGAATTCCTTCCAGGAACTCTTTTCCTGCGCCACCTTGAACTCTGTCTTGTCTTTTTAAACCGAAAATGTTGCATTCCATTGCTACATTGCCCTTCGGCAATCTCCAAGGCGGAACTTAGCCGCACAGGTCGATCTTCGAAAGTAAGCAACGATTTCTGAGATGCGGTCCGTGGATGGGTGGCAATACATTTCACATCGAGGTCCCTCCGTTTCTCGGAAAGCACGTCACGCTGTTGGTCTCGGCTGGCTTTTGAAGATCTTTAACAGTACCTAATTACGGGCCCGAAAGTGTCTGACAACCATTATCAAACGTATCAAGGCGTATCGTATTGCCCAGTAACTGGGTTGAGGAGGTCAGATAGGCTCGATGTAAAATACTGGCATTACTGCACCTGACTGGAAGCCGACCCCAATATAGCTGGGATAATGCAGGCAAATGGATGATGACCTTGCTCGTCTCTCGTCTCGTGATTCGCCAGTCCCTATTTAAAGGAATTCATTAGCAAATTGTGTATTGTCTTGCCCGGCAGGAATTTTCGTAATAGTTGGAATTACCAATTTTGTTATCAATTCAAAGATGCATTGACCTCGTTTAGTCAACGTCAAGAGCTGGGATGTGTCTGGTTGATGTTAATAGGCTCGTCCCCTATTACATGGGACTTAAACAGTACTGGCAAAATGTGGGTGTACTATTAATGGTACACCTCTGTCTAACCCTTTTGGGAAATACAGGCGAAATGTTATGTTATTTTATACAGTACCATAATATATTGTACAGTCACGAGCACCAATATGTATACACTTTCTTAAATTTAAAAGCAATTTTTGCGAGGAATAACGATTTCAACGTGGAGATATTATTTATTTCATAAAAATATGGGTTCCAAAATGCTATGTTCGTAAAAACATGAAATTTTAATCAGAAAATTAGGAGAAAATCACTTTTAAAAGTTGCTAAGTGTTTACATATTGGTGCTCGTGACAGTACATCATATGGCAGCATCAGATAGAACATTTTCCCATTGACAGTCATCGTCTAATGAACCCTTGAAGAATTATTTTGTTGCGCGAGCTATTTGCATTCTGTAATATTTCCTAAGATATTCATCTAAATTAAAAGGAAAAATAGGTGTAAAGGGCAATTATTTTGGTCACAATTGAACGCTAAAGTTGATTACTATAATTATTTTCATAAGGATTAATATTAGGCCAGTAAGAACACCTTTGCAAATAAAGTATAATTTTGACCAAATTGTAAAATCAAAAAAATGGTTATTGTGAGTCAACCTTAAAAGATAGACATATTTTATCGCGGTTTTTTGAAGTTTCTAAGAAGAATTTCCCTTACACATTATTTTTGTGTAACTTGTACTATTTAGGCAGCGCACGTCACGAAAGCGTTCGCCCGCGACTTCTTCCGCAAAAATTCAGATATCTCGGCTAATAAGCATGATTTAAATAAAATTTAGAGCCTATAGCACCCACGAATAATGAAGCTTTCTACCTAGTGAAAAAAATTTAGGATCGGATCAGCAGTTTCGAAGATTACCCCCTCCATACAAACTTACAAACAAACTACCTGTTTATAATATTAGTATAGACAACCAACTTCATCAAAACTAAACCGGTTCGTCGATAACACGTACATAAATATCGAATTAAACCCTCGTTAACAGATTAGTTGATGAGGGTTTTTATTAGTCAGTTTGACACTAACTTCAGATCAGCTGATAAGGGTTTATGTCAACTTGACAGTGACGTATGTCACTTGTCACTTTATGTAGAAACAAGATGATATGTGTGAGGTGTCTAACCCAATTATATAGAGTGACTGTAAGTAGTTACTATTAGTAATCGATATTGTAACATGTTTTGTATTTGTACTTTTACTTACTTTTTGTACTTTTATATGTACCTAGTACTAGCTGTTGTCCGCGAACTTTGTCCGCGTGAAACTGTTATAAAAATATTGTTTCCCTACATGAATCGGATTTGGTTTACGATTTCAAGGATTTTTTTCACGGAACCCCTGTCGTTTTCCTAATTTAAAAGTAGCCTTAGTTACTCCTTGTAACATCAGCTATCTGTCAGTAAAAGTACCGTAAAAATCGGCCTAACCTTTTCGGAGACTAGCCGGAACGAACAGACAGAACAAAAAAAAAAAAAAGTGTTTTTGCTATAAGTACCGTATGCACTTTCATATGCATTCAGTTAAAAGCTGTAATTTGGGAATTACAAAAAGATACTTAATTTTTTTATTTATTTGTATAGATTGGACGAATCAGAGATCGGAATAGACAGAGATTATTTTCCTTAACTTCAAGGAAGTAGTTAACATGATGATAATACCTCCCTCTAAAATCCCTGATGCTGAAGTTCCGAAATATACATTTAACCGGAAATAGAGGATTTTAGGATTTGGATCAGGAAATAGATTCATATCTATTAAGTGTACCGAAAGCTCTCAAAACGGTAAAAGAAAACATCGTGAGGAAATCTAATTATGTCCTAGAACCAAAAATTCGAAGACATGTAAAATATACCAATCCGAATTAGGTCCACTGGTGGATTTATGGCCCACGCCTTCCTTAGAGAGGAGGCCTTTGTCCCAGCTGTGGTAGGTACCGCTATAGACTGATTTCATCTTCATCATCAGCCCAGCCTTTTCCCAACTATGCTGAGGTCGGCTTCCAGTCTCACAGGATGCAGCTGAATACCAGTATTTTACATGGGGCGACTGCCCTCTAGAACCCAGTTATTACTGGATAATACGATACTCCTTGGTAAGACTGATTTTGGGCCACTGACTACCTGCAACAACTGTTAAAGATGTACAAATGAGAGCTGGGACCAACTGCTTAACGTGCTTTCCGAGGCGAAGAGGAAACTTGGTACGTAAATATTTATGTGTGTGTTATGTATGTGTGAGTCTGAAATGCGTATTGTATTGATAACTGTTGTATGTTTGTGTGTGTAGCGCATTCCCCTTGATGTGACGAGCTTAGCAACAAGTTCAGTTTAGTCGAACTGACATATTTTATGAAATAATCAAATGATCCGTCTCCTAAATATTGGGTTTATTTTATCACACCTGCCAAAACCTACTAAACCACAGTGATAGTCACATCATCCGTGCCATCAAATTCATGAAAACTTTATGAATCAATCTCCACCAGGTGATATGATCGCGACGAATGTGGCTTTTGTGGTAATCACCTATCTACGGAACAACCAGGGCGCGGCTTAACCTGAAGATTGACCCGTGCGGCTGTTACTATTTAGCCACGAGCTCCTCCGTTATAAATGTTTTTATTGTATAAAAAAATCTTGGTTCTATATCCACACGTCAAAGAATCTCGCTGAATCATTTTAACACGCTGATAACTTTCACCTCCGCGAAATTAAATCATGGCGCTTTATGACTTAACTTATTACGTTAAGGTTCAATTTGGGCTGTAGACGTCCTAAATATTATGAGAACAGGTTTAGTGAGAAAGTGTGTTATGTCAGCGATTTTTTTTACTTGCCCGTGTCATTGTGGGCAGTAGGTCTTAATTCTTTAGGATATTTTTAAATTATTTTATTTAAATTGGACGAAGGAAATATGACGTCAACGAACATTCTAAAAAGAGCAGTAGTAGCCAAGTGGTATCGTTTACTGGTTTCTAAACCGTGAAGTAAATCATCATCATCTGCCCAGCCTTTTCCCAACTATGTTGGGGTCGGCTTCCAATCTAACCGGATGCAGCTGAATACCAGTATTTTACATGGGGCGACTGCCTGTCTGACCTCCACAACCCAGTTAGTACTGGGTAATACGATACCCTTTTGTAAGACTGGTTGTCAGACTTTCGGGCCACTGACTACTTATAACGACTGTCAAAGATCTTCAAGTGATAGCCAAGACCAACGGTTTAATTTGTTATCCGAGGCACGGAGGAAGCTCGGTATGTAATGGATGGTCACCTATCCACAGACCAACCTAGGCAAGCGCGGCTTAACCTGAAGATCGACCCCAGCAGCTGTTATTATTTAGCCACCATGCACCTCAAAAAGTTGTTTAGTGTTTTTGTATTAAATGCAAATTGCTTTTTTGATCTAAAAATAATAATTCTGGTGATCGCGTTTTTGATAGTGAGCTCTGTAAAATAAATAAACTGAAAGCAGACATTACAGTCAATTCGAATATTACTTTCATTATTTGTAAGGTTATGAAAGGTCAAGTACCAAAGAAAAAATAAATACGTCAATGAACTCACTAGCAAACGAATAGCTTAATCGGAGATCGACCTTTACCTTGGCAAATGGTTTGACAACTGCATGTCTGTATTAGGTTGGTAAACTAGATACCAAACATAAGTCAGACATATTATGTTATGATTCTCACTACTGTTATAAATGCGAAAGTTTGGATGGATGTTTGTTACTTAATCACGACAGAACAGCTGAACTGATCTGGACGAAATTTGGCACATCATCATTATCATTCTCCTGCCCTTATCCCAATTTATTTGGGGTCGGCGCAGCATGTCTTCTTCTACCATACTTCTCTATTACTCGTCATCTCAGCAATCACCGCCTTTCTAGCCATATCATCCTTCACACAGTCATATTTGGCACAGAGATAGATTTTAGTCTGAAATAGCAAGTGAGTTACTATTTACTATTTTTTATCACAAATACACATCAATATTTTCGCATAAACGAAGTCGCGGGCAACAACTAGTACTTTAATATACAAAATCACGTGTCACTACGTTCGTACACGCTAATCTCCGAAACCACCCAGCCGATTTCAATAAATTTTTGTGAATGTATATGGTTGGTGTCAGTTTGAAAGATAGAATAGATTTTGGACCCGATAGGTGGTAAAGTGGCACCGTGCAAGGCATTGGCGTGTTACTAGGTTTATTATATTATACAGGGTGGCAGGAATCTCTACCTGTTCCTTGAAAGGGGTTATACGTACTAGAGGTATTATAGTATAACCTCTTTCAAAAAAGTCAGAAAATTTCATAAAAACCGATGAACCGACACAGCTCGGTAACCATCCAGTTTTGACCCCCTAGTTAACTAGACTTCATTTGATGTTAATAACCACTAGTATAACCCCTTACAAAGACTAGGTTGATTTTCCCTGTCACCCTGTATTTTTTAATTTGCTACTTTTAGTCATGACAGTGTTCGATGAAAACTTGTCGAGTTAAAAATATTTTTTATAGTGCAGGAAGTTTAAACACGATTTTGCCTACAAAAATAGTTTGCTTCAACGTTTAAAATAATAAATTTCGACAGTTTGAAATACAAGTTATCGGAAGTCGTAGATAATTATATTTTTGCGTTAATGACATTTTAATATTAGTGACATCAGAACAGACTAGTCTAATTAACAAGTTTGTATGAGTAAACAACAACAACGATTTTTTTTTTAATTATCTTTATACTTAAACCAAACACGATTGCGGTTCTATTAATAACACTGAAAATATTATTAAAAATGTTAATATTATTATAAATCAAACAGCCTTTTCTGTGAGAGAGAGTGAACAAACGAATTTAATTTTCATATAAACATTCAGTGCAGTATTAGATAGATGGCGTTAGTAGTAATTTTGATACAAAACTAACAATTATTAAATATTTAGCGTGTTTACTATTTGTTTTAAGTTACCAATGTTCCGGTTTTCAATGTTAATGACAGTGTTAGTGACCACGACAGTTTAAAAACTAATAACGAATATGTTTTTTTTTTCAAGGTTCGAAATTATCAAGATAATTTATGTTGTGTTCGACAAATATTTGTAAAATGACACTTTACGCGTTTGAATACTCGCGAGGCACCAAACGCGTTGGGAAAAACATTAAATTAAAAATTTAAAAAATTAGTTACTATTGAGATAATTAGATATTATGTAAGTATACCTGGTTTCAGTTCGGAAAAAGAATGCGACTCGACATCGCATCGGACTATTCACTCTTATTGCATTGACGTCAAGTTATTTGATATCAGTCTGTGATCACTCCTTTAACTTGCGGCTAGATAAACACTAAAGTTTCATAACCCTAAATCTACATTTAAACCCCAAAACTGCTTCAGAAGTGTTCTTCAGCATTAATAATGCATGCTCATGCCGCGACCTCAGCCTAGAGGTATCAATTACAAATTATGCTAATACCGCCTCATCCCATGTTGACTCAGCACTATTCTCGAATATATGATTACGGTAGGCTGGGATGCCAGATACGATAGATTTAGTAGGAACATCTGGGGTTAACGTTTTTAATTTAATATTAGTTGGTGACTATTGAAAACCTTGTATGGTGTTATTTTGAATGATTTTTGATGAGTGAAAATTTGGTAGAGTATGCTTAGACGGTTTGGTTATGTTGAGACGGTGAATAAACAGCGACTAACATCATCACCATCTGGCGAGCCTTTTCTCAATTATGTTGGGGTCTGTGTCTAGTCTAAACGGATGCAGTTGAATACCAGTATGTTACATTGACCGATTGCCTTTCTTACCTCCACAATCCAGTTAGTACTAGACCACCAATTTGGATGTAAGATAGCCAACTTGGATGTAGCACTCACCATGACAAACCCACCATCATAAACCGAGTTTATCCGTATTAATGACCACATCACTTTAAAACTTATATTTATAAGTACCTATCAATATTTTTTCTTTTAAACATTTTTAATCAATCCATTTTCTTTTGTTGCAGTGGTGACTGGATGCACTGATGGCATTGGGAAGGAGTACGCCAAAGAGGTGATGTATCATTCTTACTTTGTTCCAAGTTTCAATACTGTTTTGCCTTTTAGTCGTTTTTCATTTCCTGTAGAAAACTAAAGATAGATAAAGTGCAATGGTGTGTGGAGCTCGTACTTAAATAATAACAGCCGTACGGGTCTATCTTCAAGGTTAAGCCGCGTTAGCCTAAGTCAGTCCGTGGATCATTGTAGATCTCATCAGTAGATCATTTGCAGTAGTCATTTGTAGATCTTTGACAGTCGTTAACTCGTTACAGGTAGTCAGTGGACCGAAAGTCTGACAACCAGTCTTACCATGGGGTATCGTATTACCCAGTACTAACTGGGTTGTGGAGGTGAGATAGACAGTCGCTCCATGTTAAATACTGATATTTGGCTGCATCCGGTTAGACTGGAAGCCGACCCCAACATAGTTGGGAAAAGGCAAGGCAGATGATGAATGCACTAGTGTGGTGGACCAGTGGTTATAGCCCTTACTTAGGTGTCTTGATCCTGGGTTTAGACTTAGCCAGGCACTTCACTTTGTGTTAGTCACTTCATCACCACTGCTCTCAAAATTTTGGGAGAAAGCATCGTATTGTGAGGAAACCAGCATACCCAGAACTAAAAACACCAACCATAGAAGACACCTACCTTCTAAATATGAACTGTGTGGTGCCAATAGTCTCGGAGTAAAATGGCTGTGACGTACGAATGGACAGACTAGACGGACAGAGCGGACGGGACGGAATTAACAAGTGTCCCGTTTTAGCTATTTGGCTACTGACTACGGAACCCTAAAATTAAGGTTAAAAGTTTTACTTCAACAGTGATTGTATTTTCAAATGGCATGCTATTTGCTGCTTAATGAGAAAAAACTCAGCAAAAAATGTAATTCAGCAAGTTTATTATAATAATTTCGACGCAGCAATTCTTGAAGTTTTCGTATTGCTATGAATAAATTTTGATAAACATTTAAGTGCCAGACTTTCTGAACTCAATTATAATAAATAAAGCTTAGGTGTTAACTTGTAAATATTTAAAATTTTCAGGTTCATTTGGTAGTGAAAATGTTTTGAGTATTTTATTGTTTCGTGTTTTTAGGGCTCGACCTCATTTGTGAGGAACGATAGGTATCAGGAATATACGGAACGCTTTCATTTCACCGCTTGTAATGTACCGACTTTGACCGACTAGCCGACTGACCTACTAGTCGGTTGCAAAAAGGCCGACTTATCGGCCGACTAGTCGGGCAAGAAAATCATTGCTGTCGGTGTAGTTCAGGGGCCATCGGCAATATGCGTGGAATTTAAATTTCAGCCGATTCACTCGCTTTTGGACCTTATAACTCAGGGCATAAGGGTGAAAAGTGTTCCACCGTCAGTAAGTGCAGTAGTATCTACATCATACAACGTACTCGCACACTTTTGTAACCAAAGGGCAAGCATTTGCGAATACAAATAATCGCTGACCAGTTTACGAAAAAAAGGAGATTGCTTTCTAATAAATATGACTATAAAAAAATTCAGGTAGATTTTGGGTCGTATTGCCATCGTATTATTATACGAGGTGGAACGGACACAGACGCGAAAACGGAAGCCACATACTCAGTAAAAAAATAACAGCTGTTTCCTTCAAAAGTGCAATACCTAATAATAATACACTGTCAAAATGTATGGAACAGCAATTTTTTTTTTTTTAATAACCGGCGAAAAATTTCTATGGGGGGGGTGGTTCCTTTCCACCCCGTATTACAGCCGTTGCTGGGACGCAGGCTATCGGTGGGAAGGAGTCCGTGCAGGCTGATGGATGTCTTTGAATGTTTGGTTCTGGAACGTGCCGGTTTCCTGACGTACTGTATTAAGGTGAAACTCCCAGGGTAGTCAGCAAAATTCTAATTTTCCAACGTTTTTGCAATTTTCAGGTTAGTGTTGCAAGCAATCGTTGAAGGAGCGCTTCTTTGGCCGCTTGAGAAAAGTATTTAACAGTCTTTTATCAGGCGGAAATAAGGTGCGTGCCTTCAACGGTTGGGTCATGCCGGTTTTGATGTACTCTTTCGGCATACTCAAATGGACACAAACAGAACTAGACGCCCTGGATAGGAAGGTCCGTACATTGTTGACGGCATATCGAATGCATCACCCACGATCTTCGGTTATGAGACTGTATATCCCGCGGAGGTGCGGAGGTCGAGGCTTTTTAAACGCTAAGACTCTCCACAATCGCGAGATATGCAGTCTCAGGGAATTTTTCCTAGAAACCGACGTGGGGATGCATCGGGATGTGGTCACGGTGGACAAGGGCCTCACCCCGCTCTCCTTGGCTAAAGAGAACTGGCGCGAACCTGTAGTACTTGATACTAACGATCGCAGGGAGGTATGGCAGAGTAAGGAGCTCCACGGACGCTTTTTCCGGGCCCTGCATGGGCCCGTTGTAGACATAGGTAGCCAGGTTACGGACGCTGATAGCAGCGTCCGTAGCCTGGCTACGTTCCGGGGACCTCTTCGGAGAAAGCGAAGGTTTGGTCAGTACAATTGTACTTCATCCATAATTATGGATGAAGTTATGATGACGAATAACTATCGGAGATTTATTGTGAAGGACGGCACGGTTGACATATGTTGGGCATGCCACCGTCCGGGCGAATCAATTCGTCACATTATCTCCGGGTGTTCTCGTCTAGCTAACGGAGAGTACTTGCATAGACACAACCTTGTAGCCAGGATTATCCATCAGCAACTTGCTCTAAAATACATCCTCGTGGAATCGGAAGTGCCGTACTATAGGTAAGTGCCTGACCCAGTTCTCGAAAATGGCAATATCACAGTTTGATCCATTTATTGATCCCAGTACAGTGCACTGGGATCAATACATCATCACTGACAGGACTATTGTGGCCAACAAGCCTCATATAGTGGTGGTGGACCGATCAGAGCGGCGCACAATGATTGTTGACATAACGGTTCCGCATGATGAGAACCTCGTGAAAGCCGAGAAAGATAAGCAAATCAAGTATCTTGACTTGGCTCGTGAGGTTGTCGACATATGGGATGTGAACTCAGCCATCATTGTGCTGATAGTCATTTCAGCCAATGACTTAATTGCCAAGAGCCTCGACCAATACCTGAGGAGGCTCTCGTTAGGCAGCTGGATCTAGGGCTTGATTCAGAAAGCGGTTCTTCTGGACACGACTCGTATTGTTAGGAGGTTCCTTTCCCTGGAGCCCTGACTGCCGGTAGCTTGGACCCTGTTCCCGATACCGGTGGGCTACTATTTTTTTATATTTTTAAATGTTTTATTTTTTTGTTATTTTATATGCGATTATTTAAAAATGTAAAAAATTAGAATGAAAACTAAATAAAGGAGATAATAATACTGTAACGTATTACGGTCGCGAATCATATTTTGTTCAACATACAGCCTGACACTGACCTGTAAATTGCAAAAAACTTAAGAAAATTTTAATTTCGCGGGCCACCCTGGCACTTCCCCTTAAGGCTTTGAGTGTATTGGTCACTTTCTACGACTTGGCCATGACCACAGATAATAATCGAAACGAATATGAGATCAAATAAAAAAAAAACTGTTTTATTCTTTTATTGAAAGGGTATTTATTTTACCCATTACATAATATTTTAAACTGCAAATATATAATATTTACTTACGCAATAACAATAAACATAAGGCACATATTGGCTTAAAACCAATATAAATAAAACCTATATCCGACTGGTGATTGATATGGTGAGGTTAAATTCCATATTGTTCACAAAGCAAACATCCTTAATACCAATATACTGCCAATGACTAGTAAAGGTTTATACCTATCCTATGACTAGCTCGTTGGCCTAGTGGGCACAAGCGCGACAGCTGAGCAAAAGGCCCTGGGGTCGATTCCCAAGTCGGGCAAAGTGTCATTGAGTTTCTCCATCATGAATTTCTCAGTAGCAACCACGGAGTCTGGATCTGTGCCCGGTTGATTGCAATAAGCTCGCACCCTATTACATGGGACTTTAACATAACTGGCGAAATGTGGGTATACTGCACGTGGGTTCACGTCTGCCTAACCCTTCGGGGATTACAAGCGTGATGTTATGATATGTTATATTACTATGTTATAGAGAGCAGTGGTGACCACGTTATAGCGACAGAAACTAAGGACTTGTAGGTCGTGGATGTCTCATTTTCATGTCAAACGTTTGGTTCCACCAAAAGATTGAAGGCATTGTGAAAAAAAGAAAATACATTTTATTTGGCACACGCCACAAGCGCGAACAGTCTAGAAACATAAAATTAAAGAAACTTAAATGGAATTTAATAAGATAATAATTATGTTCTGTGTGTCTTTCTCAAAGTTAAAAGACTAATAGAGCGGACATTGGGAATATTTTCATACAAAAATTTTGATCCCGAACATTTTCGATTTTGACACACGAATACTACTTGACAAGCGGGCGTATGACACTAGACAGAACGATTTGTTACCTAAGTAGTACAAGTTCTTGGATTACGATTTTCTTCGTCTTGTCCCGTCTATCGCTCGTAAATATTTGAATCAAAATCAAAAGTCTTTTATTTAAATTAGGCTGATAATCAGCACTTTTCGAACGTCGAGTTTACAAGAGACAGTCCCCCAAAATGCTCGCCCTTCACCACTTCCTAGTGTTTTAGCTGGGAAGAAGAAGTGGCGGAACAAACTCCCCAGCAACACATCTGTCTGTTAGGTTAGAAGAACCAGATTCTATACAACAGCGTGTAAAATATCACTACATAGTATAAAACAAAGTCGTTTCCCGCTGTCTGTCTGTCCCTATGTATGCTTAGATCTTTAAAACTACGCAACGGATTTTGATGCGGTTTTTTTAATAGATAGAGTGGTTCAAGAGGATGGTTTATATGTATAATACATGCATATTATAGTAGAGAAAACATCAGTATCTATATTGCACCCGTGCGAAGCTGGGGCGGGTCGCTAGTATAATATATGTATATGGGATTGTCTTTGGCCTCTCTTATGAACTGAACATAGTCATCATTCGCCTGCAGTTATCCCAATTTATCTGGGGTCGGCACAACATGTCTTCTTTGTCCATACTTCTTTATTACTGGTCACCTCCTATTATGGTCATACACGAATTTGAGTATTCAAATATTAAATATTTGTACCGCTACGGTCAGAGCTGTCAGTCGTTGCTCGAGAATTCATCGGAATTAATTACATAGACGTTGTATTAATTTGTAGGCACAATACTCTCACCGATTGAGAACAATTCATTGATATGCTATGTGTTTGAATGCTTCAATTAGCGAACTCATGGCCCAATTAATTGTACTAGAATTACATATGTATGTACTAGAAGTACAATTAATTGTACTAAAATTGTTGAACATGAAGTTTCAAATTAGAAAATAGAATATTGACGCGGAAAAGTACCTACTAATTGACATCGATTTATTAACCTAACCACAGGATACATATAGTACCTATAAAAACAAAATGCTACATCAAAATAGTAAGTCAATATAAGATAAAGTGTATGTGCTTTTTGTGGAACTAAACATTTCACCTTGTAGCCTATTTCTTTATACTAAATAGGCTATGTGTCGGAAGCCATTTTGGTTCTGTCGCTAGAACTTGCCACCACTCTGCGAACTTCTGGTGGAGCTTTGCCTACCAGTGGATACAGCATCTGTACCGGGGTCGGTTTAAAGCAATCATTCAGAGCTGTGTCCACTAACTTTGCATGGGCTGAATGAGTCCACACGGGGCACGAAAATTCACCAACTAAAAAGATAGTGCCCACACAGTGGACTACTGCAAGACATAAGGCACTCCACACATACTATAATATTAGGATTATTCAAGATTTATAATTGTTTTATTTTGTTACAGTTGGCTGCCCGTGGCTGTGATATTGTTCTAGTCAGTCGTTCAATGGATAAACTGCAGGCAACGGCACAGGAAATAGGTAAATAATACACACACATACATACATAACATCACGCTAGAACTCTCCAAGGGGTTATACAAAAGTGAACTATTCCCTTGTACGTATACGTTTACTGTACACCCACATTTTGCCAGTTAAGTCTTAAGTCCCATGTAACAAGAAACAACTCTGTTGGAAACACTCCGCTTAAATCCAGACTCCGGGCTGTACCTGAAAACTTCCTGGTGGAAAAACATAATAACACTTTGCACAATCCGAGAATCGAACTCATGAATGACATCATGGTTAGGAATAGCACAAGCGACCACTAGGTCAACGTAACATGTTTTATTTTTCATTCTGCAAGTTATTATGAATGTATGCAAAGTTGATAACAGACAGAACACACCTAAACAGAACCTTAGCTACGATATAATAAGCTACTAAATACTTCTCTCCTCCAACAGAGAAGAATTACAACGTCGCAACGAAAATCATTCAGGTAGACTTCACCGGCGGAGATGAGATATACGACACCATTCAGAAGGAGATCGAGGGGCTCGAGATCGGAACCCTGGTCAACAATGTTGGAGCCTCCTACAAGTACCCCGAGTACTTCCTGGAAATACCGGAAGCGTACGTATCCACATAACACATAACATCACGCTTTTAATCCACGAAGGGTAAGGTTAGTGTACCTAAAAGTACACCCACATTTCGCCAATTATGTTTAAGTCCCATTTAATAGGCGGCGGGCCTATTGCCATCAACCGGGCACAAATTTAGACTCCGTGGCTGTTACTGAGAAATTCCTGATGGAAAAACCCAATATCAATTTGCCTGACCCGGGAATCGAACCTCCTGTCATGCTCAGCAGTTGCGATTTCGACCAGTAAACCAACGAAGCAGTCCATCAAAGTAAGTATCCATCATTATCATATGCCAAAATTTCGGTGCCAGAGCAATCATTAAGCCAACGATTGTCATCACTGCTTAGCGTTTTTCCAATTTTGTTGAGGTAAAGCTTAAGCCTAATCGGATACAGTTGAATATTAGTATTTGACATGGAGCGATTGCCTATCTGACCGCCAAAACCCAGTCTCTGCACAATAATACACCCTTGGTAAGATTGTTGTCAGAGGTTCGGGCCACTGACATCTGGTAGCGACTGTCAAAGATCTACAAAACTAGCACCAACAGTAACAAAGCATGAGGGATTTGGGTATTTATTAATGATTACCCATCTATGGGCCAACCTAGACTGGCATGGCTTCCTACCTTCTTAGTCTTCGCCACGAGACCCTCGTCTGCGGTCTATTTGTCCCGATTCAGTACACCAATTAAAACTCGAACTGACGTCACTGAATCCAACATGGCTGACGGCGGCACCCGTTATATCCCCCTTGACAAGTTAAATGCTGCAAATACCGGAGCTTTGATTTCGAATTGCGTTGAACATGGCTTAAGGAATGACAGTTTTATTATGTGTGTGACAGGGTTGACAATTGATCTTTGAAATGTGCAGTAAACTGTGATACAGGGAAATAATATGCACGTACGAGTCGTATGTAGCCTTAAAAGGCTAACTAGCTTAATATCTACACGTTGCGTGCGACTGCTGTGGCTCTAGGCCTATTTCTATGATTGTTGGTGCTTACAGGGACGCTTCCCTGTTGAAGATCCGTGTGGTAGATTAAAGCCCACTCTCTCTCTTAGAGAGCAGATCTGTTGCTTAGCAGAGGGACTCATATCAGCTGTCTATGCTATTGTCGCCGATAGCTTATTACTTTTCAATAAACCCCTCACTTTAACTCAAATATTTCCACCAGCATTTCCTTTCAATATTGTTAAAACTTCACACGCGTCACAGCCAAACCAAATTCTATGCAAAATCAAATCTACCGCGCTGCCACAAATAATCTCATACCAATATCGTAGAATATTTCAATCCTGCACTTATATAGCACCTGCCAACGTGAAATCGAGCGGGGTGCATTGAGTTCACAAATGTTCAGGTTTTCCGCGATATTAACGGAACCAAATTCTTGAATCTCGACGATTGAAGGCGTGTCGACTTTGAAGGCTTCTACCAATATTATTTTCTTGGAAGTTGCTTTTGATAGTTTTTGAAAAGATAATTGAAGAGTTTTATGTTCTATTTAAAGTGACTCGTGTTAAACTGAGGTCTTTTTGGTTAAATTGCGTGAGGGGTGGCTATCTTTTGTAATTGCAGACTACAATGTAGGCAATTACAAATTGGAATGTCTCACTATGAATTAAAGTAATGAATTTGCAATTATTAATTAATTGTTTAAATCATATATTGTAACAAAAATAAACCAAGGTATTCCCTTCATTTTACCAACACTAGATTATGTTTGCAACTAGTTTATTTTACAACGAAATTGAGCTCTAAAGTTTCTTGAAATTCAACTCGATTAAAATGACTGGTGTCAATCCTGACACCTGTCATTTCTTAAATTCTCGGCATAATGATGTACATCCGTACACAATTAAGCCGAGAATTTTATTAAAACTATATTTTTTTATAGTTTAATTTATTTGGCTCAAATTAATACCCATATTTAAATAGAGTACAGTACTGACGATGATGACGATGGCGGAGCGAACTGGTCAGGTTCCGTCCGAACTGGAAGGAAGACGCGCGGGTTTGCGAGAAATGGAAAGAGTGGAGGGATGCCTTTGCTTAGGAGTGGGGAAAAAAATGCTGACAGCATAAATGAGCATTTGTAATTATTTACTTGAAGTCCCTGTACTTTGCCAGAGCTGTCATTTTAATCAAGTTTGATTTAATGCACTACGAGTTTAAGGAATGACTTTCGAGATTTATGCTCTGGTAGTAGATGTTTTTATGAACTTGATGATGCCCCCTTTGCAAATCAGAACAATTAATTAATTACCTCTTTGGACACCCTCGTTGGTTTAGTGCGCAAGCGCGACCACTGAGCATGAGGTGCTGGGATCGATTCCCAGGTCGGGAAAAGTGTTATTGGGTTTTTAATCAGGAATTTCTCAGTAGCAACCACGGAGTTTAGATTTGTGCCCGATTGATGGCAATAGGCTCGCCCCTATTGCATGGGATTTAAACATAACTGGCGAAATGTGGGTGTACTATCAGGTGCACCTGTGCTTAACCCCTCGGGGATTACAGGAGCGATGTTATGTTATGTTGCTTAAATACCCACCTAGATACGAAACAGTAATATTCTCACGATTACACCTACTCCAGGAAACTACATAGTTCCTCAACAGAGTTAATATAGTAGCAAGCTATGATGTTAGAGCTAATGGCTCGAGTTTAATCGGCGCATCAGATGGCTTCTAAGCTATATACCTACGCTAAAGTACGGTGATAAGCTGATAATGTATCTATTTAGTATGTACATAGGTGCATATTGAGATGGGCTACTTATTTCGTGGCATAACATCACATCTGTAATCTCTGAAGGGTTAGGCAGAGTAGTTTTCTATAGTGAAGTGTATGTTTTAAGTGTAGATGCTGATCAAGTGCAATTCACCCATTGCGTAAACTCGTTTATATTAGTATCATATAGATACTAAATGGAATTATATAACTTACTATGCACTTTGGCCCTATTGGGCATCCTATGAGTATGGATGTTTGTTACTCTTTCACGCAAAAACTACAGAACGGATTTGGATGAAAGTTAGCATACAGATAGTTCATAACCTAGATTAAGACATAGGCTACTTTTTATTCCGGTAGTACGATACCGTGGGACATTAACTGAACTCCACGCGGGCGAAGCCGCATCAGCTAGTTATTCATGTAATTATTTGGATACTTAATGAATTACGTTGGATTAATTAAGTTGTTTGTCCACTTTCTGCGACTTCATTGGACCCCCAACAATACAATAGTACACGCATATTTCTCAATTTATGTTTTAGTCTAAAGGAATAGGGGGTGAGTCTATACAACATTAGTTTTAGTATATGCGAAACCAGAATATTAGTTACCCGGTGTCAGGGCTGCTAAGAAATATCTGATACCATCTGAGTATTGAACAGACGGATCCAATATTCAGCATTAGCTTGCTTCCGTTAGTGCACCTTATTATTTCTGAAGCCAATCTGACAGTCTGACTTTATGCCAAAGCAAGGTTTTTGTCGGCTCAGGCCAAAAAAAGGAGGAGGTTCTCAATTCGGTTGTATTTTTTTTTTGTTTGTTACCAAAAAAAAATATATATCTGAAAGGATATACTTCCCAATTGGTCCCATTTTTTTTTATCAAAATCGGTTTAGTAGTTTGGTTTTTAAATCAAAATATCTGGTAAAATATGTCATCCAAGTAAAAGAAATTGCGAAATTGATACTTGACAAAGCTTTGTGTGTGATACGATTACTAAAAACTTTTTTTGCAAAAAAAAAAGCGACTTCCAAAAAAACACTAAAAATCCACCGACTTCCGAAAGTAAAGTTATTTTCCATTTTCTTTGTGTTTTGTCTGGAAGTCGGTTATTTTTTGAAAAAAGTTTTTATTTTATGCTTTACCGACTTCAAAAAAAATAACTAAATAAAAAAAGTGGAAAATAACTTTAGTTTCGGAAGTCGGTGGCAAAAAAGTCAATGAAACAAACAATTCACCGACTTCCGAAAGTTTTCCACTATTTTTATTGTTTTTTTTTTTTGTAAAAAAGTTTTGACTTCCGAAAGTAAAGTTATTTTTTTTTATAATTAGTTTCTGAAAATCGATTTTAACGCTTCACCTTAAGCTACAAGCAAGCGATAAAAACATGGAAAACAAATTGTCATGCTACGAGCCACTGTACTTGTCGCTTAACGCAAGTCAAGGGAAAATTAAATATAACTTCGCTTATAATTTCACTTGAAATTTACCAACTTAAAAAATTTAACCTTTGTAGCTATGCTTATTAATAAATCCAAAAAGGAACTGGCATAAAGCAAGGAAATTAAAAGAGACCTTTAAATCGGAACAAAACCAATGACCTTTAAAACAGAACGACCTTATTGACCCAAAATAAGCAGGTACAATTAATGAAAATTATTTGACATTGAGTTTGAAATTATAAACATTTCAGCACCGTGTACTCTCAAAGGCTCACGCGTGAAAGCACTTATTCGAGAAATTGTTTAAATGACATTTCGCTCGTTTGCGACAAGGATGACATATCTCAAAAATTTAGATTTTTCGATGTTGTTTGTAGTTGAATATAAAATTAAGGAAAGCAAGTATTAAATTAAGTAACGAAACACGTAAAATAAACCTTTAATCTTTTTACAAAAAGTTTCACTATGCAAAAAAATAGTGGCTATACACATGAAAATATTTTTAGACCTTACAAAAAAGCTGTCCTGTATTTCTTATTTTTCGAGTTATGTCATTATTGTTGCAAACAAAGGATTTTATTTCGGTAGAAAGGTTTTAGAAACACGTTTTTATGACAAAGATAAATTACGTTTTTAAACTAGACGGAGTCCGTTAGCAGTAACATAACACAAGGTCACCCCTGTAATCACCAAGGGGTTAGGCAGAGGTGTGCCTAATAATACATATTTCGCTAGTTATATTAAAGTCTCAAGTAGTAGGGGACGAGCCTATTGCCATCAACGGGGCACAAATCTAAAGACTCCGTGGCTGCTACTGAAAAAATCCTGAAAGATGAAAATGCCTGACTAATGATGATTTAGTGTATTTTTGTTAAATAAAACACCATACCCACGTTGGTCTAGTGGTTGTAAACGCAACGGCTGATCACGAGGCCCTGGGTTCGATTCCCGGGTCGGGCAAAGTGTTATTGGGTCTTCCATCCGAAATTTCTCAGTAGCAGCCACGTCCAGTCCAGTTTGGATTTGTGCTCGGTTGAAGGCAATAGGCTCGCCCACTAATACATGGGACTTAAACATATCTGGGGAAATGCGTGTGCACTATTAGGCACACCTCTGCCTAACCCTTCGGGGATTACAGGGGTGAGGTTATGTAAGTAAAACACCAAATAAAAAAAAACGCTTTCGAATACTTCAACAACTTTTATTCTTCAACAGGGACAAGCTGTTCGCTACGTTGATCAAGGCTAACGTGGTGTCAGTGACGCGGGTCACCAAGCTCGTTCTACCAGGCATGGTGGACAGGAACAAGGGCGTCGTCATTAACATCGGATCCGCTTCATCGATGATCCCTAGCCCCATGCTTACCGTGTATGCTGCTACTAAGGTAAGATCTTACATTTAAGGGAAGATGGGAAGACTAGGACTTTACAAGGTGTAAACGGACCCTTCACGAAGCCGCCAACCAAGCATTCTGTACATCAAACAACTCTACGAAAAAAATTTGCGGGGAAATACTTGTTTTTTAGCGTGATGGATACATTGAATAATACGGGGGTCGCAGAGGTAATGAAAGTAAAGTTATACTATTAAAAAAATAAAAACTGGTGAAATTTTTTTAACTTTGACTCCCAAAATCTCCGTAACTAGGTTCCCAGGTATGATATAAAACACAAAAAAATGTCGCAATAACAGTTAGAAAAGGTGCCTTCAGCTTCGTTAAGGGTACTTTTACATCCATTATTAGGTTGTGTGGAAGATGATGTAGCTTAGAAGGGAGTCAATACTGAAATGGTGGATGACAAGGCACCTGTAGGTATCTCCGGCGTCGATAAGCGAATAAAGCTAGCAAACATAAATGAGCTGTTTGTTTGCCAGAGTTCTCGCCGGGCGGTGTGAACAGTCACCCATCAACTATGTATTAAGATATTTTGTATCCACTTTACTGATGCAGGACCTACAATCTTCAGTACGATTCTTGAGCGAAAAATACAGCCAAATCGAGAACCTTTTTAGAAGTCGGTTAAAAAACAGTGGATAGCTAATTGCTCACCCCGGTTCCCGACTTCAAATTGTTAATTTTTCAAATCCATTTGCCAATCATGCAATCTAAATTGACAACTTACCTTTAACTTTAAACTACCAAGAAATTGCTTGCACATGCAGACTTTGCAATAACCCATACAAAGACATCAGTAAAGCATGAACAAGCAGCAAACACGACCAATATTTCATATTATATCTCCGGAGACCTAACTTCTATTGCTTATGTGGATGTAAGTGTCCTCTACCATTTCCTACTCGTTTAATATTAAAAGATTTATGCGTTGTGTGGAGTTTGTAAAGGGAAAAGATTGTAGTTTTTTGTTAAGGAATATTTAGTAAGTGTCTATTTAAAATAAACAACTCGAACTTTTACGAGAAATCTTTAAAATAATCAATCTTACTCGGAATAGTTCTCTTAGGAGTTTGAAGTTTTTAACGTATAAACAGTACAAACAGTACTCAGATATTAAACTAAAGATAACAGTGTCATCTGTCTCTGCAGACAATTACATATTTTAAGAAAAATAACAAAACTGTAAATATTCAATAACCTTTTCTCCAACAGGCATACGTCGACAAGTTCACCGAAGGCTTACAGATAGAATACACTAAACAAGGCATTGTTATCCAAAGCGTAATGCCTGGTTTCGTCTGTTCAAATATGTCTGGGATCCGGAAGAGCACCGTCTTCGCTCCAACTGCAACAGAATTCGTCAAGTCTGCCATCGGTCTCGTTGGCGTCGTTGACAGGACAACTGGCTATCTTCCCCATGGCGTCTTCATCCACTTTATTCGGTTCATGCAGTCTGTTTCTTACTCTTTCGCCAACTGGGTGGTAACTCGGTCCATGGAGAACAGCCGCCTAAAACATCTCAAGAAGAACAAGGCTCAGTAAATATGCACAGTTTCTGGTGTTCTGGGGGTCTATTAATGTATGCTTTCCGATTTCTTCGCCTTTCCAATGCAGCGCAAGAATACCATACATGGTTACCTACCTAGGGTCCTCCGATCTTCCCGAAGCGAATATCGTGGGCGAATGCGGGACTTGACTATGCCCGTCGATGATTGTAAGGTTAAGATTTATGAAGGCACGCGTATGGTCACTCCAGTTTGAACTCGTATGGAGTGACTGGCGCAAACGAACTTCTTTCGGCATCCCGCACAAGATTCGCCTCGCTTTGGTCAGAACCTAATTTTATTGTAGGTGGCATCGGAGGCATCTAACCTAACCTAGTGGTGTGAGATTAAGCTGTTATTTGATCCTGCCTTTTTCTACCTTTCATAGTTCCTTTCAAACCTTGTGGCACAAACCTCATACCACAGAAATTCTTTAAGCTAAATTTTTACATCTTCTATTTTATTCTTGCGCTGTATCTCAATCTTTTCCTCTTTTCTCTGTATTGAATGGTAGTATTAATACACTGCAGTAATAACCAAAGATTTCTTATTTAATCAAAAAGTAGTCATTTTCAATTAGCTCAATGTTGAGCATACTGACTGTTGGGTATTTCAAAAGCTCAACTCTCGACTTCGTGTCACAGCTAATCTTAGATATAAGCGTGGTACTATTTAACCATATACATACATGTAACCGTATCGTACTGAAAATTATTGTGATTGCGAAATTGTTAATAACTAACTTTCAAGATGGCGTTGGCTGTATTTCGCTGACTGATACGCTATTGGTATGATAGAATAGACTGGGAATGTATATTTTGGATCTTAATAAACTTGGTAATAAATATCACTTGTGTTTAATTAACCTTTAGTGGGTGGTGGGCATGTAGTTTGTGTAAATATGAACAAAACACAAGGTGAGCATAATTCTTCAGAAAGCACTGCTAATACCAAAAAGCACGTAATCGCCATCTGCAGCGTCTAGAGCCGGCAGTATTTATTATTTCACGGTGCCTATACAGCAAGGGACCTCGCGCACTACTCGGCCACAACCACAGCTTTTGGTCGCAAAAGCTCCGACCAAGAAGAAAATTTGGTCGTACGACTAGGCGTCCAACCAGTTTAGTCCGTATTACAGCGGCTGGTCATGCGACAAGGCGTGGTACACGAGGTCCCTAACTATCACAAACAGCGTTGAGACCATCGGTTTCTATAACTACGTTGTTGGGAGTAAACGGGGTGTCCCTGTAGGTACTTCCGTTTACTATTGGTTTGTATGATGAGAGGGGAGCAATGTTGCCTCTATCTGCAACCGCTGAAGCGTCTCCGTGGCTAAGAGCCGTAGTCCAAAACCCGATGAGCGGAACGGTGCGGAGACGTGCTAGATTCGACCAGTCACAACAGAGACGTGAGAAGCAATGTAGATTTCAAATAATATAATTGCTCGAGCTCATGGCTAAATAGTAACAGCCGCTCTTATCTACCCATTTCATACCGAGTTTTCTCCGTGCCTCGGAAAGCACGTTAAGGCGTTGATCCCGGCTGTCATTTGTAGATCTTTGACAGTCGTTACAGGTAGTTAGTGGCTCGAAAGTCTGGCAATCAGTCTTACTTACTAAGGTACCGTATTACCCAGTACTAACTGGGTTGTGGAGGTCAGATAGGCAGTTGCTCCATGTAAAATATGTGTATTTTGCTGCATCTGGTTAGACTGGAAGCCGACTTGAATATAGCTGGAAAAAGGGCTAGGCAGATGATGAATTGCTCGTTTCACGCACGGCTTCTCTCTGGTCCACTTTTCTCCGCTTTTGGTGGAAACCGAAACTATTATTTAATGGCGGCATAACTGAAGGACTTGTAAATATTATAATTATCTTACTAAAATACTACAGTAGCGATGGTGTGTGTGTGGGACTTTCATTACATCTGTACATAACAAAAAATAATATCACCCCTACAAGCGCTGGCGAAGGGTAAAATACTCACATTTTACCAGTTAACACCACGCTGTAATCACCGAACGGTTAGGCAGACCGCAGGGGTTAATAGTACACCCGCCTAATAGTAAAACCACATTCCGCCAGTTATGTTTAAGTCCCATGTAACATGGGGCGAGCCTTTTGCCATCAACCGGGCACAAATCCAGACTCCGTGGCTGTTACTGAGAAATTCCTGACGGAAAAATCCAATAACACTGCCCGACCTGGGAATAGAACCCATGATTTTATTCACTTCAGTAGACCTTGCAACCATTACTACAACGAGGCAGTATTTTTTATAAACAAATTAAAAAATACCTTGAATTGAGACTGGTCTTATACAGGTTTTGGCCTTAAAACCACTTTTACAAGCGATGGTTTTATTAATTTCCTGAATAATAAAATCGAATCGAATGGAAGTTTTTCTTCGAACAGTAACTATCTTAACTGTAATAATATTGTGGTTAGACATCTTCGTGATTCTTCGACTTTCTCTATTTTAAAAGTGCGCATGATTACACTCGTAGCTTATAAATACGAGTACACAATTTACTTATTTCATTATTACCTAGTATCTCATTTTATTTGTTTCTTTTACAGGAAAACAAAACTGGGAGCCTGATGTAGTTTTAATGTTAAAGATAGTTCGGCTGTATTGTTATGTACAAAGTTAAATTTTACATTTTGTTTCAGCAACTTATTTATTTACAAATAAACTTAATAAATGTTTGTTTTACCAAAAATTGGTATTTCTTTTTGTTAATTATTTTTAAGGGTTAAGTTTATTATTTCATAAAATATAGAAACTTAAAATAATAATACAAATATGTACATAGATAAAAGAAGACAAGCATTAAAGGGCGTTAAAATATTCGTCCACATCGCTGTCAACAGGAATAGTGCCCAGAAGGCTGGCGGCATTGCCACGTTGAATGGCAATGCTGATTCTTTGACCCAAAAATAGCCCAGCCCACTGGTCATGACAAGAGTCGACCAACCGCTTGGCGATGTCTCGACAGACTAGGTGCGCACTCGGACCCCAAGGCCCAGTGTTTCAAGCCCAAACGGCTCAAAGTCATAGTTATCAATGAGGTTATTGTTTTTGCGCCGTTTGAAGTTTTCAGCACCTGCAGCAGCTGCCCCAGCACAGCCCGCCGTGTTAGGAAGATGGGATGGCGCAAGGGTGTTGACACATGTTGCACACCAAAGGCCGACTCAACTTTCGAGGCATTATGGTCATACCGTCTGGTCTCTTCCCATCGTCGCGTGCTAAGCCATTGGGTTCTAAAACGGCTGGTACCCCGGCGGTGGCAAGAGCACGACGGTTGATGTCATTAATACTGGCGTGCCTTGCTATCCGACCTGTAGTTATACTGCACGAAAGGCCATGGTGTCCGAGGCAGCCGACTGCTTTGCCTCATTGACAGCGGTGTGGGGCCACGCAAGGAGACCCCAAACGCAGGCAACTAGCGAGTCTAAACGTGGTGTGATGGTAGTGCCTGAAGCCAGAGGCCCTACTCCCATTCGTCCACAGCCAGCAGGTGGGCACGCTCAGCATTGTTGGTTGACGTATTAATTAAATCGTTCCGTACCAACCTGCAGTGCGGCTCGTCCCACTGTCTCTGGGAAGACGGATTTACGGGCCTATCCGTACCCGGGCAAGCCATTTTCCAGGCGTTCACTGCGTCGGTCAAGCACGGCACTTCAGAGTCAACCAGAGAGGAACCTAAAATTTTCCTGGCTAACTTTTTGGTGCTGTGGACAGAGGACAGGCACGCTGGTAAGCTGGTACTGGTAATTTTGCGGACGCCAAGGCCACCAAAACGGATGGGTAATGTGGCTTGTAGCCACGCTCGGTTGCCCAAAGCCACAGTATGGAAGTCAGAGTGTTGCGAATAATTTGGTCAATTTTGTTCAAAATCTGGTTGCTTCCCCAAGCGCAAGCTTGCAGAAAATACATACAATTTGGACCAAAACAACAATATGTAATGAGGGTGAATGCCGAATGCAAATTAATTTTGGAAAGTCTGTCGGGAATGTCGGTGAAATTTTTGATTTTGACTTCGATAAATGGAGCTTTGGACTTCGATGGATGGGCAACTACAGTACTTTCACAGTTATTTTGTCTTGTGACTGGGACTGTAGCTTCATTTTTTATTGCTGTCTTTGTTTCGACAGTTCAAAAGTGCCTGTAATTGGCCTACTTGAAATAAATGCTTTGATTTTGATTTTTTTGATTTTGATTTTGGAGAAAAGCTGTCCTCTAAAATCGGGGAACCTAGGAGGTGTAATGATCTTTTTTCCAAAATTTTTATTTAAATCGCCCACATTGTGAAATTTTGATTTAAATCGCCCACAAATCAAAACCACTATTATCTATGGTCGTCTGTCTCTCGGTAATGTCGGAAAGGTAAAGTTCACATTTTGAGGGGTTCCGGTCCAGGCCAATAAATTTAAATTGTTGCTGAAGGAATTTTAGGTCTTTCAAAACGATGTCAACATCACCTCCTAGCGTTCCATCATATAAATACCGCACGTTAAATTTTGAATTTAGTTGTTGTATTATGGGATCAATAGCCAAACTGAAAATGACAGGCCCTAGAGGGTCACCTTGTTGGCAACCAACGGCAGATTCCAAAACACTGTAAAAATAAAAATAATTTTATTTATTAAGTTATTTTTATGATTTCTAGAATATACACTTAGTTTTTAAGCAAAAACTCTTTGAATCTCATTCAAAGAGAGAGAACTGTCAAACTTTTTCTTTTCTATCAACAACGTCAAACACCAATCTGTCGTTCAAAAAATAGTGAAAAAAAATCAAATTAAAAGTTAATAAATAACACAAAAAAAATACCTTTGCAAAATGTTGGAGTAAAAGGTAAGAACAGTAAGAAGTACCATGATTCAGAACAATGATTGGCGTTAGAGGTTGAACAATGGCTAAAGCTGCCACCAATACATGTGGACTAACTTTTACCTTGAACCAGCTTCTCATGGTTGTAGGTTCTGTCGTGATATTGGTACTGTTGTTCCTCATCGTCTGCCATATAACCGCCGGTAAATGAAGATATGGCCAAGCAGGCAAATGCATGCTACAGCATTGATGTTCTACAAGTGCTCCTCATTGCATTCGCTTTCGTTAGTTTGCTTGTTGTAATGAGTTGGATGTGCAAGTTTTTTCAAGGCACATAGAAGACTTGAATCAAATAGTTTAAAGTATTTGGCGGATCGAAGAACTGCATTAAACCATGGCCAAGAAGTTCGACGCTGGCTGCGGTCTATCTTTCGACTTGAACCAGTTTCTGACTGTAGTTGGATCAGCGGTTGTCCTGATCATTTGTTTCTACTTCGTCTGCAGCGTTGTTTCGAAGGCATGTGGTTGTTAGCATCATGTTCCAGGGAACTAAAACCATTCACTTAGACCCTGGGCAAGCTATAGCTACCGTTTTCTCGTTTTTTGTCTGGCTGATTGTCATGGGGTGGATATGCAAGTACATAACCAACCTACCAGCGTAGATTTTGGGTGAAAATGGACGTTGCAACAAACAAGGATGGACTTGAAATTAGAAGCTCGCACTTAAAAATAAACGGATATATTTAATAACAAAAGCCTTTCTTCGAGAATATTGATGTTTTTAGAAACAAATAGAGAAGAAGGGAAGATGAACATTTAAATGCATATTTTACTGCGAAATAATGGTGACCTTGGGAAGTTGAGGAGCAGGGAAGAATCAAAGGTTACAGAGAACTTTGCAAGTTTTCTAAAAACATGACTGTGGTTCAGTTAATAACAGCAATGTATCATTATTATGTATACTCTAAGTGATGTCCACAAACCTGGATACATGTTCATATTCAAGAAACCAGATAACTACTTCAGCCTATCATGATCTTTAAAAACAACACAATGCTACGCTTTAGTGAAAATATTTGATTGTACAGTAGTTTAAATAAACTTTCGCTACAGATTTCGGTGTGACACATCAATGAAAATTTAAAAAAAAAAAATAACTGGACTCCTTCATGATTCCTAAATAGTACAAAAACATTTAGGTTACTAATATTTATTTCATTCAATGCTTCGCAATAAAAAAAAATACTTGTATTTTAATATTTTTGTTTCTTTTTTATGCCTGCGGTATCTGTACCACTACTTTTATCTTGTTTTTGTGTGGAAAAGAGATGGACAGACTCGGCGCCGACTTCACTCCGACTCGACTAACTGTTAAGCATTGCAATGTAAGGTTACGGCAAAATTTTCAACATGGCCGTAAGGAAGAAGGACACATAAATAAGGGACACCGCGTGGTTCATGCTTCGTCCACTTTTTTCAAGTAGGTAAATATAGTGCTCACATTTCTACGCTTTAAGCCCGAACTCGACCAAAGCAGAGGCTAGCAAAGCGGAGAATGGACGTGCGGAAACCGACCAATCACATTGATTGAAATCTATATCGCGTCTCTCATCTCTCCTGTGATTGGTCGAATCTTACACATCTCCTCTCCACTCCGCTCGTCTCCTTTTTGGTGGAGTCCTGACTTAACTGAGTCATGTCTGAGTGGAGTCGGCGTCGAGGCTTTATAATGTGCCTTAAAGAGACCTATTTTTAGGTCAATCAATCAACTGACTGAATTGTGACAAGCTGTTACAATCCAGTCATGGACATAGCCCCCCCCCCCCCCCCCCGAGCTCAACACTCGCCGATAAGCGGTCGTGTGATTGAGTATACACTATACACAAAGAAAGAAATTATGTTTATTTGACACATGCCACAATTGCAATTGTTAGTGGAAATTATGTTTTTCTTACTCCTCCACCATTATTTTCTGATTAACTTCGTTGCGGGATCTAAGACAGTTAAATCGTTTCTTTGGGACTTCGTCGAGCTTCATTGTCTCGGCGTTTTTCTGGTGTTCGCCACTATTTGGTTTGGGAAAAGGTTTGTCCACAAAAAAAAAATCCAAAAATCAGCTATCCAGTACAAAACTTCAATACCTACTGGACCCTAATGTATGGGACAACAGATTTTATTTTCGCGATTTCGATACTGGTCCCATGGAGGAAGGGGTTCAGTTTGATGACCTGAATCACACCCTGAAATTTGATCACACCTTTCTGGTACATGCTGTATAGCACGTTGTAAATGCTATTTATTTTAGTACTTATGCCAGTTAATTCTACTTAAGCACTTACACCCGTATCTATAGTCAAGTTAAAGAAATTAATTGAGCTTAATCAATTACTTACTTGCTTTTTTTGACGGTTCTTATTACGTTTAAATTCTTGTCTATTGCATTAAAAAAATTGCACAAGTAATTACTTAAGCTCAAGTAATTACTTTAACTTGACTATAGATACGGGTGTAAGAATTGTAATTTTTTACAATTCTAACTTTTAGCAATTACTAAGCTACATAATAAAAATCCTATCTTAAAAAATGACAGTCACTCAAGTAAACACTTTAACTTATTTATAGATACGGGTGTTACAAAAGTCAATATATTCTGAGTTAATTTATTCTGGGTACAAAGAACGTTTTGCGTCAATGTTTGAAAAGGCTTGACGTGACATACATTCCTAATTACAATATTATGTAGTATAAATAAATTAGAAGTATTTTAGACAAACTTAATACTTAGGTGCAAGAGAATAATATTAACATGACATAAAAATGATTCAAATGGGTTGGCAGGACATATCTGCCTCATGATATGACACGCACAAACTGTGGGAACAAAATAATGGCAAAGAACTGGTGCCTAGACAAAGGTATTTAAAAGGCAGTTGTGAGTTGAAACGCCGGGAAGGGACGCCCTAGTAGGACATACACTGACCTAAATAGTACACCCACATTTCGCGGGATAAGTTTAAGTCGTAAGTACTCGTAGTACATAATAGGGGGCGAGCCTATTGCCGTCAACCGGACACAAATTCAGAAACCGTGTCTGCCATTGAGAAATTCCTAATGGAAAAACCAAATATCACTTTGCCCTACCCAGTAATTGAACCAAGGATCTCATGATCAGTAATTGCGTTTGCGACTACTATACCAGAGCGACAGTCAAAAGAAAATAATGGAAGTGAAACCCAACTAATTTCGGTGATTCAGTCCCAGCATGCCATTAAACATTCACCACAGTTTGTCACACAAAAACAATGTCAAAAACTATGATGGCGTTGCATTTTCTAATTAATATTAAATTCCAATTTCGCGACGACCCACGTACCTGGTCTATATGAAAACCGTTTGGGGCCATTTCGTAATGAAGTTTTTAAACATTCAAGATGCAGTTTGACGTGTAGTAAGTAATCACTGCGGGTGGTGAATAATTGGTGTTTGCTGGGGAGAGTAGAATTTCTTAATAGACTTTGAATTTATTGGTAATCTTGCTGGAGGCTAAATACCAGCCGCACGGGTCGATCTTCAAGGTTAAGCCGCGTTTGCCAAGGTTGGTCCGTGTATGGATGACCATCATTACATAGCGAGTTTCCTCCGTACCTCGGAAAGCACGTTAAGCTGTCGGTCTCGGCTGTCATTTGTAGATCTTTGACAGTCGTCACGAGTAGTCAGAAGCCGAAAGTCTGACATCTAGTCTTACCAAGGGGTACCGTATGACCCAGTTACTGGGTTGTGGAGGTCAGATAGGCAGTCGCTCCATGTAAAATACTGGTGCTCAGCTGCATTCGGTTAGACTGGACACCCCAACATAGTTGGAAAAGGCTAGGCAGATGATGGTATCCTTTCACTTTGTCGTAGGCAATAAAAGGAACACCCCTGCTTAACCGTCAATACACAGGCGTGATGTTATGTGTTAATCATTCAGTTGGAGAGGTTCCCATTGAATAGTATTAAAATATCTGTTACCCCCATTTCATTTCGGCATTTTTGCAATGTTATTATGTAATAGGCATTTCGTGGAATATAATTTTGATTGTTAAGTATTATTTTCATTGATGAGTCTACCACCTTACAGATTTGCCAGTTAATTTAAAATCTTCTTATTCTTCGTTGGGTTAGAGCCTAACCTGGTGTCAGAGTTCTTATGCCGCCCATGGTACTCTCACTTGGCTTTACATGCCGTCGAGAAATATCTCTCAGCTATGCTGGTTTGGTATCCTCACGATGTTTTCTTCACCGAAACAAGTGATACCTATTTATACAATACGCACATGAATCCAAAAATCAGAAGACACAACTCTGATTTTTGGATTCAAACTCGAGTCTAGGCTTCGAACTCGAGACTTATGACTTGGCAGTCCGACGGTCACACCAATAGGCTATCACTGATGTTAATTTAAAATGAGCCTGTACAATTGCTGACATCTACGTTGTGTTGAAACTGATTACTAGACAAAAAATTAAGGCGCGCGCCTCGTTCTCATCAGTTTGACGGAACCATTAGCTAGAGTCTAGCTTATGGTTCCGTCTTTATGAAGACGTCAGATATGTACTTCAGTACTCGACTGCCGCGTTATTCCCGAGATCAATAGCGTAACTGCTGAGCATGCGGTCTCGCGGTCAATTTCAGGATTGGATTTGTCTAATTGGACAATTGGATTTTGGTTGTGAGTAATTGCGTTTTCCACCTGAAACTGCTCAGAAGCAGCCCGGAGTCTGGTTTAGTGCCAGATTGATAGCAATAGGCTCGCCCCTGTTACATGGTGCAAACATTGCTTACGAAATGTCGAAGCAATAATAGCGTAACCCTTTGGCGACTACAGTCGTAATTATATTTTACTTCTTTACCCGACTGCGGTGAAGCACAAAAAGAGGACCCAAAAATATGTAAGTATGAATGTCCGTTTCTTTGTTCCCTCGTAATTATTGTTCTATTGATCATGTCTCAATCCTGGGGCTAGTAGGTACAACAGCCATCTTTCAGGCACAGTACCAATTCATAATATAGGTAGTCTAGCCTGAAATGTTATCCTCAATCTCGGGTATCTAAGGCACGATATTGCCGCAATCCTAGTATGCATGAAACGTCCCACATAGATGCATGCAAAACAGATGACGATGAATTTTCCATGAAACTCATGTTTTGTGAGCGTCATGTTAAAAGCTAGGCAATTTGCATGGTCCATTTCTATCGAAATTCTATCCGTGATTTCTAGAACCGAAAATTTTAATTATACAGCCATTACACACGGTAGATTATGGTGCTCGGAGCTGGCAGTGAAGAGACTTGAGTTACAGCACCGGGCACCTTATAATGGTCCTTTTGACCGATTTCGGTCACGCCGGCCAATCTCAGTGGAGATTAGCCATCGGCTCGGGAGATATTATAGTGCACAAGTGTGTGCGCAGGTGCAGTTGCACTCTCTGTTCTTTTACTCTCATAATCTGTGATGGGACGGCAATCGGACACGACGGGAGAGAGATCAGGCGTAGGACCAACGGCTTAGCGTGCTTCCCGAGGCACGGGGATGTCTTTCACTTCCAAACTCCGGGCTGCTATTGAGAAATTTCTAATGGAAAAACCCAAAAGCCTTTTTGCACGACCTGGGAATCGAATGCTTTATTACCCCACGCTCAGTAGGTCACACTTGCAACGACGAGACCAACGGGGCAGTAACAGGGTTGGGGGGTTTTGGAATCACGGTAGACTGCAGCAGCCAGATACTAATTATTTATTAATCTACCAAGCTAAAATAGCCCATGTTTCAGTCAATTAGTCTGCCTGATAAATGATAATCTTAATGGTAGCCGTCTTACCAGTAACCGTTTAGCCTCGAGCGGCACGCGTGTTGCAGCTAATATTTTTGTCACGGAATCCAATTTTTTTCAGCCTCTCTTGTACCACTGCTGGCCATACTTACTGATGCGACATACTAAAGACATAAACAGCTGAGACTTAGGCCTTCTCTTGCGGAGTGGTCTATAATCCACCACTTGGACTCAGTGCGGTTTAATAGATGTCACATGTATTTGAATTTTTTGTTGATGATTTACTTCACCGTTTTCAGAGCAGTGACTAAGAATTAATTTACACAAAATGTAAGCGGCTTAGCATAGTACCTAGCTGTAGGTATCACTCCACATTTCAGTCTGTCGTCCACACCAATATTATTTTATCCAAATTTTTCGATGCCCGCAAAAGCTTACTAATTTGCCTGTGAAGTCACAATCAACTATTATTATTTTGACGACCCGAATGGCGCAGCGGTAGTGAGGCTGCCTTACGTTCATAGGGTTCCGGGTTCGAATCCCGGTAGGAGCAAGTGTTTGTGTGATGAGCATAGACATTTGTTTCCGAGTCATGGATGTTTATATGTATAATAAGTATGTATTTACAAACAAAAAGTATCTATGTAGTATATCAACTATCTGGTGTCCACGACACAAGCCTCGTTGCTTAGTGTGGCACTAGATGGCGCTGTGTGTAATGTCCAGCGATATTTATATATTTAACTACGAAAATTCCCCCAATCACATTGTCGGTCCCCCACTTCTGAATCCACCGCTATCGATGTAATAGTACTATAATAATAATATTTATTTAGTCAAACTACAAAGGTCTATAGTGTTAAACTTATATATATATAGTGTTAAAGTTACTATGCCAACCTTGGTGCCATTATGATTTCTAGAGGAATACCGGATCCGGCAGTAAATAGATGCATCTGGGACATGCACGCGCCCGGTTGAGTTGACGCACGTGTCTGCAGAATATTCGTCGCATTTCAGACGACAGATTGGTAGCTATTCAGACGTATTTCCTAAAGTTTAGAAGGTAGTGAGTCGTTGGAAGGCCAATCCAGCTGGAGCTTGGAGGCCAAGTAGCTCTGAACAAAACCCAAACGTATTCTGATTATGAATCTATTATTCCATCCAGCGCTTTCTCCAGTAGCAGCACTACTCTGGCCTGTTAGACTAGGACTCACTGACGACATCTGCACAAATACAGTCCAAGGTCTGAAAGTTCCAGAGGCATTAACTTCTACCATATTTTTACTACACCCAGAATCAAGTGGTAAAATCAAGCTTAAGAATAAAGATCCAACTGAAAAGCCGTTGATCTCTCCAGTCGCTTGCTTACTGGGTATTAAATGACCCAACGGGTACATGATGAACATTATGTGAGTATTATTTATATTCCGATTTAACCCATACATTTACTCGTTTCAACGCATCTATTCTATCCTATTCTTTGATAAAAAAAATCGTATTCTTGCCGTTGGTAGCGCTAATTTGATTTGGTAGTCATGAATTTTGGAAATGTTTTGCATTGAACGCAGCTCAGACAGGTTGGCATCCTACAGGGACATGTGCAATAGGACCTGAAGATGTAGTAGATGAAAGACTTCGAGTACGAGGTTTGAGAGGTCTACGTGTAGCAGGTGCTAGTATCATGCCCACTACATTAACGCACCAGTGAATATGATAGCAATAAAGTAGTTGACATGATCAAGCTGGACCATTCGGGTTCCTGTACAAATTGAAAGATAGAAAATGTGTTTATTTGCCACATGTCACATGAATTGATGATTGTTTGCAAAATTATGGTACAGAAAAACAATTCAAAATGATTGTTATTGATACAGAAAAACAATTGTTTATTTCTTTTTAATTTTATTTTTTTGTATATAAATTATGTTTTACATTGACATGAATTAAATTAAGGTACATAAAATGAATTTAAACATTTTTTTTATAAGATATTACATATTCTATTACATAGATAAAATTAAATTGTAAATTTATATTTTCTTGGCAGTAGGCTTGACCAGTGTATCATGCATGATTGTAGTTGCCAGACTTATACTAGGAACATGAAATTTACGACAAACTCCAAGTTATATCGAAATCAATTGTGTTGGGAGTATCGCGTTACCCAGAAACTGAGGTGAGATGGGTACATAAGCAGTCGCTCCTTGTAAAATACTGGTATACAGCTGCATCCGGTTAGACTGGAGGCCGACTCCAACAAAGTGGAAAAAGTTACGGAGGTGATGGTTCTGCTGCATCAGATACACCCTTGAATAAAAAAAGGAACCTGAGTTATTATGTTTCATAGGAAAATGTGATTATTCAGTTCTTACTCTGTTATTCGTGGACTCGTAAAAGACAGAAGGCGAGGAGAGGAGATCGGGAACCTTTGTCCAGGATTGGGACAAACCAGATTAGAGAAATAAAACTACTGCTGAGCACAACGTTCTGGGTTCGATTCCCAGGACGGGCAGAATTATTGAGCTTTTCCAAATTCTCCAGCAGTCCAGAGTCAGGATGTGTGCCCTTTTGGTGAAAATAGAGGCCTATTGCCCCCGATGAGGACGACGATTTTAAGTTGCATATAATCTGGTATCAACTAATGACCTATCTATGCGGGAAATGCAATTCGATACAATGCTTATACAATTCAAGCATAAAAACTATCCCTTCGTAAGTAGGTGTCCACCCGAACATTTACGCGACGCGTATTTAGCGGTAAAGGAACACATCATGAGGAAACTTGCATTTCTTAGAACCAACGACCCGCACTGTTCCCGCATTCTGGATTATGCCATCTCCTCCCATTGAGTGGAGTCTGTGCCCCAGCAGTGGGAAAATTATGAGATGACCAAAATGTTAATGTTCAAGTTAGTCGAGGTAAAAAAAGTATTTTTTTAAATTGAAAAATCTCACCTTGTCTTTCTTTGGAATTGCACCTTTCGGAGGGCCACCCCGTGCCAAAGCACTAACAAGCTGTCCAAATTTACGACCATCAACATTCTGGCCCAAGCCCAAACCTTTACCAGGCGAAGGTTTTTCAGGATCAGGGATTCCTTCCTTTAACGGTTCATTTTCAGATTTCACTAGTATTGCAAAAACGCAAAGAATAATTGTAATTTTAAAAATGGAATTCATTTTGTGATTGCAGCGGATTTTCGCGTCGTAAACCAACGTTCCCTTCTTTACTGTGAATCTTAGTAGGCAGGTACCCACATTTTATATATTTCTAGAGCAAATACAGCTGGCAATTGTTGTTAAATCAATAACACCTGTATGCAAAATACATGCAAACAAAGTCGTGTTTTTAGAGTTCCGTTGCAAAATCGCAAAAAAGGAACCCTTATTTTTTGTCATGTCTGTCTCGTTTCTGTGACCAAGATTGGCCCCGTAGATCATGTGATTTAACACCACTAGATTTCTTTTTATGGAGTTATTTGAAGTCAAAACTGTACCCCAGAGGCAAACAACATTATGTGCCTAAACGCAATTTATTGTTTTCCTCTAAATAAAAGTTGTGGATATTATGAGAGGGGTTTATTTAATAAAATGAAACAAAACACCACAAAACTTAAAGGTAGATACCAAAATAAAACCCACTTTTTCATCTACCTACCAATTAATTCATTTAACTATTTGACGACAGATGCGGCATGTCTTCGCTGTCTTGTTGGTCGGTCATGATGGAACGTGGAGTCCGACGTGAAATAATACACAGGCACTATTCGGTACACTAAACTTTACTGTTCAAAACACTTTACAATAAAAAAAATAACAAAAGATTGAAGAAATAATAACGGATTGAATTTAAATAAAATGGAATGTAGTGAGGTTAGTCAAGTTGGCCGTTTGTCACCACGATTTCAATTTGAATGTGTCAACTGCACAAGTCTACCGCCTTTTTATTAGACGTCAAAATGACCAACGACAACTTTAATCGACTAAACACACTCAAGCATTGCCATACCAAAAATCAAATTAAAATAAACTAAATTTAAATTATGATAAACGCTTGACATTCCATTAGCCATCTGCGACACGGCCATTTCTGACCTTCACACGACCTCGTGGATTGAGGTACCTGAAAAGACGAATAATCCAGAAAAGTGACTAGTTCACTCGGCTATCCTGACCCACGTCAGGGACATCATCACAAAAATAATTGGGTCAAATTAAACCGTTTAGTATTACGTTTAATGCTTAATTGATTGTGAATCAAACATAACAAACAAAAATTAAGGAATACAAAAAGCACAAAGTTAAGAAAGTATTATGACTCTACCAAACAAATCCACAGCACTTAACCAGCACCATGCATCACTACTTACCCAGTAGTGTTAATCACTGAAGCACTTAACCAGTATTTAACATTGTAGTGCTTAACCAGCGTTACAAATCCTATCACTTAACCAGTGATAATAATAACGCTTAACCAGCGATATTAACCCACTAACGCTTAACCAGCGAAAGCACATCATAATACGCTTAACCAGCGATTCAACAGCTAACGCTTAACCAGCGAAAGCACATCATAATACGCTTAACCAGCGATTCAACAGCTAACGCTTAACCAGCGAAAGCACATCATAATACGCTTAACCAGCGATTCAACAGCTAACGCTTAACCAGCGAAAGCACATCATAATACGCTTAACCAGCGATTCAACAGCTAACGCTTAACCAGCGAAAGCACATCATAATACGCTTAACCAGCGATTCAACAGCTAACGCTTAACCAGCGAAAGCCAACATAATCCGCTTAACCAGCGATTACACTACTAACGCTTAACCAGCGATAGTCAACATAACTCGCTTAACCAGCGATTACACTACTAACGCTTAACCAGCGATAGTCAACATAACTCGCTTAACCAGCGATTACACTACTAACGCTTAACCAGCGATAGTCAACATAAAGAAAGGGTAATGACAGAAATAAAAGATTTACAATTTCATAAATTAAACATTGATTCAGTCTCTACATTATCATTAATTTCTATTGGAACATTAGAATCAGGCATTTTCCTAAGACGATCGTGAGCATATTTATAATGGCGATTACTTGTTAACGATTTTAAGTTGTATCTGTCACCGTCTAACACTTCAACGACCTTAAATGGACCTTTATACTTAGGGTCAAGTTTTGTTTGATTTCTCTCTTCATTTTTTAAAAGAACAAAATCACCTACGACAAATCGATTAAACTTAGATTTATTGGAATCAAATCTTGCTTTCTCATACTGTGCACTCCTATCCATGTTAACGACAGCGTCAGATCTTACTTCGTCGATACTAATTTCGGGCTCATCGGAAAACATTAAATCTAGAGGACGTGCGACTTTACCTATGAGAAGTTCTAGAGGGCTGTGTTTGGTTACTCTATTCATAGTGCAATTAAGAGCTAACTGCACATCCGGGAGAGAGTCTTGCCACGAACGATCCTTGCTAGTCTCTACTGCCGTGAGCATATTTTTTAGAGTGCTCATGACCCTCTCTACCTGACCATTCGCGCGGGAACTACCAGTAGCAATCAAATGCAAACTAATATTACGAGAGGAACAAAACTCGCGGAAGTCGGTACTTGCAAAACAACGTCCCTGATCTGCGATTACTCGCGTCGGCGCTCCAAACAAGGTCACACAATTTTTTAAAGCACGAATAGCACTAGCACTATTTATGTTCAGGGTGTGATGTAGCAGCACATATTTTGTGAAGGCGTCAATGAGAACAAAGACATACTCTTTCTTATCATTTTTGCCACTTAACTTACCTGTAGCATCAATATGAAGGGTATGCCAAGGTATCGCAATTTTAGGAATGGGATGTAATTCCGCTGAAACTTTGCCTGAGTGCGATTTTGAAATTTTGCAAACAACACAACTCTCAACAAATTTCCTAACAAATTTAGCCATATGCTCAAACCAATACAAGTCGTACATTTTTTCAAGGGTTTTCTCCCATCCTAAGTGCATAAGGGACTCGTGAGTAGTGCTGACGATAGACCATCTCAAAGCTCTAGGTATTATAGGTAGACATAGACTCCTATTTTTGCGCTGTATCTTACGATGCAAAACACCAGATCTGATCTCGTATGTTTTTGCGATATCATTGCCAAGATTCCCATCTTTAAGTTTAGCAATAAGCTCAGAAATCTCATTATCACGTTGTTGCTCAGCCAGCAACCAATTGGCAGAGAGATTTGTGATATTGACATGCTTCTGCTCTACCTTTGTGAATGGGGCCTTGTCAGGTACGGGATTTCTAGAGAAAAAGTCGGCATGTTGCATCCGCTTGCCATCAACATGAATAATGTTAAAGTCAAACGACTGCAAAAATGCCCACCACCTATGAACCCTAGGTGTGAGATCCAGCTTTTTACGAGTCGATTCAAGAGCGTGACAATCGGTCATGACTGTAAAATGGTTACCGTATAAGTAGTGCCTAAAATGCCTAACCGCATTCACAACTGCGAGAGTCTCCAACTCATATGAGTGGTATTTAGACTCCACAGCTGTGGTACGTTTGCTATAGTAGGCAACCACGCAACGTTTGGAATCCTTTTTCTGGATCAAAATTGCACCATACCCTAGCGAACTTGCATCTGTGTGCAATTCAATGGGACAGTTTGGGTCAAATATAGTCAGAACTGGGTGGTTGGTTAAGGCAGAGATAATAGTTTGCCTAACAGTCTCGTGAGAAGGTTCCCATTTGATGTTACCTTTAGAGACACTTGTCAGTGCATAAAGAGGTGCCATGATCTGTGAAAACTTTGGGATGAATTGACGAAAGTAAGACGCCAGACCAATAAATTGTCGTAACTGAGTTACAGTCTTTGGGGGAGGGAGAGCAACTAGGGCTTCTATCTTTTTAGGGTTAGGTCTAATTTCACCACAGCTAACCTCGAAACCTAGGTACTCAACTTTTTGTTTGAGAAACGAACACTTTTTTAAATTAAATGAAAATCCAGCCTTTGTCAAAACATCTAAAACTAATTGCAACCTATGTAGAGCTTGATCGACATTTGAGGCTACGACCATTAAATCGTCCATGTAGACCACGACAAACGTATTTGCTAGCTCTCCTAAGGCTTTTGTCACTGCACGTTGAAAAACCGAAGGGGCATTGCGCAAACCGAATGGCATGGCTAAATACTCGTATTGCCCGTCGGGCGTAACAAATGCGGTACGTTCAATGGAATCCGGATGAACTGGTATCTGATGAAATCCACTAGCCATATCTAGAGTAGTGAAGTAATGAGTACCGTGAAGCCTATTTATTTGGTCGGAAATCATTGGCAATGGGAATCTGTCAGGTACAGTATTATCGTTTAATTCGCGATAATCAACGCACATGCGGTCGCTGCCATCCTTCTTCTTCACCAGAAGAATAGGACTGGCAAAAGGGGACGAGCTTGGGCGGATCACATTAGAGGAGAGCAGGTCTTCGATTTTATTGCGCACTATCTGTCTTTCCTGGGGACTCAACCGATAAGGACGACGATAAACCGTTTTATTGGGATCTTTGAGTCGTATTTCCATAGGGTCAGTATTTGCAGGAGAGGTAGGTGTTCCAATAATAAAGTTATTTGAAAATTTACTTAAAATTAAAATCAATCTTGCTTTGATATCCGGAGAAACGTCGGTATTAATGCCATTAAATTTAACTGCATCTGACTCTACATTTAAAATCGTACGTAATTCGACACTTGACTCTACATTCGACTCTACATTCGACTCTACATTCGACTCTACATTCGACTCTACATTCGACTCTACATTCGACTCTACATTCGACTCTACATTCGACTCTACATTCGACTCTACATTCGACTCTACATTCGACTCTACATTCGACTCTACATTCGACTCTACATTCGACTCTACATTCGACTCTACATTCGACTCTACATTCGACTCTACATTCGACTCTACATTCGACTCTACATTCGACTCTACATTCGACTCTACATTCGACTCTACATTCGACTCTACATTCGACTCTACATTCGACTCTACATTCGACTCTACATTCGACTCTACATTCGACTCTACATTCGACTCTACATTCGACTCTACATTCGACTCTACATTCGACTCTACATTCGACTCTACATTCGACTCTACATTCGACTCTACATTCGACTCTACATTCGACTCTACATTCGACTCTACATTCGACTCTACATTCGACTCTACATTCGACTCTACATTCGACTCTACATTCGACTCTACATTCGACTCTACATTTACGGTATTCACATTAGGTAAATTTTTCGAAAAGGTTAAAGTTCTAGACGTCATGTTAATTACCAAGTCATTAATCAAAATTTCGCGCCCAATCACTATGTCGTGTTGAAGATATTCATCAGGTAAAACATGAAAAACAATATCCAAACTAATGTTACCAATATCAACATTAACTAAAATGTTCAGGTTACTATTCACGGAAGTTTGACCTATACCCGTCATAGTAACGACACTATAATTACGCTCACCATTAAATTTACACAAAATAGAATTTCTCATTAATGAACACTCTGCTCCAGAATCATAACAAAAACTAAAAGACTCACCAGAGTGACGGAGTATACCGGTAGGCGCGTTAACCACGCACAAGTCCACACGACGTTGTTCAGGAGCTGCACCAGCACCACCACCAGTGCCGCCGCTGCCGGAACCCTGGGCTGCTGCTGGACAACGGTTTGCGTAGTGGCCTCGGCTCTTGCACCGGAAGCAGGTGACGGAGCTGGTGTCCTTGGGCTTCGCCGGAACAGATGATGAACTCCCATGAGGAGATGAGGAGTGAGGTCTTCTGTCAGTCTTGCTGTCTCTTCTCTGGTAACATGTGGAAGCCTTGTGGCCTGCCTTACCACATACGAAACACTTGACTGCACTAGCCGTAGGGTTCGGCTTGGAATGCTTGCTATCCACACTTGGAGCACCCTGGTTAAACGGGTTTTTACGTTTTAGGAACGACATCGCACGGAGTTCTTGTTGTAGCTTAGATCTTGTGTCGATGTCGGTAGTGAATGCCAGCCGCTGAACACGATGATCAAGGTGTGACATGTGTGCTAGCACGGTAGAAATTGCTATCTGTTCCACAGTCAGGTTCTTCCAGCGTGACATTACTGACGTAAGCACACGTGAAGAATAAGCAGCAAAACACTCACCTTCTTTTGGTGCACTATTGTTTAGGTTTATAAGGGAAGCTGCAGCTGTTTCAGGGCAATCATATCTTGCAACGAATACATCCTTGAATTCGTTCCATGTCATACCAGGAAACGAAATCTGTGACAACCATGACGATGCTTGGCCCTTCAGCGCCCTGCTCAAAGTAATCATGAGTGATGCACCTTGCAGCTCACATTCTGCCATGCACATATCAGCGGTGGTGACCCACGCACGTGCATCGACGTTTGGTTTTTCGGGATCAAACTCAGGTAGCTGCACTTTCTTGTTTGAAGCAGGTGACATTGCTTGCAACAGTGCGAGAAAGTTTTGGTTCTGATGCTCAAACAACATGCGCCATTTTTCGTCTCCATCAGGTTCGGGTCGGGAAGCACGTGGGCATCTCACTTCTGATGACGACAGATGCGGCATGTCTTCGCTGTCTTGTTGGTCGGTCATGATGGAACGTGGAGTCCGACGTGAAATAATACACAGGCACTATTCGGTACACTAAACTTTACTGTTCAAAACACTTTACAATAAAAAAAATAACAAAAGATTGAAGAAATAATAACGGATTGAATTTAAATAAAATGGAATGTAGTGAGGTTAGTCAAGTTGGCCGTTTGTCACCACGATTTCAATTTGAATGTGTCAACTGCACAAGTCTACCGCCTTTTTATTAGACGTCAAAATGACCAACGACAACTTTAATCGACTAAACACACTCAAGCATTGCCATACCAAAAATCAAATTAAAATAAACTAAATTTAAATTATGATAAACGCTTGACATTCCATTAGCCATCTGCGACATATTAAATTATATTTTTATTCACCTTAAGGAGAATTTTGTACTTTTTTCGGTACGGAAAACTAACAAGTAAATGCATAGATCGCAAGAACCATAATAAAGCATACTTTTAACATCATGTGCTGTGTATATGCCATTGAAAAATAGACCTTAACACACATAAATAAGACGTGTACAGGAGATACTATTGTTTACCTCTCCATACAAACATTAACTTCAATGAACAACATAAGTTCGCGCAAGGCTCAAAGGTAAATAACGTTATCATCAGTCTGTTCAGGTCCTACACCCATTCAACTTTTGTGGACATAATGTCATAAACGATTGGATATTTCTTTTTATAGACATTGTAGGACTTAATTTCGTACACCATTATGTAGAGCTGGTTCTTACGATTTCAAAGGTGCAAAAAACACAATTTCGAAAAAAATGGAGTTACTACTGTATGCCTCTGAGGTACAGAGTCTCTGCCAACCAGCCTACAACCACCCGCGCATTGAAGGAGGAGATTTAACACTGCTTCAACGAAATTCAGACACATTTATGCAATCTGGTCAAGGAAAACGTCAATGTAGTTCGTATGTGCCATCAAAGCCTTGGACGCCATTTTTCCCGACGTGCTATGCCATACATAACCGCCCTCCTCTTTTCGTACTAGCGTGATGTTGAACTTCAGTTTGTCAAATTCAAATTCAAATTCATTTAATCATTTTGTTAACATAGGGTAAAAAAATATACAGATGTTTAATAAATAAATGTTGATCCAAACTATGTCCCGCCAGAAGGCATACAAAATACTGTAGTAAATCAAAACTATAACAAAGAAATTGTCGCACTTACGAGCATTTAAACTATGGTGAGTCGTAGTACAGTTTTGTCGCACAAGCGTTAATCGCATAACCGTTTGTCAACCTCATGTAGTGCACTCGTTTGTGGTGGGTTTGGGTTGAGCCTCATATATCAACATGGAATCACATTTTTCCATGCTCCTATCGTGTTCCGTCGCTCAGAACCGTCATTTGCTGGACTTGCTAGAGAGAGAAACAGAGTGGGTGTGCTATCGCAAGCGGCAGCATCAACGATGCACTCGCTCTGTTTCTCCAATCCTTATGGTTCGCACTCTCGTACAGAGGAAGTCTGTGACCCAGGAGTGGAAACAAAAGCCAATGCAATGCGAATAACTAATCCCAAAAGTGGCTATTTATAACGCAACACGTGTCCATATTAATTATAGTACATACATTGCGTCGGTATTGCATGTGGTAATAATATCTAATTATTATTAGTTAAACAAAATATTTACCGCTTTTTTTTGTTTGTGTGCTAGTCTTTATATTAATTTTCGGAAACCGAGTGGTTATTTTTTATGTTTTTATAAACTCTATCACAATGTTGTTTGTGGAAAATGCCTTGTGGCATGAAGTTCGCCTATGTACCACTATTGTACGTAAAGTTTAAATAAATAAATAATTTTGACAGTATAAAGTGCCTGTCTTTGTTCGAACGGCTGTTTCCACTGCGCCACCATTGCTGTTAACACTTCTCATCGCCTATATCGCTCATGGAGGACCTTCACGACGACATAACTATTATTGTTCTAAAATAAACAATAACATGTTTTAATGTTGTATTTGTATACATGTTGATACATGTTTTTTTTAATTAATTGCTTTCTTTACATTTTATTCATTGTTGTTTTGTTTCATCGAGAACACCTGTATAAATGATTAAACCAAGTTTTATTAGAACGACCCTTCGTGTCTTACATTTCAATTGATTGTTCCTTTCTATAGAAACGACTGGAATCTGGAATGGATGAGTTTCTTTGGGAAAGTTGTTTAAGAGGCGTATTACAAAATACGCGAAATTGCAAGGTTTCCTCGTTGAAATTGTATGTTATCCGTTCGTTGTTTGAAATAACTATTACTTGTTAAAAATAGTTCTTTTCATTTACTATAATAATAATAAAGCAAATTTTAGATAAATGATTAATTTATTCAGTAATAATTATCTCCCGATGCATGTTTAGACAAAAACTCACGGAGACGTGATTTGGGAGCTTTAATTTGTAGATTCTGTTGAATATAGACCATCGAAGTATATTTTTTCATCTTACAAATATCTCCAACTTCAAAATAACTAATTCAACTATTGACCGAAAACACTTCGAAACAAGCCCCGATATCTCCGAATTTGTACATCATTTTGACGTAATATTTATACAAAAATAATCTTCAACATTTATTATTTATTATATTATTTTTTAAATCGCTACTATTATTTTTTAATGAATTAAATAAAAGTTCAATATATTTCACTGCGCCGGCCATCCGCGCTCAGAACGGGCAGTGAAACTATACTTGAAGAATTGGAATGAATTAATTAATTGTAAGTAATTTTATTTAATTTTAATAATTCAACAAGTAGTTGAGTTTTTCGTTGTTTATATAGGTATCTAAAGCAAGTTTTCTGTCTCCTCATAAGTGAGTTTCTGTAGGTACTCACTTACTGTAATTTTGCAAGATTTTTTTCGTCATCGGGTAAATGTTCAGTTTTTTATTTAATTTGTTGTAGATGTATGGGCCAATAAATGGAGCAAATCTAGTGCTAAATTTTGTTTTAAAAGCGATCGGTTTTTGGCAAACCAAGTATTTGGTGCGCCTATTTAGAGTGGGTGGGTTGTAAATAATATTCCTGTGTGGCATCAATACCATATTGAGAAGGAAAAGTGCGGAGGTCAGATAAGCAGTCGTTCTCTGTAAAACACTGGCATTCAGCTGCATCCAGTTAGACTGGAAGCCTACCCCAACATGGTTGGGAAAAGGCTTTTTTTTACAAAAACAAAGAAAAAAACAATCGCAGGAATTGTCCACACATCCTTTCCAAGCGATTGTTATAGTGATCAAACAAATGGATCGCTTGGCTGATTACTTGCTGCAGAACTCGGCAAGAATGGAAAATACATGCAACTGTGGCAGCAGTGAATACTGAATATTTGTTGCTACGTCGAGAGGATTGACGCTTTTTAAAAGCATAGTGAACTTGTAGTTTTATGGGTTGACAACAAAGACATTTAGCGATGAAAGTTAAGTGTAATCTACTCAACTTTTGTCCCTGTGAAATTTTTATCTTGGCTTTGAGCATGGCGTTTTAGAATAGGGTCTTACATGTGGGTTTCACTTTGGATTAGTACTTAGGTATAAAAACATTACAGGCGTAACCCTTTTCTTTGATGGTTTATAAAGAAATTTATAACTTTTCAGTTTAGGTATTTCTATGTAATTTATAAATAGCACCGTTGTTCATGTGGTCGCAACTGTGACCTTCTGAGCGTGGAGTCTTGGATTCCCAGGTCGTGCAAAAAGGTTTTTGGTTTTTTCCATTAGAAATTTCTCAATAGCAGCCCGGAGTTTGGAAGTTGACGGTGCGACATCGACACCCCCGTGCCTCGGGAAGCACGCTAAGCCGTTGGTCCTACGCCTGATCTCTCTCCCGTCGTGTCCGATTGCCGTCACATCACGGATTATGAGAGTAAAAGAACAGAGAGTGCAACTGCGCCTGCGCACACACTTGTGCACTATAATATCTCCCGCGCCGATGGCTAATCTCCACTAAGATTGGCCGCCGTGACCGAAATCGGTCAGAAGGACATCTGTTTTGCATGCATCTATTTGGGACGTTTCATGCATACTAGGATTGCGGCAATAACGTGCCTTAGATACCCGAGATTGAAGATAACATTTCAGGCTAGATTACCTATATTTTGAATTGGTACTGTGGAGTGCGGAGTTATTTACTATCCGGGTCTTGTAGAAACTAGAACGAATTCCTGTGCGTTCAAGCGTATTTGCCATACCTGTATTGGTATCAAATATAAACAGCTCACAATTGAGTACCCATTGATATTAATATATATCAGTGGTTCTAGGCAACTGAGTTCATCCCAGTTGTAAACGTCCCTTTGTGCCTATTGGCCTTGTTTTGTTCTGTCTCCTGCTGATATGGAAGTCAGTGGAAATTATCCTCCGCTATTCTTTTCTGATTAATTTCGTTGCGGAATCCAAGACATTTAAATTGTGTCACTGGGATTTCGTCGAGCTTCATTGTCTCGGCGCTTTTCTGGTGGTCGCCACTGTTAAATACTTTTTCTTTCTTTCACGGTTGATCCTGGCCTTCAGGAGTTGCAGTGGTTTAGGAATAGTGTGGTGGGATTGTCCACTATTGGGATTCAGGATTCCAGAGGTCCCAGTGCGGGTTTGTGGATGTCATAATTCGTTGATTTTTAGGTTTTAGGACATGTCGGTTTCCTCACACAGATTTCTTTTGATCATTCGCACCGCGCATCGAGTGCAGTGGTGATGAAATAATTTACACAAAGTAGAACGCCTGCCTGGCCAGCTCTCGAATCTAAATTATCCGTAAAAACCTCACAATCACAAATCTACGTAAAAAGAAAGCCATTTTCTTTCTAACCACAATAGAGCTACTGCACAATGCCAGTTGATTCTAATTGCATTGCATTGTCCGCCACACGCGGCCTGCCTTCCAATATGTGGCGATTGAATTCGAAAATCATTCAAATACAGGGTGGTGATTTAGTGACTTGCATCCTTCAAGGAAGTGAGTCTATCCGTCATGTTAAACAACTTTCCCAAAGAAACTCATATCCGATTCCAGTCGTTTCTATGGAAAGGAACCGGCAAGATCTCCACGGTTACTCTTTAAAAAATATTTGGTTTTACAAAAATATTGATAAAGAGTGAAGAAATTAAACAGATTTCACCAAAAATACATATAATAATAAAAATGTTGTGTACTTTATGCCAAGCAATTTAAAATGCGAGTTTGGGGTTTCGCCAGAAGACGTAAAATGAATTGAAATGCAAGACACGAAGGGTCGTTCTAATACAATTTGGTTTTTAATTAGGTATTATTTCATCTCTTTTTACCCACTAACGGGGAGAGCAAGCCCCTACTGGTTTTATCAATTGCCATAATGATCTTTTTAATTAAAGTGTATGTTAGTAATTAGGTGACTTTGACTTCTATACATATTCGTAATTTATCACAGACTGCGGTGCCATCCCCACCACCATCCACAGGCTCACCTCGGCAAACATTGCTTAACCTTGAAGATCGACCCCTTGCGGTTGGTATTATCTAAATGACAATTAATAGTAAAAAGGTTAATATATGCAATAATGTATTTTATTCAATGACATTTGTTTGATCATTTAAACAGGTGTTCTCGATGAAAACATACATTAATATAACACTAAAAACTACACATCTATTCTTGTGTTATGCAAATAAATGATTTTTATAAGTATGTACTAAATACAACATAAAACATGTTATTGTTTATTTTAGAACAATAATAATTATGTCGTCGCGAAGGTCCTCCATGAGCGATCTGAGCGATGAGAAGTGATAACAGCAATGGTGGCGCAGTGGAAAAAGCCGTGTTTTAAACTTGGAGATCGTAGGTTCGAACAAGGACAGGCACTTTATACTGTCAACATTATTTATTTATTTAAACTTTACGTACAATAGTGGTACACAGGCGGACTTAATGCCACAAGGCATTCTCCACAAACAACATTGTGATGAGTTCAAAAATCATATGAAAAATAACCATTTGGTGGCTGTGGGCTGGTTGGCAGAGACCTTGTACCTCAGAGGCACACAGTAGTAAATCCATTTTTTTCGAAATCGGGTTTTTTGCACCATTGATATCGCAAGAACCAGCTCTACATAATGCTATACGAAATTAAGTCCTACAATGTCTATAAAAATAAAAATCCAATCGTGTCCATAAACGTTGAATGGGTATAGGACGTCAACTGATGATAACATTATTTAACTCTGAACCTTGCGCGAACTTATGTCGTTCATTCGAGTTAATGTGTGTATGAAAAGATTATGGTAATTCTTACGATCTTTCGATTTACTTGTTAGTTTTCCGTACCGAAAAAGTACAAAAGTCCTCCTTAAGATGAATAAAAATATGTATATCTGAATAGTTAAATTAATTCTTTAATTGGTAGGTAGATGAGGAAGTGGGATTTATTTTGGTATCTACCTTTTATGTTTTGTTGTGTTTTGTTTCATTTTATTAAATAAACCCCTCTCATAATATTCACAACTTTTATTTAGAGGAAAACAATAAATTGGGTTTATACACATAATGTTGTTTACCTCTGAGGTAGTTTTGACTTCAAATAACTACATAAAAAGAAATCTAGTGGTGTTTAGGGGGCCAATCGAGACATGGCAAAAAATAAGGGTTCCTTTTTTGCCATTTTGCAACGGAACTCTAAAAAGACGACTTTGTTTTATGTATGTATTTTGTATACAGGTGTTATTGATTTAACAACAATTGCCAGCTGTATTTGCTCTAGAAATATATAAAATGCGGGTACCTGCCTACTTAGATTCACAGTAGAGAAAGGAACGTTGGTTTACGACACGAAAATTCGCTGCAATCACAAAATGAACTTCATTTTTAAAATTACAATTGTTCTTTGCGTTTTAGCAATACTAGTGAAATCTGAAACAGCACCGATTAAGGGAATCCCTGATCCTGAAAAAACACCTTCGCCTGATAAAGTTTCGAAATGGGTTCGGGGTGAACTTCCAGAGAATGGCCAGGTGAGATTTTTCAACTTTTAAAATACTTTCTTTACCTCGACTAAAGATGCGTATCCGAACATTTTGTTCCTCCCATAATTTTCCTACTGCTGGGGCACAGGACTCCACTCAATGGGAGGAGATGGCATAATCCACCATGCGGGCCCAGTGCGGGTTGTTGGTTCTAAGAAATTCAAGTTTCCTCACGATGTGTTCCTTCACCGTTAAATACGCGTCGCGTAAATGTTCGGGTGGATACCTACTTACGAAAGGATAGTTTTTATGCTTGAATGGTATCAGCATTGTATCGAATTGCATCTCCCGCATAGATAGGTCATTAGTTGATAACAGATTATATGCAACTTAAAATCGTCGTCGTCATCGGAGGCAATAGGCCTCTATTGTCACCAAAAAGGCACACATACTGACTCTGGACTGCTACGGAGAATTTGGAAAAAACTCAATAAAACTGTCCGTCCTGGGAATCGAACCCAGAACGTTGTGCTCAGCAGTAGTTTTTCCCCCTAATCTGATCTGTCCCAGTCTTGTCCGGTTCCCGACCTCCTCTCATCGCCTTCTGTGTTTTACGAGTCCACGAATAACAGAGTAAGAACTGAATAATCACATTTTCCTATGAAACATAATAACTCAGGTTCCTTTTTTTTATTCAAGGGTCTTTTATCTGATGCAGCAGAACCATCACCTCCGTAACTTTTGCCACTTTGTTGGAGTCGGCCTCCAGTCTAACCGGATGCAGCTGTATACCAGTATTTAACAAGGAGCGACTGCTTATGTAACTATCTCATCTCAGTTTCTGGGTAACGCGATATTCCCATAACAATTGCTTTCGATATAACTTAGAGTTTGCCGTGAATTTCATGTTCCTAATATATAAGTCCGACAGCTACAATCATGCGTAATACACTGGTCAAGCCTACTGCCAAGAAAATATAAATTTACAATTTAATTTTATCCATGTAATATAATATGTATTATCTTATAAAAACAGTGTTGTTTAAATTCATTGTATTTACCTTAATTTAATTAATTTCAATGTAAAATATAATTTATATACAAAAAAATAAAATTAAAAAGAAATAAACATTGTTTTTCTGTATCAATAACAATTATTTTGAAAACAATAATCACTTCATGTGACATGTGGCAAATAAACACATTTTCTATCTTTCAATTTTTGTAGGAACCCGAATGGTCCAGCTTGATCATGTCAGCTGCTTTTTCTGCTATCATATTCACTGGTGCGTTAATGTAGTGAGCATGATACTAGCATCTGCTACACGTAGACCTCTCAAACTTCGGACTCAAGGTCTCTCATCTACTACATGTTCAGGATCCATCGCACATGTTCCTGTAGGATGCCAACCTGACTGAGCTGCGTTCAATGCAAAATATTTCCAAAATTCATGACTACCAAATCTTACATCTTTACATTGCTTCAATTTTGCATCAACTACCTTCGCTTGAACGTTCTTAAAGAAGGAAGTATGCAACACAGTAAGACAATCTTCAATATACCTAGCCATATTCTCCAAGTCTTTATTATTGGAATAGTAATCCATACATGTATAGATCAATGGCTTCTCATTTGTATATTTATTCTTAAGCTTGATTTTACCACTTGATTCGGGGTGTAGTAAAAATATGGTAGCAGCTAATGCTTCTGAGTCTTTCAGACCTTGTACTGTATTTGTGCAGATGTCGTCAGTGCGTCCTAGTGGCGTATACTTCTTACTGTACTGACTGTACTTCGAGCGTCGAATTGAAGAAAACTGTCGAATCGGCGAAAACGGCGAATAATGGAAAGTGTCGACGCAATTGTCGAATTCACACAATTGTCCAATCAGCGAAAGTGACGAATCAACGATACTGTGTAATTAACTGAAGCGACGAGTGAGGGAAAATGATCAATGTTACGCGGACTCCTTTTTTTTGGGGTGAAAAATCACGTTTTACGGTAGGGCTCAATGTAACGACCTCAAAACATCGTGCTGAGGGATGCATTGAATAGTACGGGGGTCATGGAGGTATTATGACATTAAAAACATGTATTTAGAATGAAAAAAAAATGTGAAAAATTGTAAAAAATTGTGTTATGTTGGAACTTTGACCAGAAGAAGGTTCCCAGGTAAGGCCTAGAACCAAAAAAAAATATCGCAATGATGGGGAAAGCCAGTTAGTGTCTTTTGGCTGCGTTACAGCCCGTTTACACGAAGACAATTCGTTGTTTTTTTTGACATTTCGTCTTTTTTCACGATCCATCAATTTTTTTGAAGGCAGCATTGGTTTTTAAATTCCCGTGTTCACACGCATCACGAAGCGTGATAAATGAAGGAAACGTCTTAAATCACGTAACCCAGTGTGCCCGGTCGATGCCAATAGACTCGCCCCCTAAAACACGGGTCCCTAAAACATCATAACTGGTGAAAAGTGGATTTACTAGTCTAACCCTTCGGAGATTACAGGCATAATATTATGTAGCTCTTTTAATGTGTTTTTCATCCCCTATTGCAAAAAATAGAGGTTAGCTTTCAGTATTTTCTTAGCATGTCGATGGCACATTTTCTTTAAATATATTTGGCCCAAAATTCAGATACGCGAACTCCGCTCGCTGATGCAGTCATGAGATCGTCAAGTACGCAGGCATCAGGGCATGCAGCTCAAGATGGTGGGCCATTGTCTGTGGAGACACGCCGCATACACACTCGAGATGTGAACCGTCCATGAACTCCCATCTGTAGAGGTTTTGCTACGACCGACTTGGGTACGGAGTCTATTTAGAGATTTCCAAGTCAGGCACGGCAAAGCATGCCCAGTTGGAAGGCATTCAGACGTCACGGTGAAACTGTCATGGGGGTATAAGCAGCTTTTGCCAGAGATTCCATCTTGCTGTTCCAGACTAGCTTGGCCAACGCACTTACAAAAGCTTTTACGACGTTAAAAATAGTCTCAAAGAAGAACTTATCATCATCTTCCTGCCTCTTTCCCGTGTTACTTGGGGTCGGTCCTTCTATTCTCCGCTGTCAACCGTCACCCTATCATTCCTCACACAATCCATCCATAATTTCCTTGGTCTTCCACTCCCTCTCCATCAACATTTTATATTTATCATTGTTTTAGTCACATGCGATTCAAAAAGGAACTCAAAGAAGAACTATGTATACAAAATACACCCCTCCTAATCCCAATTCCGGAATACATGCAGAGGCTAAAGAACAAGTTATTACTGTAGTATTAATTAAGTTTCCGTTGTTATGATAATATTGTGCAGTAAATAAGATGCAGGTATTAAAGTATTACTGCAGAATGTTAAAACGAGCTTTTGTTATGAGACATTTTCATAATTAGCTGGGGCTGTTTGTTAAAATGGTTTGTGATGTAAATACAATGTGAAATATTCACATGTATAATAGAACATACTTCTGCTATAATGGGCCATCCTACAATACTTTATTACATACAAACATAAACTACAGAACGTCACCTGCTACGATCCTTAAATATTCATTCCGCCTCATCCATGTTCATATATCTCGTCATTCACGCACGTCGGTTGCGAGTACTATACACCTGACCTTTCTGAAGAATCTCACCAAAAAGGTCAGTGTATGTCCTACTGTCTTGGCGTCGCAAGTCACATCTGCTTTGTCACAACTGTACAGGGTAGAAGGGACACCGACGCTAAGGCTATGTTCATATGGCAATATTTAGACACGAGTTTTCAAATCGAGCGTTTAGACATCCTAATATTTACCTAACAACCGATGTCATGCGCGCGCGTTAACGCGCGTCAGCGAGCGTCAACACAACGCTCAGAGAAAAAGTCTCTAGACGCAGGCGATCGCGCGTAGACGCGCGCTTCGATATTAATGTAACGTCGTCGTCCGTTTGCTGTTCAGTTGAGCGCGCGCTTTTATCGTGATCATACGTACCTCTTTTGCAATTTTGTTAATTATAATTTATAACCGAACTCAACTGACGAGTAGTGACGAGTACTCTCTTGACATCTGAACTCTCTTTAAATTTGATCGTGCGTTGACGCGCGTTACATATGAACTTAGCCTAAAATGGTTACCACGTATTCAGTACATTATTCTGAACCCCCCTAAATATTTTTTTTCTTGATATTAAAAAAAAAACAGCTGTTCCTACAAAAGTGCAATACCTACCCGGTCAAAATGTATGGAACAGCTGATTTTTATTTAATAAACGACGAAAAATTTATATTTGGGTTCAGAATGATGTACTAAATTATACGTGGTAAACGTTTTAGCGTCGGTATCCCTTCCACTTTGTTTATGTGCGCATACTCTTTTCAATCCTTATCACTGCTACGTCTTCTTTTAATCCGTAACGTTCTCGTATAACCTCATTCTTCAATTTATCGTTCAAATTTACACCACACTTCCATCTGTAAGCACTAGCTTCTCTTTTTTTTTAATTTAGTTAAATACGTCACACTGATCTTCTATCTTACATTTTGTAATTTCCTATCCATTAAAATCAGTTCCTTATGTATCCAAAACGTATGCACAGACAAGTTCTTTTAATCAGAGTTCACTATCGAAAATTATTGCAATTATCTTTATCGGAAAATGGGAGAAAATTTGATGTGGGTTGGTACATTTCGTTAGAACTACGTTCGTTTTGCCTTGTTATGTTTCACCACCTTGATGTTGAATTACATTCGCACGTCATAAAACGCCCTACAAAAATATTACTATGTCAGCGTCAGATTAATCAAGTTATAAACTGAAAATTGATATCAAAAGTGGGACAATATTTACGGCGTTGACTGTACATAAGGGCAAGGAGGACATTTCACGGAAAAAATAGTTTTATAAAACAGTTAATGATTAATCTCTATGATTTATCGCCTTTTTATCCGACTATTGTGAAGCATAATGAGGGTTATGATTTTGACCAGTAGTTAAGTAAAAGTTGTTTGTAAAATTTGTTTCAGAACCATCCTTATAATATAGGAACTCATTCAAATCTGGAAGGTAATAAATCTACTCAAAATAAACTCCAGCATAAACCAATACTGACACAAATACTTTGAGAAACATCGCACAGGCATCCACTATATCAGATTGCTTGCACTGGAAATTTAATAAGGTGAACGTCAGCTGAAAATATCCCTTTTTACTTGGAACAGTTTACCTGTTATGGTTAGCAGTTCTTCGATTATTTTAACTGTTACATTTATGTAGGAACTAGTATTTTTCGTAAAAAGTTATGAATACCAGTTTTATTCTGGTAATTAATGGTAGAGATCATTGGTAAATTATTTTCTGTGTTTAAGGTCAATAATTTCCGATAATAACATATATAATATCATGCCTGTAATTTCCGAAGAATTAGGCAGAGGTGTACCTATTAGTACACCCACATTTCGCCAGTTATGTTTGAAGTCCCATGTAATAGGAGGCGAGCTACTACTACTGATAGATTTCTGATGGATAAACTCAATAACACTTTGCTGATCCGGGAATCGAACTATCAAGCTCACCAGTCGCACTTGTGACTACTCAATCAACGAAGCAGTTTCGGTAATAAGTTTATGCAAAGAAATTTTCTCATAGTAACAGGAGAGTGAGAGTTATTGTAAAAATATATATTTACATAAACTGACACATTTTCCCACCGGGGTAGGCTTCTTCATCGTGTCGATGATTCCCTTTTTTTTTTCAATCAAATTAATTTTGACCAGAACTCTGCCACCTCGATGGCGTTGGTGGTGGCTTCGGACAGGTCCCTCAGAGGGCAGGTGGAATTGCACATAGAGCAGGACAGGCGGTGAGCCGTGGTTTGTGTTGAGGCACCACAGTCACACCCTGGTTCATCGGAATACCCCACCGGACCAAGTTGTGTCTGCAGCGGTCTCCGAGAAACCTTAGAACTCCTTTCATAATCTTTTTGCATCGTCCACGTTCTTACAAATTGGTCATAACCGCACGCTGATTGCGAGTACTACGCACCTGATCTTTTGCTGTGAAAATAATTACGAAACATTAGCTGTTGGTTTGTTATGCGTGTTTGTATGTGTGTGTTTTCCACTACTTTTTTTTGCTATAGGTACTAGGTACATACCTGTTCCACAAAATAACTGTTATTCCCGTCTCTATTGGGACGTTAAAACATGCAGTATATGTCGAAATATTCCACGGTAGCTTTCCAGCAGACGGTAGAAGATCTTGCTTTGATTTTTAATACAGAATATACTGCGGTAATGTCTATATAATATTTTTTTAGGATACGTTACAGATAGAAATCGGAAATCCAGCTTATGTTTTTAAGCAATTTATAGGTTTCAGGATAAAGGATTAAGTTGAGAAGATAACATTATTATGCTTTGTTTCATGCTATGTAGTTTTAGGCAAAGCTATGTTTATATGTATGTGCTCAGCAAGTTTTTTGGTATACAGCATAGAATGAATGCTTGTTTCTTGAATACCATTTTTTTTTTGTTTTAACTGTTGGATTTCAAAAAAACAATATGACTGGCGTTACTATAATAACCGCTAAGCTGAAGTAGGACTGGGTCGGGCACGTCTACCGTATGCCCAATGAGCTGTGGACTAGGTATGTGGAGCTCTGATACAGCCAGAATTCATCCATCCCTCGCGTTGAATTCATTTTGTGCTGACTATACGTTTTTCCTGGTGTAGTGTATCTAACACACATACATTTCGCATTTATAATAGTAGCGTGGTAAGATTTAAAGTTTTAATCACTCGTCATACATTACTTGCATGGCTGACAATCTCATTAGTGTGCCAATCATATGAAGGAATATTGGCTCCTAAAACACAGGCTTTTGGCCTAGTTTAGGTGGCAGAATCTCGCATTTTAATGTCTTCTTGTACATCTATATTCACTGTGTGTTACGTAAGTTTTCTTTTTCATTGTGTACAAATAAATAAATAATTATTATTTATTTAGTAATAGAATCATCATTTCCCGATGCATGTTAAGGCAAAAATCTACCTCTAGTTTTTAACGAATATAGACCATCAAATTTTGTCTCCATATCTCACAAAATAGTATCCTATACTTTTATAATAATATAATACATTTACGTTGTATGCCTATCAGGTAGGTGAATTGTAAATTAGCGTAACGCCGAAATGTAAGAGGATTCGAGTAAGCATTTTTCATGTGTGTGTGAGGCGATTACAACTATTTTGTTCTTTTTGAAATACTTTAATTATATGTTAATACCTATGTCTACTGTGACAGTACTCTGTGTGAAAAACAGCTAAGCTAACATAATATTCCCAAGCAAACACAAACACTAAGCAGTAGCGAAACAATAAAAGATAAAAACCTAACCATTTGCAACCGAATTGATTTGGTTGGCGCTTTGCCTTGCCGTATTTAATTCTGGCCTTACTTTAGGGTTCTTTGACAAATTGTGTAAGGGCAAGAACCTTCTGTTAATTCCTGTGGGTAGAGCAAAGACATTCAAATATTATCGAGCGATAGACGGGACAAGACGTAGAAAATTGTAATCCAATACTTGTTACAACTTAGTAACAAATCTTTCTGTCTAGTGTCATGCGGCCGCTTGTCAGGTAGCATTCGTGTGTCGAAATCGAAAATGTTCGGGATCAAAATTTTTGTATGAAAATATTCCCAATGTCCGCTCTACAAGTCTTTTAAATCTCTTTGGGGTAGAGTAATATGGGGAGTAGTTTCATTTTGCAGTAAATTTGCAAATTCACTGAAAAATTAAATACATTTTAATAAGCTGACAGCGATGTTAGTCATATTCATCAGAGCATGTTTGAATCCTTTCTGATATCAGTTTGAGGTTGATAAATAATAATTTATTGTCAATGACGTGAAGTTAGAATACAATACAATACTTTTGTTAAAAAAAACTTTGTTCGATCCGAAAGGGGCAATAGAGGTATCCCTAATCATATTACCAAATAAAATAAGAATTATTCATGAAAGTAAACATATAAGCACAATTGTTGTGCTCAAATTATTTTAATTAAATATTGTTGTGCTCAACTACCCTAAAATCTAGCAAATTTTTGAAATGTGGCAACACTTTCTTTGGCGTTAGTGTGTTCGATCGTCGATGGTTCGTGTATGACGTCCGCGCCTCTGTGCTGATATGTACATAAGTTTCCATATTTTAGTAAAATTTTATTTTATTTTAATGGGGGTATTTTTTTTGACATTTGCCTAAAAAAGATTACATAAATAGAATCTAATGTCGATACCTAAAAAGGCATTCACGGGTCGGCCACGGTTTTTTTTTTCAACATAATGTATCCGTGGCATCAACTCCTAAAAAAAGAATGTTTTAACCAATCGAGAAGGCCTGTCCTGGGCCTGTCAAACGTCATTGTAAATGACGTGACGTGAATGAAGGAATTATGGTCTGTTTCGGAATAAAAAAATACATTAAGAGATTTTCAACCAATGACGTTGCTTTGAACTAGTTATGCTAGTGCCATTTTTTAAATACCACATATCATAACAGCACGCCTGTAATCCCTTAAGGGTAAGCAGAGGTGTACCTAATAGTACCCCACATTTCGACAGTTATGTTTAAGTCCCATGTAATAGGGGACAAGCCTATTGCCTGGTACTGAGAAATTCGTGATGGAAAAACCCAATAACAATTTGCCCGACCCGGGAATCGAAGACAGGACCTCATGCTCAGTAGTCACCACGAGACCACCGAGGCAGTCGAGGCGAGGCATTTAACCTTTTGGCCGCCACGGTCGGCTATAGCCGACAGATGAAAACTGCTTGAAAAATGTCGTTTTCTTGTCGGCTAGAGCCTGCGGTGACGTGTTGGGCACTTTTTCATTTGTCGGCTATAGCCGACAGTGGCGGTCAAAAGGTTAAATACCGTTTCGCACAAAACGAATTCCTAACACTACAGAACCCAAAACAAATCTTCACATTTACTTGACCATTTATTTTTCAATATACTGCAATTTGAATCGCGCAAAACAGTTTGAATACAAATAAGGCAAGCGGATTCTGTTTGCATACGACGGAGCTGAATCCTGATATACACTGCCTGTTTTATAGCGCATTACCGTTTGATATTGCATGCGAGAGTGGCAATGGAAGACGATATTCATTTCGAGGATTAAGCTGAATTTTTAGAATGGTGTGGAATTTGTTTTGTGAATATTTTGATGTTTGTTGAGATAAAAATTTTGTACTTAACGTGAGACTGCCGTCTTAAAACCGTTCCTTTTATATTCACCCTGTAATTTCCCAAAGCTGGACAAACGTTTCCCCATCGCCTTCAACTCTTCTGAATTAAATGTGTTATAATTTTGATTACTATGGCGTTTTAATTTATAGGGTCGGGGCACCATTATACCTAGGTTTTGTGCACGATTCCTGCAATGAAGGCCACTTATTTTCCATCCCTGGGTTTTTGTTACATTAAAATAAAGTAAGCAAGCAAGCGACATCTTCGTGGCTAACCAAAACATTTTTCACCGTTATTTCATTCTAAAATTGACTGCTGTGAATGAGGCTCTGGGTTCGGTAACCGAGTCGGTCGAAGCATTATTAGATTTTGCCACCAGGAATTTCTCAGTAGCAGCCACGGAGTCTGGATTTGTGCCCGGTTGATGGCAATAAATACTTACCACACTGACTTAAACATAACTGGCGAAATGTTGGTGTACTATTACGTATACCTCTGCCTAACTTTTCGTTGATTACAGGCGTGATGATATGTGTTATGTTCATACTAAAATAAAAAGTCAACCTCAAAATAACCGATGCAAATATAACCATATTCAATAAAACAAATTCAATGTGAAAGTCAAAACATTGTCTATTTCAACTTCAAAAACACAACTATGTATTTGCCCCCAAATTAAATAACTACACTCGAAGAGCTAGTAAATCAATAAAACATTTCACCTTTATTAAACATCTAAAGTTTCTAGTATCGGACTCTGGAAGGGTAAAACAAACAAGGTCCAGGGTAGAGGGCCAAAGGTTTGGACGCAAGGGTTGGCCAGTTATAAGCCCACTAGTAGTAATTAATTTCTAGTTTCAATTGTTAATTTGCTCTAAGGGAATACACGGAGCAAATATCGTGAGACTGGGCACTGAAATACGGATTGAAAGGATGATGGATTTTATTTCCTTAAGAAACTTCTCAGGTGAAATGATGTATCTTAAAATTACTTGGGAATAATCAGAAACAAATAAATAAAATTAAAGTGTCTGTTTGTAATTTCAAAATAACAGCGTTTTACTGAATGCATATGAAAGTATTTACGGTAGTAAAAACAAAAAAAAAATGTCTGTGTGTCGGTCTGTCTGTTTGTTTCGGCTAATCTCCGAAACGGCTGCACCGATTTGACAAGACTTTTACTGGCATATAGCTGATGTTATAAGAAGTGACTTCGGATGCGTATAATTACAAAAAAAACATCGTTTTCTGTGCAAAAAATTAAAACCATTGAAGTTGTATATCAGATTAATATCAGATTAAAATAGGGAAGTAATATTTTTATAATAACGTCGCGCAGACGAAGGTCGAGGGCAACAGCTAGTTATTAATAAAAATTACCTGTTTTCAAGATTTCGAAAATTCACCCTTATCTTGGTATAAAACCTACCCCAAGTACTATACCGAGCAGTCTGACATTATGAAGAATGATTGCTACGTTTAAAAGAATTCCGTTTCTCAAACACGACAAAATTATGAAGGCGTCGTTGATAGATTTTTCCATAAGGAATTCCTCAGTAGCATAAAGCCTGGAATTCTGACCGGTTGATGGCAACAGGCTCGCCCCCTATTACATGGGACTGAACCATAAATGAACTATATATCACCTTTCGCGGGTTAATTATTTTTTATATACTTATTATATAGGTTTACGTTTGGCCGCAACTCGCCTGATGTGAAGCGATGATCGGCCTAATAAAGAACACGCTTGCCTAAAAGAAACCGATTCACTCGAATTCATCATCATGCCTAGCCTTTTCCCAACTATGTTGGGGTCGGCTTCCAGTCTAACCGGATGCAGATGAATACCATAGTTTTACATGGAGCGACTTCCTATCTGACCTCCACAACCCAGTTAGTACTGGGTAATACGATACCCCTTGATAAGACTGGTTTTCAGATTTTCGGGTCACTGACTACCTGTAACGACTGTCAAAGGTCTTCATTTGACAGCCGGGACCAACGGCTTAACGTGCTTTACGAGGCACGGAGGAAACTCTGTATGTATGGGTGGTCACCCATCCACGGACCAGCCCAAGCAAGCGCGGCTTAACCTGACGATCGACCCGAGCGGCTGTTATTATATAGCCACGACCTCTCCTCACTCGAATTATGGACGTTATTTTATTTTCTAGTCTGCAAAAGTCAAGCGGTCTACCCAGCAGTGAGTCCGTTCGTGAATGAGGGTTCATCTATTTGAGTTTAATTTTCTAAGTGTCGTGTATGCCGACCCTGTTTGTGTTGAAGGGCCAATGGTCGCAACTTTTGTGCCGCGTCACTTATGTCATACTATATCCTTAGTTTTGCAAATTAACAGGGTTTCGATGACATTTTATTTGTTTTATTGAATATAGCGCCTTTTATTTCTGTTACTCAGTGATTAATGTTACCGTTCGCCTGTAGGACCAAATGGTGGACAAAGATGTTTCTTGGTTCTTTCGCTCTAAACCAGTGATTCCCAACCTATGGTCCGTGGACCAAAGGCGGTCCGCAAGCGCTTAAAATATAGTACCTACCCGCAAGGTTTGGAAATGTTATTCGTTCTTTTTAACTTGCAAAGCAGATGCAAACTCAACCTTATTAATTGATAACCTATCAGAGGCTAGTAATCGAGTAACTTGTTTATATTACTGTATGTGTATACAAAGAAATAATATTATATTCGAGACGGGGAACAAAGATTTTCGTATACTGAGTTTTCTTTGAGCTTTTCAGTATAATTTTACGAAAAAAATATCGTGTGTACAAGTCATTAAAAAAAACCGAGACAAGAATTTTCAAATTTTTCCAATATGTAAGATGAAGATTCACCCCCTTACTTATAATCCTGCCGGTGTTTATGTTTATATAGGGCCTTATGGTCCCTGCCAACAAAGAAGAAATCAAAGTGGCTCATTAAAGGTTGGAAACCACTGCATTGAAGCTTATGAGGGCCACTGGTCATTGGTTTTGTCCAGCTCGTCTCAAGATCTAGGCCTACTGAACTGAATTTTATTAAAAAGGCAAACGTTGCTTTTTCAAAATTAACGAGTACTTCAAGAATTGCGCTCAAAAATGCTATTAAGTAAAATTGTATATATAAATGTTCAAAATGGACAATATGTAACAGAATTCTTTTATAATAAAATCTAACAAAGAAATTCACTGCTTTGTGCTCAAAGAAAAGGAGAATATTATAATAATTGTACAAGATGGTGATTACTTTAAAAGGATAGCTTTTAGATAGAGAAATAGATAGAGTTTATATTTTTATGAGAAACATAATATTAGAAATTGTAATTCACTCTTATTGGGGTGAATTGGGTTCAAAGTTATTTAATACGTTATGTTTACCTAATGATAGAACGATAGGATTTGCTCGTTGTTACAAGTATTTACTCGAGGGTTACTTACTCAGTGCGTTGGCCTTGTGGTTGCAAGTGCAACTGCTGAGCATCTGGGCTTTGATTCCCAAGTCAGCTCAGTAGCAGCCGGGTGTTTGGATTTGTGCCCGGTCTATGGCATTAGGCTCGCCCCTTATAGTTTGGGACTTAAACATACCTGTTGAAAATTAGAGCGTGCTATATGTGCTTCATTGTGCACTGACGGTCTGCCACTTTTCACCCTTATGTCAGTGTAAGTAATAAGGTTGAAAAGTGGTCGGCCCTCCGTGAACTCAGTAGTACATCGTTACCGTTCGGAACAACAAGTGCGGATTTGTAACATAACATAACATTACGCCTGCAATCACCGCAGGGCAAAGCAGTACTTACAGTACTCCCAAACGCTAGTTATGTTTAAACCCAGTGCCATAGGAATAAACATAAAAAAATGTGAAGTATTCTACCAAATCAACAAAAATTTAATTACCCCCAACAATAAATAATTTCCCAAAATATTTCCATGAGCACTGGAGCTGAAGATGACTTGTAAAATAAAAATAGAATATATCGCGAGCACGTGAAAGTCTTCCCTTCGCCGTATCATCAATCTTCACTACACAGAGGGAATTAATTAAATTTCCCACTGACTCAGTTACGTGGACGTGGGTTTAGCTGTTATGGAAGGGACATGCTGTGGATTAAGTCATTTATTTTAGGTATGTGTACGTGGTCCAGAGGAGCTCGTGGCTAAATAATAACAGCAGCTCGGATTGATCTTCAGGTTAAGCCGCGCTTGTCTAGGTTGGTCTGTGGATGAGTGACCATTACATACCGAGTTTCCTCCGTGCCGCTGAAAGCACGTTAAGCCGTTGGTCCCGGCTGTCCTTTATAAATCTTTGACAGTCGTTACAGGTAGTCAGTGGCCCGAAATTTTGATAACCAGTCTTACTAAGGGATTTCGTATTACTCAATACTAACTGGGTTGTGGAGGTCAGATAGGCAGTCGCTCCATGTAAAATACTGGTATTCTGCTGCATCCGGTTAGACTGGAAGCCAACCCCAACATAGTCGGGAAAAGGCTAGGCAGATGAGGCACGTGGTCCAGACGTAGTTCGTAGTTTCAAACCCAGACAGGTGCTTTATTTTGTGTATTTTTTTTTATCACCACTGCTCCTAAAACCATGAAGGAAAACATCGTGAGGAAACTGACATATCCTATAAGCAAAAACCAGCAAAGACATGTGTGACATCCATCACCAACCCGCATGACCCGCGTGATGATTTATAGGATTCATTACCTATCTTAGAGAGGAGGTCTACTTGTGTTCCAACTGTGGGAACAGTAAGCTGCTTACGCTATACGTATGCTTAATGTAATTAGAAAGGATACAGCTACTTGTTGGTGGCTCGAGGTATAGCTTAACGTGTTTACCGAGGCACGGAGGTTTCGCGGCATGTTAAGAATGGTCTATTGCTCACCCACCTAAGGATAGACCTCCACAAACGCAGCTTTACCTTGGAGATCGATCCCTGTTTCTGCGTTTTTATTAAGCTACGAGCTCCGCATTTATTAATAGAAAATGATGGTATCACATGAAAATCAAGGCACATTTTACGTATGCGAGTTTTTGTACTGTATAGCTACTTAGGTAATGTGTATGTATAGTGGCTCTTCTAGTAAATCTTACGGTATTCGAGAAGGGCTTACAGAGTACCCACCTTAGTAACGCAGTAATTAATTTAAAAATAAATTAAACTAGATTAGACGGGAGTGCGACAGTCTGGTTCTAGTAAATTGTCTCACCGTCTAACGCAATCCGAACTAAGTGAAATAATGCGCGGTGATTACATTGTGAATTCAAGACGTGTCACTTGTGTAGCTAGCTGTCTGTCTGCATGGTGAGGTTTTTGAGTGAAAATTTTAGTATATGTGATTGAATATCGTTCAGCTCAAGCAGTGATAGCCTGGTGGTGTGACCGTCGGAATGCCAAGCCATAAGTCTCAAGTTAGAACCCAGGACACGCACCTTTGATTTTTCGGATTCATGTGCGTATTGTATAATTATCACTTGCTACGGTGAAGGAAAACATCGTGAGGAGACCAGCATGCCTGAGGGATATTTCTCGATGGCATGCAAAGCCAAGTCAGGGGCCCATGGGCGGCATAAAAACTCTAACACCAGGCTATGTACTAACCACACGATAAAATAAGAAAGCTCTAATTAATATAAAAATGTGATATAAATTTTCGAATGACGTTATTGCGACGCACGCTATTTCGAAAAACTACGAGTGGTACGCTAGTTCGAAAACTCATGAAGTCGAAAACAGCTATATCGAATGACGTTGTCGCGAACATGCTGATTCGAAAAACTGTTGAATGGTACGCTAGTACGAAGTACGAATTATGGTATGTAGTATGGGATAGGACAAAAGTTTAAAAAAACTTTTTTGCAAAAAAATAACCGATTTCCAAAAAATTAATACCAAATAAATGGGAAATAACTTTCGGAAGTCGGCGACTATTGTTTGTTTCATTGACATTTTTACCACAGACTTCCGAAAGTAAAGTTATTTCCCATTTTTTTTTTTAGTTTTTTTTTTGAAGTCGCTCATATTTTTGCAAAAAAGTTTTTGTTTTACCCTTTTTAGTTATCGTATCAAACAAAAAGCCTAGTCAAATATCAATTTCGCATTTTTTTTTACTTGTATAACATATTTTTACCAGATATTTTGATATAAAAACCAAACTACTGAACCGATTTTGATAAAATTTCTATGGGACTAATAGGAAAGTATATCCTTTCAGATAAAAGAAGAATTTTTCAAATCGGTTCATGAATGACAAAGATATAAGGTAAAATATATATATATATATATATAGGTATATACAACCGAATTGAGAACATCCTCCTTTTTTTGAAGTCGGTTAAAAATTTATCGCAATGAGGGGGAGAACAAGTGTCTATCGGCTTCGTTAAGGGTATATTTACACCCTTTATGAATGTAGAGGATGTCTGAATCCTACCATAATTATATTTTTGCCTGCTACAATTCGAGTAAGTTATTAGGGAGAGTGGAACCCAAGTAATATGAGATAATATGGGACAAGGGTAGGAAAATGTTGATAAGTCCATTTCATTAACTAGGTTGTCTTTTTTGCATACCAAGTTTTATTCTTTGATAAAAACTAGGGAATAGAGCAGCCTTTCAAACTCAAACTCAAAGCATTTATTTCAATTAGACCATTACAGGCACTTTTGAATGTCAAAACACAAAAAATAAACTAAGCTACAGTCCCTGTCACAGGGCATAATAACTTGTGAAAGTACTGTAGTTGCCCATTCGAAAGCGTAGATCTCTATGGAGAAGAATGGGCCAGAACCTCCATGGTCACTCTTTTAAATCATTGTTGTTACAAAGTCTCGGTTACATAATTCATGTCGAGATTAAACATACATGTGAGAACGATGTACGTACGAGTAAGAGCGTCCAGAATAAAAAGATAAAATTAACAATTCAAAAATACTTACCTTAATACGTCATTAGCCGAGCCTTTTCGCAATTAGTATGTTGGGATCAGATTCCAGTCTAAATAGATGCAGCTGAATACCAGTATTTTGCAAGAAACGACTGCCTATCTATGCCACTCAATAACAAACGTAGGATTCGCCCTTCAACCTCTTCGGTTCACTCATCAACGGTTTAATAACAATCTCATTAGTCACAAATGTAATGTATTTGCCTCGAATATATTTGCTAGGTATAATAATTTGTATAAGACGAAGCGAAGGAGACGTGTTCTGCATGGGAATCGTGTATTATAAGGGTTGTTTTTGAATGAAAGTGATGTAAAGATTGAATCAGGAAGGAACGAACGAAAGAGATTGGTGAAGGAACGCTCAAGTGGGCATAGTCTCATACTTTTCAATACAAAGAATATTTTTTTGCCTAATATGTTAATATATATATATATATTTTTGCCTAATATGTTAATATAATAATACGTTCGTTTTTGTTCTGTCTCCTGCTGATATGGAAGGAAGTGGAAATTACGTTTTTCCTACTACTCCGCTATTCTTTTCTGATTAAATTTGTTGTGGGATCCAAGACAATTAAATCGTTTCTCTGGGATTTCGTCGACCTTCATTGGCTCGGCTTTTCTGGTCGCCACTGTTGATTCTGGCTTTCAGGAGTAGCAGTGGTTTGGGAACAGTAAAGCAGGGTTGTCCCAATAAAAAAAAATGCGTTCATAGCACGTCCAAGTGGGCAGACACCTTTATAATCAGCCTTTAATTCTCTCCATCCTGGTACACAGGCCTCGTCTTTAGAATCAAAATCAAAATAATTTATTTCACATAGGCGTACATGGGCACTTGTAAAACGTCGAGCAAAGGTGCATGGTTCGTGTTGGTCGTTTCCTATGGAGAAGAACCAGCAAGAAACTCCACGCCACACCTTTGTGGGAAGGAGTAGGCTCTTATTATCTTACTGTTATCCACCACACACAGGTGCAATATAATAGTAGATGTCATATGTCTTCGATTTTTTGTTTCTTTGGTGGATATTCTCACGGTTTATTACTTCATATCAAAAAAATATATATATTAATGATTAATATTTTTGGTGCAGAAATATTTTTACACGTCTAAGTAAATTGTGTTTTAAACCAAGTTGAGATAGATGTTACCTGTCGGCTGGCGGTGAATGTAATCTCTCCGAGCGGCTTTTAAGAAAAATCCAGATTAAAAATACTAAAAACTAAACTTTTCCAATAGATTTTCAAAACGATATCCATTAAACTCCTTCCGTTCCTTGCAAGAGCAAGCAGCAATACTAAAAGCACTTGCTCCAGGATATCCTTTACCAGTCGACCGTGTATCGCAGGAACCCACCTACATCTATATCTATATAGATAGATTGATGCATTGGTTCTCGTCAAGGTCCATTGCGGGCTCGCAAGACAAATGGTTGTACACACGCGTGGTTGAACCGCCTTGGTATATGCATGGGTGATAGTAGGATGTTTTATACGTATCATGTAATATATCTTACAGAAGTGATGATTTTTATTAACTAGCTATTGCCCGCGACCTTCTTCCGCGTGAAATTATTATAAAAATATTACTTCCTTATTTGAATCGAATTTAGCTAACAATTTCAAGGGTTTTAAGTTTTTGAACAGAACCTTAATCTCTTTTCTAAAATAACAGTAAGTTACGCCTTAAAAATCTGCCAGTAAAAGTCTCGTCAAAATCGATCCAGCCGTTTTAGTAATTAGCCGGAATAAACAGACAGACAGACGGACAAACACATAGACAAAACATTAAATTAAAAAAAAAAGATTTTTAGTTTTATGTACCGATACTTTCACTAGCATTTTCTCGCGGCTTCGCTCCCGTTATGTACGGAAATTTATCCACGAGAATGTTTTAAATGAGCCTATGACACTCGGTGATAATGTAGCTTCCCGTTAGTTAAGAAAATTTCGGAATCGGATCAGTAGTTCCGAAGATTACCCCTAACATACAAACTTTAGTATACGGGGTGGAATGGACACCCACGCTAAAACGGTAACCACGTACTCAGTAAGTCAGTACAACATTCCGAACCCCCCCCCCCACAGAAATTTTTCGTCGTTTATTAAAAAAAAATAGCTGTTTCCGACAAAATTGCAATACTTAAACGGCCAAAATTTTATTTATTTTTTATTTATTTATTCACTTCAAACATACAAATATCCTTACAGGCTAGACCCAATGCGATATTGTAGCATACTTAAAAAAAAAAATACATAGTTCCGCTATTCAACCATAACAAATTCTATGGGTAGCTGTTCTTGTAAATGTATAGAAAATGGCAAAATGTATGGAACAGCTGATTTTTTTGCTAAGAATAATGTACTGAGTACGTGGTACGATGTCGCTTCCACCCTTACGCCTGTAATAGCCAAGGTGGTAGCAGTGCACCTACAATTCACAAGTTATGTTTTCATTCCATGTAGTCAAATAGGGACTAGCATAGATAGATAGAATACTCTTTAATATGTATACCATATACATAAATTACAGGTATAGTTCAAAAAATTTCAACAGCTGTATGGCCTTTTACCAAGTATGTTCAAGCCAACGGGTGCTCGTTTAGAATGAAAGAAAGAAAAAGTATTTGATTAGTCTCGCACTGGACAAAACAAAATGGTAACTTGGTTTGTAATTGTAAGGATGATCTGTACATGCTTGTCATTTTTTCTTCCATTCTTGTTCGTCACTGAGGCAATACGTCATGATTCACTAAATCATGATCATCATCATCTTCCTGCCCTGGTCCCATTCTACTCGGGGTCGGCGCAACACGTTTTCTTCTTCCATTCTCCCCTGTCAACCCTCACTGCATCATTTACTCCTTCCTCTCTCATATCATTCCTCACACAATCCATCCATCTTTTCTTTGGCCTTCCTCTCCCTCTCCATGCATCAACATTTGTATCAATCACTCTTTTAGTAACATGTTTGAAAATAAATAAATATCAGCATATTTAGAGTTTCTTTGAAGATTCACCTAAAATTCTCCAGCAACTATGTTATGGTCTCCTTTCAGACTAACCGGATGCAACTGAATGCCAGTATTTTACATGGAGCGAATGCCTATCTGAGCTCCACAACCTAGACAGTACTGGATAATACGATACCCCTTGGTAAGACTAGTTGTCAGACTTTCGTGCCACTGACTACATGAAACGACTGGCAAAGATCTACAAATGATGAATAATGTAAAACTTATAAAGAAGGTGACACAGTGGGTGCTCTTATCGCTAAAAGCGATCATTTCAGGACAATCTTTATCATAAGTAGCATATTGCCACTACAGCACAAATTTAGATTCCGGGCTACTCCTGAGATATTCTTGATGGAAAAACCCAGTACCGCTTTGCCCGATCTGCGAATCGAAACCAGGACCTCATGTTCAGCAGTCCAGCCTTATATCACTAGACCTCGTTGGACTGTCAGTCATTAATATGACTGTATACTCGCTGGTAGCTTGATCAAAACGACTTGCTCATTAATACTGCTTTTATTACACATTGATAGATACAGGTCAACCCAACGGACGATAGGAAGTCAACTCAAGGCTATAGACATCAGAATTTAACGTTTATTCTATCATAGACTAAATATAATTTTGTGTTGCCATAAACACATATGCAACGTCAAAAGATCGGAAGAAGTACGGTTCGGACTTGTCATTTCCCATGGAGAAGAACCGGCAAGAAACTCCATGATTACTATTTTAACAGATTTTTACGATTTTTTTTTAAATTAACATTTACGTCATACGTTCAAAAACTTACATCTTCAATCTCATTTTAAAACCCACCTAGCTTTTACGTGCAATTCCTCAAACAAATTCCATCCATATGTAAGTCAGCGTTCCACGCGATTACTCTTGACGTCTGGACCCACCTTGCCATTCGCCGCCAAGCCGCCAAGCTAGCAAGCCATTCGTTCCCAGTCGTGCCTGGCATTTGTCACTGACCACTGGCCATGTCGGCCATATTTATCCTTATATCTTGAACAAATCTGTGTATGCTTGTGTTTTGACGACCCGAATGGCGCAGCGGTAGTGAGGCTGCCTTACGTTCATAGGGTTCCGGGTTCGAATCCCGGTAGGAGCAAGTGTTTGTGTGATAAGCATAGACATTTGTTACCGAGTCATGGATGTTTATATGTATAATAAGTATGTATTTACAAACAAAAAGTATCTATGTAGTATATCAACTATCTAGTGTCCACGACACAAGCCTCGTTGCTTAGTGTGGCACTAGATGGCGCTGTGTGTAATGTCCAGCGATATTATTATTTATTTATTATTTTATTTTTGTTCAAGATGTGTTTTATGATCGATGCAGCAAAGGGCATTCGACAAAGTTATTTAAATTTTTGAGCAGCGAATTATGCAGTTCTAAAAATATCAAACTCAATCTCTACTAAAATCTCGAAATTACTCACTTACAGATAATACACAGCCTTAAACACATCAACTAGAGTTCTTGAGTAAAGTACATTGAAGACGGATTTTTTGAATATTTTCGGTGAAATAGGCTAAAACGGGGTCGAAATTCTCTATGAAAATTCGTAATTTTTGCCGTTTGGACTCAAGGCTTATTTTGTAAAAAAATCTTAAAACTCGAATCAGATGACAAAACATATTTGACTCCTTTGTAGAATATTACTTATATAGTACCAATAATTTAAAAAGTTCATAAAGATGGTAAGCAGAAATAAAATAAAAGCTTATTCCCAGGCGCTACATAATTTTGGTCCTGGCGGCGCTTCCAAATTAAAAAAGCAATAAGTATTAGCCACTAGGAACAATTTTAGTATTTTTTTTTAGTTTAAATAATATAATTATGGAGCTCTTTTTATGGAGAACAATAGATTTGGACCTCTTGGGAATAAGCCAAAAGAAAGATACATTTAATGAAATTTTATCACTAAAACGAAGACAGCAAAAAAATATCGTTCTCTATTTCTAATTCTAACACTGAAAAAAACTCCACTAAATAACTCAGGTGGCCGAAACAAAGTTTAATAAACATAGGTTGGACAGCGGCTGTCGTCGGAGTCAATTGATTTATACCTGACAAGGCGAGTCTGTGATCTTTGTGCCTCGTTCGACACTAGTGGCAGATGCCCCACGCGAGTATCGCTTAGGGCTACCTCAGATGAAATTTGTTTTGAACATAACATCACGCCTATAATCCCCGAAGGCTTAGTCAAAGGTGTACCTAATAGTACACCCACATTTCGCTAGTTATGTTTATGGTGTTAGGTACGCAGGTAATGAAAATGAGACTCGTGGTGAGGTTGAATATGGAATGAATGTATTTGGAAAAAATGGTCTCTTTTATACAAAATCTGTTAATAAAAATCAATGCATAGTGGGTACATATAAAATCTTAGTTTGCACACAATATTGTCAATATACCCTACGTGCTGTATAATATCTGTGAGGTGGAATAGTCCGCTACAGTACACCCCCTCAAGCGAAGCGTACAACTGGTTTCACTATTCGTCCTGATCGCGTTGTTCGCTGTGTGTCATCATGTGCTTGTTCGTTCATGGTGTAGGCAGGCTTCAGTCTGTCGATCGAGACGTTGGTTACTCTTCCTGGTAGTTGTAGCTTGTAGTATTTATCACTTCTTTCCAATACGGGATATGGGCCTTCATATGTCGCTGTAGTGGTTTTTTCGTGCAATCTTTGCGTAGGTAAACATTTTCGCAGGTACGTAGGTCGGAGTGTACAAACATTTTGTTGTTGCTATGCGTGGTCTCCCAAGTAATAAGGCCCGAGACTATTGCCATCAACCGGGCACAAATCCAGACTCCGTGGCTGCTACTGAGAAATTCCTGATGGAAAAACCCAATAACTCTTTGCCCGACCTAGCAATCGAATCCAGGACCTCTTGCTCAGCAGTTGCGCTTGCGAACACTAGCCCAAAGAGGCAGTCAATTTGTTTTTGAAGTACCAAATATTTACTTTGGGTTGTGAAGATGGTGCACTTTTTCATGGCCGCGGAATAGACCATCAAGCGTCACGTGTTTGCAGTAACACAAAAAAAAAATGAAGTAAGTTGTTTAGAGCATACTACGAGTGACTGCGATGCTTTTAGATAAAGGATTTAATGATGTTTATATTGAAAATTGTCGTTTTTACTAACACTTTTACACGTCGTCTTTTTTAAAACTAGATGATGCTGACTACTCTGAAGCCTATGCATATGAGTTTCTGAGATGGTCTTTTGAAGAAAGAACCACACAGATTTGAGTGGGTTTGTCCAGCCAGTGCAAGCATATCGTGCAGCTGGACTTGTAACTCAAGGCGCTCAACGACACGACGGACAATACCAAAGAAAGGACATTTGCAGAGCCAACGTACTATCGACTGAGGTCGTAAACGGGGCGTTAGACTTCTCCATTTTCCCTCACTATTTGTTAACTTTGTTTCGAATTCAGCGGACCCTTCATCGACACCGTCTATGCAAGTACTTCCAAATCTGCAACAGGTCGACTTCGATTCAAACCAAAAACCACCTGAGATGTGAGATTCCTAGCTGATTCCTCCCGATGGGTCATGGGGTACTTGATATCGTGTCCTGTTTACTTATTAAAGGAACCGATGCACGCTAATGAAGATGCTTAACGTGGAGCCTTTGCTTCATTTAGATTGCCACCGAAACTTTAAGAAAAATTTTACCCAACAGCACTATTTTAAAATGTTACAGCACCATTTTGAGATAACCAAGATACAGAAAGAGCCTTTGGCCTCGTACAGAACCAATTTAGTTGTCTTATTTTTTTTCTTATGTCTAGTTTTTATACAATTAAATTTATTGTTTATTTATACAATTTTGCTTTATTGTTAATTTAACCATTTTGTTGTGTCCTGTGCGAGACTAATAAAAACTTTTTCTTTGTTTCAGTACTCGCCAACCCTACTGGAAAGTGCGTGTGAACGCAGCACGCACGCACAGTTGGCCGTCGCTTATCGGTCGCGCGCCAACTTCATGTTTTATGGAGAACCCCTGTTGGCATACTACGCGAACTGGCGTTTTTTTGGCTAAAGGCATGACTGAATAGGTACCGAGATTCTGTAATGTGATGGAGGTCTGGTTGGGGATAAGCTGTTGCAGTGTTTATGTGAGGCAGTATCATATACATACATAACATCACGCCTTTTTTCCTATCGCTTCTTTGTCTTCTTTATCGTGTGGTTAGTACCTAACCTGGTGTCAGAGTTTTTATGCCGCCGATGGGCCTCTGACTTCTTCCTCACGATATTTTCCCTCACCGAAGCAAGTGATAATTATACAATACGCATCTCTCCTGACCGACATTACTAGACTATCACTGCTGTCACGTGCCACAATCTTAATATACTCCTTTTGCCTGGTCTACGTTCATACATCGGGTGATATCCTCGAGTTAAGACTCCATAAAAGCATTTTATTTTACTTTATTGGGCCATTTAATAGTTGTCACATTTTTTATTACCTGCGTTTTCCCATTGCTGGGCAAAGGTCGCCCCCATAACCTTCGACTCTTATCTATGTGTGGATCTCTCAGGCCAATCTCTCACAAACGCCTCTAAGTCGTCACGCCAGCGTTTTTAGGCCTCCCTCGGCGACGACGCCCGTCTTCTGGCACCCACTGAGTGACGACTCAATTAAATTTTGACAGAATACTAAAGAACCGTTTTGAAACGCACGTTATAAAATTTCCGGAGGTCAGCGCGGTATTATTCACGTTACTGACTTACTTGAAGACAAGGCATAATACTCCTCAGACTATTCCCATGTTCTCTGCTTATAACGCTGCTCTCAACACACCAAGGGATTCAAATAATCAATTTATCTCTCAAAATCTCTATATCAAAGTGAATTTAGCGGTGTTCAAGATATAAAATGGTAAGTTTTTCTTAGTGGAACCGCTATAAAATTCCACGTACCGTATCGAGAGCAACCCGCTGGCGTGATATAGGGGCTCCACATTTCCCCTATCGGGAAGGGAATTTAAAACCGATTCCTAACGTTTTCTTTGTAAAGAGTTCAGTTTTTATACCTCGAAGAGAAAATACGAAGAAATTAAAGGAGGATTAAGAGATCATTCTTTATGGCGTGTCTTACCTATAACTGTTGTACTGTCGTCAATGGTATACCTCTTCTTATCGTATCGATGACAAATTTTCATTAAATAAATTTGGCCCAAAATTCAGCTATGTAAATTCCGCTTGCTGATGCAGTCATGAGATCGTCAAGTATGCAGGTGTCAGGGCATGCAATGCAAGATGGAAGGTGAGCCATTGGTATACTGATATTTTTGCTTTGTAATCGAAGTATTTTGGCCTATCTCCGGACCACATAAAAAGTCATTGAAAGCCGAAATCGTTTAGATGGCATCATCTAAATCATGTTTTATTCTTGCCATTCTTCTTATCGTGTGATTCCCACACAACTTTCCAGTCACCCGCCGGTGACTGGAAAGTTGTGTGGTAATCGGTTCGTCACTTTCAGACTAACTCTTAAGTACTCTTTCAATAAAAACAAAACATAAATAACTTAACTCCAGTCATAATTAACTATCTCCATAACTAACAGTACAAAAGCAAAACACTTTTCTTTCAAAGAAAAGCAATACACCAACCGCAATTCTTCTAAAAGAGTAGCGGAAATATCTGTGAAAGTTTCAGCAGTATAAATATTTATAGACGGGGCCGGCTCATAACGACTATTGTTTATTGGCCAGATAAGGCCGGTGATGTAGCGGGAATGGACTGTGATTGTACCTGCGTAGAGGATGCGGGAATATATTGTGTCTGAATATTTATGTGGCTGAGATCGAATATCGTAGTCATCGAAAAAATCCGTCGGCGATACAGTGGTTGGTTCTTTTTGCGCTTGAATCATGTTGTCAGGAGAAATGTTTGTAAACATTTTTTGTGAAATCCTTTGTGGAAATTAAAGCGTCTTTGTCAAAATAGGCGTAAGTCCAACAGAATTGCAATAATATATCTCAAATCATATATGCTTATTATATGTTTTCCAATTCATAATATTCCGACAAATACCAAAGTCGCCAGAGATATTTAGATAATGTTGAAAACATTGTGCTAAAGCTAAGCGAACAGTAAATAATCCAAAATAGGCCGTCAACGTGCGACAAAAACATTAAATCAAAATCTTTTGCAAAATAGGTACATAAAAGGCAACATACATATTTTATTTCTGTTCTCCAAAGACTTAGGTATGTAGGTACTTATTGTTTTAGTATTACGTTAAGTCCTAATGATAAACCTTCATGTGGGATTTATTTGAATTTTGTTGGTCTTCAGTCCAGATTTCATAGAAAATTGCCCAAGATCTTTTAAAATAAAAGATGGCGGGGTCAACTTCGATTAAGGCCGCGCGCCAAATAAATATTTCTTCTTCAGCACTATAATTTTGATACTAACATGATATAAATCATCAAGAGTGTAATCCCTGAAGGGTCAGGCGGTGTCTTTTTAATACACATTTTTTATATATATTTTATAGCTAGCCCGTACTGTCCCACTGCTGGGCAAAGGCCTCCCTCCATTCTTTCCAACGGTCACGATTCTGTGCTACTTCTTTCCAATTCTCAAAGAAGACATCCAGTTTGTCCCGCCATCTCCTTCGTGGTCTGCCGCGACTGTCATTGTTTCAGGGCACCAATCCTGAGCTTTACGGGCCCACAGCTCGTTCGGCATGCGACAGAGATGTCCTGTCCAGTCCCATTTAAGTTACACCTAAGATACTGCGCTTCATAGTACATTGGTGGGTTACCATGATCTATTAGTGCAGGAATGTTTTAGTATTATTCCAAGAGTGAGTAAGAGAGCGCTAGAGAGCTGTCTAGCGCTTTCACTTTCCCACTCTCGGAATAGTCCTAAAACATTCCTGCACTAACAGATCATGGTATGGCATGACGACCCGAATGGCGCAGCGGTAGTGAGGCTGCCTTACGTTCATAGGGTTCCGGGTTCGAATCCCGGTAGGAGCAAGTGTTGGTGTGATGAGCATAGACATTTGTTTCCGAGTCATGGATGTTTATATGTATAATAAGTATGTATTTATAAACAAAAAGTATCTATGTAGTATATCAACTATCTGGTGTCCACGACACAAGCCTCGTTGCTTAGTGTGGCACTAGATGGCGCTGTGTGTAATGTCCAGCGATATTTATTTATTTATTTATGGTAACCCCCCAGAGCAAAGTTTTAGTGGTTATTCCTCCGAGCTTGGTCTCTCCTCCGAGATTATTCATGATCTGTTCACGTACGTACAGTTCCTCAGAACCCGCACAAAGTTTGTCTCTCAGCGAATGTGACACTAATTGGATATACGTGATTAACTGTTTCACTAACTCACAATGTAAAGGTGTATGTAACGTAACTGCGGTCAAAGACTTTCAAAGTTTAGGTAAGGCGGTCTCTATTCTAACTAATAATGTCCGTACAAAGACTCTTAACGAAGCCAAAACGCACTTATTCTCTCTCATCGCGATCATTTTTTTGTTCTGGAACCTTCTGAGATATCGGGGGTCAAAGTACCAACTTTTTCACAAGTATTTTTTTTTACATACAAGTTTTTAATGTTATAACTTTGCTTTAAATAACTCCTTGACACCTGTACTGTTCAAGGCATTCATCAGTGCACCGTGAACCGTGATTTTCCACCCCAAAAAAGTAATTTCCCAGTAATAATTTTTGCATAGAGTTACTACTTAGTTTGATGTACAGAATGCTTGGTTGACGACTTCGTGAAGGGTCCTTTTACACCTTATTATAAACTAGCGAACCGCCCCGGCTTCGCACGGCTGCAATGTAGATACCAATATGGTGTCAGTGTGGAGTGATTCGTTGAACGAAACTGCCCCCGCATTTTAAATCTCTGATATTGTTATCTTCCAAGATGTTAATTTTAGTGATATGCTGTAAAAGGCAATTTTGATCTACATTAAATGCACAACGGATTTAACGTATTTAATTGGATAAGGAATAATACTGTATTGTTTAAAATAGTTTAGTTTTTTGTTATTCAGTAAAAGTTAAATACGGTTACTGTGGGTTAACCTTAGGAGATATAGACATATCCCATTGTAGACGTTTTTTGTAGATGTGGATTTTTTTGTTAAATTCTCTACTTTCTAAATACCACACTGTAGATATCATGCATCCTTCACTTAGCTCTAAAATACTCAAAAAAAAAATGCAATCACCATTACTAGGAATGTCCTGTGAATATATGGGACGAAAACCTACAATGGCGACTCTGTTACAAATTTCCACCCACAAAGTTATGATCGAAAATATTCGGCGTCGAACTTGAGGCTACTTTAGTACTGTACCTTTTTCATAAGGTATTTATTGTCTGTTCAATTATTACGATTTAGTAGCTTTAAGGGGCAGGTTTCTAGCAAGTATTGCCAGCGGCTAAGTTTGAAAGAATCTGTTTCCTTTCGTCAACTAAATAAAAGAGCACTGTTTATTTGTCAATGGTTTTAAGAACCAGTACACTAAGTCTAGCGGTCCCAAGCGCAACTCGATTCCCAGGTCGGGCAAAGTGTTATTCGATTTTTCCATCAGGAATTTCTCAGTAGCAGCCACGGAGTCTGGATTTGTGCCCGGTTGATGGCAGTAGGCTCGTCCCCTAATACATTGGACTTAAACTGAATCGAAGTAAGTGGCAAATTATGGAAACTGTCGATTTGACGCAACTGTCGAATTCGCAAAACTGTCCAATCAGCGAAAATGACGAATCAACGAAACTGATTAAATAAACTGACGAGTGAGGGAAACTGACTAGTATTACGCGGACTCCATAAGCATAACTGGCCAAAAGTAGGTGTACTAATAGGCACACCTCTGCCTAACCCTTTGGGGATTACAGGGGTGATGTTATTATATGTTTTATAAGTACCAAAATAACGCCATGCATGAGTTATTTAAATCATAGACGTCGTGGTCATTTAAAAAATATTTCTATTAAGGAGAAAATTATATTAGATTTATTTTATTTTATTAAATTATTTGACACATGAAAAGTTTTATGAAGAGTCTCTCTTAGAATAATCTTTATTACACAAGCAAGTGGTTACAAAATTGTGTGAAGTCCCTGACTCCTGTCCTAGGTACCTGTGGTACAAGAGCCTTCTCTAAAATTGAAATTGTGGCAAACCAATCAGAATAACTTCAGATGAATTAAACCATAAATAAATTCTAGAGCTATTTAACACGGATCTAGATACAAGCCTTCAGGGGCGTAAAATGGCCGGTTCAGCAGAATTATAATAGGATATTAATATTTATAAATCACACAGTCACAGGCGCAGTTTATATCATAAATTGTCATTTTGTGACCATTTTAGAAATTGTAAGGTAATTAAAAATTATGATTCTGTTAAAGCGACCATTTTAGGCCCCCTGAAATCAGCTGTAAATCTACTACACATTTCTTTAATCTTTTCTTTTCACAGCTTATGAACAAAATATTCAAATATCTACTATTACTATCTAATGTTGTCTGGCGGTTCAATTATAAGAATTTAGTAGCCCCTCGGGCTTCGCTGACGGCCCGCGAGCAAGTCATAAATTTTGCATCCCCCGCTATAGGAGATAGGTAGGAAATCTATTAAGTTTTCCTATTTCTTTGTTATAATGAGGTGGGAATTTTTATAAGATTTTTTTATCTAACTATCCTTTATGCTTTGATGGAATGGCTAAGGTTTGGGATATTAGAGAGAGTAGGTTATTTTAGTTTTTTTGCAATTTTAACTCTTTGTAAGGCAAAGGGAATATTCCAGCATATTTTTCAGCTGAATAATTAAATAATGTGTTCCTGTTAGTTATTCTATTGTTTTACACGACTTATTAAAAGACTTATTCAATCACTCACTAAATACTCAATGAAAATAAAAACTTGTAAAAAAAGTTGATATTTATTTTCTACCAATAATACCTACATATGCGTATTTGGCATTATTTTCCGATAGCCAGATAGTTATGCCCGTTAAAAGGTTAAACCTGATGAGCATTTTTTCCTGGTTCTGATTATTCATTTTTGTCATCGATATAATTATTACATATAATAAAACTATAACAAGCCGATGTCTGTACATTGAATATTCTTTATTAAAGCAACAGAAGCCAATAACACAGTTTTTAGAATTTTTGTCTGTCTTTCTGTCTGTATGTTTGTACGCGCATCACGCAAAAACTACTAAACTACTGCATGGATTTGAAAGCAGTTTTCACCGTTCTACTGCTAAATGCCTAACTTAAAATATAGGCTACATTTTACCACAGAAATGATGTTTTTTTTGTTTTTCTTTTAGATTCTAAGAACCAAGGAAGTATTTCGTAGGGATGTATTACTTTCTATAGGTTTATTATTTTCTAATTTAACTCAAGCGATCGGCTCAAGCTTCGATGGTCTAGTGATCGCAAGCGTTCGATTCCCAGGTCCGGTAAAGTGTTATTTGGTTTTTAAATTGGGAATTTCTCAGTATGGCAATAGGCTTGCCTACTATTACATGGGACTAAACATAACTGGTGAAATGTGGGTGTACTAATAGGTACAGCTCTACCTAACCCTTCTTGGGGATTACGGGGGTGATATTATGTTATGTTCCACAATCACTGTTGCTTGAGCTCGTGGTCAAGTCGTCAAAACAGACACCAGTTTTTTTTTTTTTTTAATAATGTTGCCCCACACTATCAATTTCTCATGTATTGAATTTCATTTACAAACATTTAAACTCACACAAACAGTCAGAACCGGAACAACTGCCTGTAGGTCAAACAAATATTTGTTTCGTGAGGGGATCGAACCTGCGACACGCGGCGTAGCAGCCAATCGCTTAGCCACTGCGCCAACCGAACCACCATTTGTTACCAATAAAGCTTCCATAACTCGATTTATAGTTGCCATTACTACAACAGTCCGAAATGTGGAATATTTGCCATAATATGAGAAAAACGTAAGTAAGTTCGACCGCTTTTGACTAATGATCGACATTCTGGAGGTCCAACGCATATTGCGCTGATGTGATCAAGAATGGTGTGGAGTAGACTTTGGTTTGTAAGATTGAGTAACGTGTTTTTCATATCCAACGTAGTATATTGAAAAGATTGCTCTTAGCCATTGTATCGCACTAGATGTAAAATGTGTACTTTTATGCCATACCTGCAATTTCTTTGGTGTACTGCGATCAGGGTCGAGTTTGACACACATCTTATTTTTCTTCTATTTTATCCCAACCCAAGAAGAAATTCCGCAAACCAAATCTAAATAAAGCAGATCTTCATGTTAAAAAGATTTTTTTTTAAATCGCAAAAATAATATATTTTGCAATAGGACGTTATCAGGGCCACAAAATGGATGATTGAAGGGCAACTGCATTTGGTTGGGATGTGGTGTAACGCGAATGGATAAAATAAGGAATAAGTATACAACACTAGTTTTAGTATATGCGAAACCCGAAACACGTGTCTAATATTTTCATTGAAAGAATCTATGTAGAAAATTTCAAAACTGTATCATGAAAAATCACAAAGTTATAAGCTTGTTATGTTACCTGGTTGTCCGTACAAAAACATGCTCACGTGCCACGCGGCGGCCGCTGTGGGCCCGCGGCTAATGCCTGTGTTGTGCGCGTATGATTGCGTATAGGTACTAAGTGTCGCTCGGTGTCCAACTCATAACCTTTTTTAAAATATTTTTGGGACAAATGTAACATGGTATAAAAATTATTAGAATCGATTCAGTTACTTATTCTGAACAAACTATATTCTGGTTTCGCATATACTAAAAATAATGTTGTATAAGAGGAAGTCTGAAAGTGGCGCCGGTGACTGAAATGTTGTGTGGTAATCGGTAATCGTGGTATAGCCATGTGCTGCGGAGGAATGGGGGAAATGTTGAGTATGAATGTAAATTGCTTTAAGAGTAGAGGAAGACCAAAGAAACGATGGATGGAGTGTGTGAAGGATGATATGGTTTGAAAGGAGGTGAGTGCTGAGATGTCGAGTAATAGAGAAGTTTTTTTTTAATATAGAAGTATGGAAGAAGAAGACATGCTGCGCCGACCCCAAATAAATTGGGATAGGGCAGGAGATTGATGAATAGGACATTATCATAACAGCTACCTAAAATGTTATCAGAAAATGATCAGCTGTTTCGACTCCATGCCATCTCGTATTCCGTCGGAACATGTATAAGCAGAATTTCGAGCCAGGCGCGCTGTTTTCATTTTGATCAGTCATTCCATCAATCTCTATGTTATTGTCTTAAAAAGCTTTTTCTGTTTGATTGTAATACGTATTACTGTTATAACGATTTGGATTGATCTGGGGTGGTAACTTTCTTATTGGTCTCATTAGTGGTCTTTTGCTATACTAATAAGTAATATTATCATTATCAACTGCCTAGCCTTTTCCCAACTATGTTGGGGTCGGCTTCCAGTCTAACCGGATGCAGCTGAATACCAGTATTTTACATGGAGCGAATGCTTATCTGACCTCCACAACCCAGTTAGTATTGGGTAATACAATACACCTTGGTAAGACTGGTTGCCAGACTTTCGGGTCACTGACTACCTGTAACGACTGTCAAAGATCTAGAATTGACAACCAGGACCAACGGCTTAACGTGCTTTCCGAGGCACGCAGGAAACTCGGTATGTATGGGTGGTCACGCATCCACGGACCAACCCTGGCGAGCGCGGCTTAACCTGACGATTGACCCGAGCGGCTGAATTATTTAGTCACGAGCTCCTCTCCATACTACTATTAGTATACTAATATTATAAAGAGGTAAAATTTATTTGAATGTTTGTCTGTAGGGAGTAATCTTCGGAACTACTAATCCGATTTCGAAAATTCTTTCACTAACGAGAAGCTACATTATCCCCAAATAAGTAATCTGACCTCGCTTTGTATGGAGCTTTCCGTCCATTTTATACTCAAAACTAACAAAAATAAAACACCAGACTATATTTTAAACCGCCAACCATCAAAAATAGCCCGCTGTATAATTTTTATTGTTACAAACAATATTAAACTTGTTCCCAACAATAAATCATTCGTCGCACTGCATTTGTTTCGCAAATTATTGTACTTTTTGCGACGATTTTTTTCGTTACTTTTCGCATAGCTGTAGTGTATGTTAATTGGTTGATTTATTGGGACTATAGTTGTTCTTCAGATATGATGTTTTTCCATGAATCTGCAGCAGTAACTTTGTTTACATTAAAATGCTATGAAAAATAAATAAGGTTTTGCTGTTGAGACTAAATTGACCTATGAATGAGCGTTAAAAATATTGTAATAATGTTGTTTGGTGCTACGGAACCCTTTGTATGCGAGTCCGTCTAGCACTTGGCCAATTTTTCCATCCCTGGTGCACCAATGTTTGTGCGCCCAATGGCGTTAGAAATTACAATCTTAATTTTATAATTTCAACCCTACATGCTGTATTATTCTTCTTGCTACTTATATCTTCCAACACTGATATTTCATACCTTTACATGATCTACAATCAGATATCTATACCCATATTCTAAAAGCTTACTCAGGTTCATTTTTGACAGCGAAAACTGACCGAACGATTTTATTTGCCATGACAACAGTTGATACCGCCACGGAGACGCCCACTCAATAATGTTCTTAAGGTGAGTATAGACTAGAGCATGCATTTGCATCAAGTCATCGAGAAGCTTGACAATTAGTACAAACTTTTTTTGCTGTGAAACGAGCGAGTTTGTGTAACATTTCATCGAGCAAAAACACATTAGCAGCACACGCAACCTGCAGATCCAAAATATCAACAAAGAGTAAATGCCATACAGTAAGGGATACACACATAAAATCACGCCTTCTTCCATAACGGAACTACTCTACTTGTCATCTCATCATGACCAAGTCATTTAAATAAAGCCATATTCTTTTAATTTTTTTGTGTTTACATCTTCTTTGCAACCGCAACCTTGCAGTATTACACCATTCCACAACCAATGTTACATCACACATTCCTGAAAGAGACAAAAATAATGTTACAGTTAAATACTTTGAACACCGTGCCAACCTTGCGTAAAAAAAAAAACAAGGCAATGAAATGATCCTATGAGTACTCACCTTAATTCACCTTTGACAGATGATTCCATGAAAAGTGGGCGTTAATTGTCAATATATAAACAAACTGTAGCTGTCAAAATCTACTAATGGGGTGGAAGTAGGCGTGTCAAGTCCGTGGTAGTTTCAGTTTGCCTCCTAAAAGACCATCCATACTTAAAATACCTTCCGCTATCATCATCGTCTGCGTAGCCATTTTCCAGTCTAACAGAATGCAGGTGAATTAAGGCTCACGGGGTCCCACAGAGTGAATGGTGTTCCCAGCAGTTGGGACATTAAAGACAGATTGATTATGCTTATGTTACATTCATTACCTTCTAAATACAGGTTAAACAGCTCACATATAACAGCCAATGATACAGCATTATCGCCGATAATTCTATCGGATGCATTAAACCACATCATGGTAGTCAGTTCGGCTAAATTTGATTTATATACCCAAATTGCCAATGAACTGTGATCGGGCATAGAGTAGTCATGGGTTTGGAGATCGGGCATTTAATTTTGGTGGCTAGATTTTTACCTACAACCTCTTTATAAAGCCAACCACTTTTTTTTTTCTTTGTTTCGCCATAGCATTGTGTTGTGGAGATCAGATAGTTAGTCGGTTCTTGTAACATACTGCTGGTATTTAGCTGATTGGAAGCCGAAATAAAATAGTTCAGAAAAAGGTGATGATTTTACTTATAGAAATCAGAAATATACGTTAAAGCCTCTTTGTGGGTCACCTACTAGGTGAGGTGTTTCAAGCGTAGCTTGTAAAGAAAAAACCATTTGTATGTACATTTTACATAACGATCGCATCTGTAGGCATGCCTTTAAGATCATTCTTAGTTTTATTATGAAGCAGCATTACTGAAATCTATACTATAATATTATAAAGCTGAAGAGTCCGTTTGTTTGATTGGTTGATCGCCCTAATCTCAGGAACTGCAGGTTCGAATAGAAAAATTCTTATAGTGTTGGATATGTGCCGGCTATAGGCTGACATCACGCTGCAATCAATAGGAGCGGAGTATCAATGTAAAAAATGTAACGCAGACGAAGTTGCGCGAGTCTGCTAGTAAGATATGTTTTTGTTCTCAATTCACAACTTTAAATTATCCAGATCAAGTCTTGTCAATTCTTCGAAGTTAAAAAACAAATAGTACACTCAAACACTCCAATCTATTTGTATTTAAATAATTCTCTAGCTACTAAAATTGAACCGAATCCAGCCACATGACACTTAGAATCTTCTCGAACACACTCGCAATTTGCCAGCAGAGCCACTAAAATGTAGCTAAGTGTACGAGCATACTACATCACTAATTGATACTGAAACTTACATGGTACGATGGTAACGACATTTTAGGACCGTTAATGCACTTGCTGAGCAAATAGCTTGGACCTGTTTAGTAATTAATGAGAAGCTCGAGCCAAAAATAAACGGAGATTGCCTTTTGCACTTTGCCGGATAGAAATGAGGTCATTTATTTAGGAGAGGTGCCGATTAGTGCAGTCAAAGTCAAATAAATTGTTTCAAATCGACCAATTATTTAGTAATTTTTTTTTTTGTGTATGTTAAACTTCTAAAAAACAATTGTTTTTTTTTTTATGCAGATAACGAAAGATTGTACGATCTGAAAATAAAAATATTACTTACCTATTTGAATCGGATTTTGTTGACATTTTCAAGGGGTTTCATTTTTTTTAACGGAACCCAAATTCTTTCTCCAAAATAAAAATAGCCTAGGTTACTCCATATAACATCAGCTATCTGCCAGTTTTTGATGTTTCCTTGTAAGTAAACAATATTTCCTAGTAACATTATTGTACTATTGTGTATGTTTAACTTTTATGGTTACAGCATTACCCATTTACTCTTGCAAAACCAACATTTGTATGGCAAGTATTTTTTTAAATGTAGTGTGCGTTTCCACGGCGCCCGAAATTCTTTTATTGTTACACATACATCTTTTTTATTTTTAATAGGAGAACACACACACACACACATTCTTTTTTTTGCTCTTGTATGATTTCTTACATTGGATCTTACACTTGATCCCACACACACCCCGGGTATGTTACATTTTGGCCTGCCGTTTCGGAGATTAGCCGGGACAAACAGACAAAAATGTATACTTTCAATATGCTTTCAGTAAAAATCTGTTATTTTGAAATTACAAGCAGTAACTTCAATTTTATTTATTTGTATGGATTGTCTGTTTTATCAAAGAGAGACATCACGTTTGTTTTTCAAAACTTAATCTATGGTTAAACAGTAAATCACATCAGTGCAATTTTGTCAGTTGCTGTAGTGCAAATCGTTTTGATATCACGCTACCACGCGTTTGGCATAAATGATGGTGGATTTATAGTTGCTGAAATTGTTCTTTGAAGCTCTAGATGTTTTGTGAATGAACTCATAAATTTAGAAAACTAAACGCCTGTTTCCATTAAGGGTTAGGTAGAGGTGTACCATACCACTGCACAGTCACCACTGAAAAAAAACAGGTTGGAAATCCCACTACCATCCACCATGAGTAGCAGCCACGGAGTCTGGATTTGTGCCCGGTTGATGGCAATGGGCTCGCCCCCTATTACATGGGACTTCAACATAACTGGCGAAATGCGGGTGTCTGTTCTATTATGTACATTTCTTCGGGGATTACAATCCTGATGTTATGTTAAATTATTATAAAAAGCAATAAATGTAAAAGCCGACATGTTATATCCAGTATATTGTGGTGCTTTTAAAATCAGCATCAGTATTGCATGAATTTCTATTTCCAGACTGCTCTAGTGCCTGAGGTAATGTACGTAGATGGAACAGGGTTGGCGGTGAAATATTTTTGCTAGCTGCTTGATTTTCTCACTTCAGCTAGCAATTTGTTTCGTGTACAATGAAGTTGCGTGAAGTCGGAAGCACTATGGTTTATTATAAATACTTAATAGATAGTCAAAACTCTACATAATGATGTAGTTTTTGTCTAACCCTCTGACTGGGTTGTTGATGTGATGTTACTTAGTGATTGGATCGTGGAGGTCAGATAGGCAGACACTAGAAGTAAAATCAGGTAGGTATGTTTCATTTCAACTGGAAGAAAAACACTGGTCAACTGCTTCCAGTTTAACTGAAAGGTTGGGCATAGGCGGCATTTTAAAATAAATCTAAAGCAATTTTGACACTGACAGCTCTTGAACGCGGTTAAGATGATACATTTTTTTTGGTGAAAGTTGCCATTCGTATTAAGCAACAGAATTTAATTATTTTATGATAAATGATGTTTACTTTCCAAATAGGTTTTTACAAACACTTTAAATGGGGCCAGTGTTTCACACCTGACTGTTTCATATCTGAGACGAAACAGCTGAAACAAACTCAGAGGTCATAAGTCGCTTTTAAGGTCCAGACATAACCTTGGTCAACTGACATGAGGACTATGCCATGCTTTAAATTTTGCTTACTTTCAGTCATTCATTTTGTTATAAATGAAGCTGAAACAAAAAGTTACACTCTGTATGAAATACTATCTGTCAAGGAGTAGAAAACGTTACGAAAGCCGCTCTTCCAGTTCAGAAAAAGTGACCCGCATATACAGCCGGCATTTTTCATAAGCAAATATAGCCGACAGCCATCCCTGCACTCCGAGATATTGAAACTCACATACTTATATGACGTACGGGAGGTTTTACTCAATATATTGTTTGTATATAAGGCAGATGCCACACTATTCGCTTCGTGCGATTGGAGAGTAGCTTAAACATGAAAACTCGTCATAGTCATGTCACGAAACTTGCGTCAGTGGGGTCATTGCATTAGTAATGGCACCGCTCCACAGAAGCTCACAAATACGTGTTATGTGTGTGACTTAGCTTCGCTTTGAATAAAGATGTACTGCTAGACGCTCAAGCGGTAAGCGCTTTGCGACAGTGACTGCGTAAAAAGAAAATATATAGAAGTTATTTAGAGCATGCAACGCTATGACAGAGCAAGAAAGAAAAAATAATTGTCGCAAGGATATTATAACGCGCATACAAAACAACAACAAAAAAAAATAAACATACAAGGCATAACAAAAACAACGGGACGCAACAAATAAAGTAAATAGTAACTACGTGTACATACGGCGCGAGACGCGAAGAAAACAATTTACTCACGCGCGTGTTTCTTGACGCAATCCGCCTCGCAAGAAGCCGTGAACGAAGCCTAAGCGAAGCATCTAGCTGGGGTATTACAACCTAAGACAGGCAACTACGGGATTTTTCCGTATTGTTTTCTTTCTTAAGAGCTTGTGGACAAAATTTCATTACATTTGGAATTGAAGAATTTTACTAACATAAAGTGCTCAAAACAGTGAGACGGAAGATGGCGGGACGAACTTGATAAGTTCCGTCAGAACTGGATGGAGAACGCGCAGGTTGGTGAAAAGTATAAAGAATGAAGGAAGGCCTTTGTACATGAGTAGGACAGAAGAGGCTAGGAAAAAAAATGCTATGAGTATTTGACAAGCCGATGGAGATATGAATTTTTGATTAAGGATTTTTATTTCGGTTAATGAAATTGAATTGAAAATTAGAATTAATTTGCGAGAGACATGTGACTTTCGATTGGTAAGAAAAGCAGGCATCGTTTTTGTCCTGTTTTTTTATGTTTAGTCACGAGCACCAATATGTATACACTTTCCCAAATTACAAAAAAAAATACGAGAAATAACGATTGTAACTTGGAGATAGGATCTATTTCATACAAATATGAGTTCCAAAGTGCTATGTTCGTAACAACATAAAATTTTAATCAAAAAAGTAGGAGAAAAACACTTTTAAAAGTTGCTAAATGTTTACATATTGGTGCTCGTAAATGTACGCCTGCTTGCAAACTGACGAGTTCACTCATTGCCTCGATGTTTTGTGTTCGCAAGCGCTGCTGCAGACCATGCGATTCTGGGTTCGATTCCACGGTCCGTCAATGTTATTGGGTTACTGTTAGTTCCTTTTTATGATATCGGTATTAAACGAGGAATGTAGACTGCATAATTTACTTGATTCGTCATGGCTGTTTATGCAGTAAGTAAATTTTTTGTGTTTTTTTATTTGGAAGTTGGTTATTTTTAAAGGAAAAAGTTTTTATTTTACCCTTTTTAGTTATCATATCGCACACAAACTCTTGTCAAGTGTCAATTTCGCAATTTTCCTCATCACTTTTTTTATCACTTTTTTTCAGTGATGTAGAACATAGATACGAAACTGGTGTGACCTACAACAAAAGAAAATCAAATACAATGATCCTATATGTATGAAAATGGTTTTTGGCCTAAACGTGTGTGTACTACTTTGGAGCGCTCGTAAGCCAAAACTATATAATTAACGAAATTGTCTCTAGTTTAAATATTTTTTATCGTAAAATAAGTCGGAGAGATATTGTCGAAAAACTGCTTTTGGGCGCTAAAAACAAGTTGTGAAAAAGTTTGAACACTGTCCTCCAATATATCCTTAACTAGAAGGTTTCCAGGTATAGTCCAGATCAAAAAAAAATTCGCAGTGACGAGGAAAACAAGTCACTAAAGTAACGTATCTTCGTTAAGGGTCTTTTTGCAACCTTTGTTTGCATCTACCTATTATGCTAAGCTAGATGAACCTCTCCACTTATCAACAACTAGCTGATCCGCGCAACTTCGCATGCGTAACATTTTTGATTGATGCTCCGCTCTTATTGGTCGCAGCGTGATGTGAGCCTTATAGCCTTCCTCGATAAATGGGCTATCCAACACTAAGGGAATTTTTCCATTCGAACCAGTAGTACCTGAGATTAGCGCGTTCAACCAAACAAACAAACAAGCTCTTCAGCTTTATAATATTAGTATAGACTAGTGTAGATTTATAAGCAAACACAGCATCACTTATATAAGACCTATGAACCAAAGTGAGGCCTTTTACAATCCAAGTGGGCTCATTATGGTATCGTATCCTTAAATTAAAGTAAATAAATAAAGCTGTAATACCGCGATGCCCTTAATTTGTACCTGCTGTTGGCTTTCTGCACAGATCTAAAAGCACTAGAAGGTTCTAGGTGGAGCAGAGGGGCTTGACTGAAAATCAGCAATGACGGTGATGCGGAAGACGAAAATGTATAGAACTGACACAAGCTGTCGATCCTGTTGCAAGTCGTTGTAAAATAAAAAATAAATAATAAGTACATTTTGATACAAGACACACCTTTTTTTTGGGTGGGAAATCATCAAATGACCTCTCCCGCTCTTGGTGGAGCGGGAGGGCGTGTCAGACTCTTACTGACTAAACCCCACCCGTGTTCCTTCAGTTGCCTGTGCCAAGGGCCGTGACGGTAACTCTTTCGAACAAACCCGCAACCTTGGTAGGTATCGCTCCTAATGGACCTCGTCAGTTTGTTTGTGCTGACATATCTTTGAGGCGCGTGGAACACAACGTGCCATCGTCCCGGGACTGGTCCTTACCGGACGGTGAGCTACCCATTGCTCGCCGTCCGCAAGCCCGCGCCTATCGGTCGGAAATCCGCTTGGGATATAAGACACACCTGACCTGCAGGCGGGGGTGTTATGCAGCCGAGAACTGCAGTTCAAAATTCCCACGTGTATCAAACGAAATTTTTCAATACATTTTCGAACAAATAAAATAGAACGAAAAGTAATTTTTAATGTATTATTATGAAACTATATGATTTAATTTTCTTTTTTTCCGCAAAATGTTTTTGTAGTCACCTTTTGAAATCCTTCATTTTGCTACACTCAACAGGTTTTTCTACGTTTGTGTTTATGTTTTTACAAATAAATAATTTGAATTTTTGGACGAAAAAGTAAATAATCGAACTCCAAAATACAAACGATCTTTGAATACATAATTATATGGTTTGGTAGTACACAAATATTTTAATTTGATCAGCTAGTTAAATATTTAAGCTAGACATGCAAAAATAGCAAGATTCTACCCGTAACCTTGTGATATTTTGAACATCTTTTTCACTATTTCTAGTTTTTTCAATTATCTGACAAAAAAATAAGGCACTGTCTGTTCTAGTAACTTTACACACAATACATTTACCACGGAACAATTCGCCACGGTCGTAAATCGCCATAATTGGAGGGAACCCTAGACATAACCAGTATACACCTTACATGGGAGTGAGGAATCGTGTCATCTTGGTCACTCCTACTAAAACTTGGCAGTAGAAATGAGATGGAAGATGCCTGGTTGAATAAAACAAGACGGTCATTTGCAATCATTGACATCAATTGAAGCCAGAAATTGATGGCAGTTGGGTAAGATTCAGGAGCTGAAGTCAGTTAATGGATGTAGGGGCTAAAGACAAAGGGTAAAGTCAAATATGTTTTGTTGTGGTGATAATATGACTTTGTCAAAGAATTGGCATTGCCATTCAAAATGGCAATCGTCCGAGTATTTTATTTTAATATATTATTATATCTTCAATTTATTACTTCATGTCATTGTTTACATTTTAATATATTTCTTGAAAAAAAAAACATTTAAAATACTTATATTAAAAAATAAATATAAATTTATATCACATATATTTATGATATTTTTTTACATTTTAAAAAAGCTTACAAACTAATAACATTATAATAAAAATAATATATAACTAAATTGCTGATTACAAGCCTCCACAGATAAATACAAAATTCTTCCCTATAGTATAAGTTACTTCCTCAAAGTTGGTTCACTTCCTATAATTGTAGTTCATTTTAAGCTAACTTGAACAACAAACGACAAAACAGGTGCCTTTTGTACAAGAAACGATTTTGCCAATAGTTTCCTTACAGTGTTTTTCATTGGTTCAGAATAGGAATGCCCGGGTTCACAAGAAATTTCGGTAGAACTGCGACTGGCTCTCGGAAAGTATGCATTAAGGCTATTAATTAGTGTTTGCACAAGGTCCATGTAGAAGTGGTCGCTGTCGCAACCCCATCTGTATCTGCGTGTCTACTAGGCACTTTTCCAGTTGCCAACGATGCATAAATTATTTTTATGCTCTTATAAACTCTTCCCCCTTTTAACTTCCTTAGATGACGTCTATTTCCCCAGTTGAGGGTTTCATAAATCTACGTAAGATTTAGTAAATAACTTAGCATTATTCCAATTTTTTTAAATGTTTTAAGTTGGCATCATAACAGTGTAAGTTATTTTAGTTAAGTATATTATTTATTATATTTGCATTTTTATATATATTTATAAATATGGATGATGTAGCTGACCTTAATGACAGCTTCTTCTCTTGCTCTTCCTCTGTAAGTTTTGCTAGTGCGGACAGTGATTCTTCTTTACCATTTACCTTACTTGATAAAATGTCTACCCTGTTTTCCAATGAACCTAAAAATCTGCATATAGCGCACATTAATGCTCAGAGTGTTCCTGGCCACTATTCTGATCTTCTGGCATCCTTTAGCAGTGTTCATCTCGATGCACTCCTAATATCTGAGACCTTTCTTAAGCCTTCTCTCCTTTCTACGCACTATGCACTTCCTGGCTTTGTTCTGGTCAGAAATGACAGAATTGGCAAGGGTGGTGGTGGTGTTGCTATTTACTTACGCGCCGATATACCGCACAAAGTTGTAAGTTCGTCTCCATCGCAGTACTCGGGGTCGGCTGAATCATTATACCTGGAGATCGTTTTAAATCATACCAAAGTGTTGCTTGCTGTTTTTTACTCTCCTAACCTTCATATTAACTATTTTGACTCCTTAGAATCCTCGCTCAATAATCTTTGTCCATCGTATGAGCATGTCATTTTAATGGGCGACTTCAATACTTGTTTAATTAAAAATGATTCTCGTTCACATAAACTCCGTTCGCTTTTATCTTCTTTTAATCTCGAGATTCTACCTCTTTCTGCGACCCATAACTTCCCTAATTGCACGCCTTCTCTTCTAGACTTAATGATTGTATCTTCAGCTCGCAATGTTGCTGAGTTTGGGCAGCTCGCTGCAACCTTTTCGTATCATGATCTCATCTATCTTTCTTATCGCATCCGACCTCCTAAACGTAAACCTCAATTCTGTTTTCTTCGTAGTTTTAATAGCATAGACCTGGAGGCTTTGAAACGTGATGCTGATGATATTGATTGGACATTCGTTATTGAAAGCACCAGTATCGATGAAAAGGTGAATTGCTTCAATGAAAAGTTATTACAACTTTATGATGATCATGCTCCTCGCCGGCGAGTTAAAATTAAGCATAATCCTGCACCGTGGATGACTTCCGAAATTAAGGATGCAATTGCTCATAAGAATAAGGCAAAGAGTAGGTACAGGCGTAGACCTACGGACCATAATCACACTAACTTCAAAGCTTTGCGTAACCGTTGCAATCGTCTGTGTCGAGATGCAAAGAGACGCTATTTTCACGAATCTCTCGTTGATCGAAACTCCTCAGATGTCTGGAGGTTCTTAAAATCTGTTGGTATAGGCAAATCTCCCACAAATACCTGTAAAGACGTTGACCTGTGCGCTCTTAACAAGCACTTTTCTCTACCACCTGTCTCTCTGGAACCAAGCGTTAAAGCTTCCACTTTGCTTGAACTCTCTACGCTGCCATTACCAAATTGTCCACTTTTCAATTTCTGCCCAGTCTCTGAAGACGTTGTAAAAAAATCACTTCTTTCTATTTCCTCCTCTGCTGTGGGCCATGATCATTTGTGTTCAAGAATGATAATACCTATTATTTCTCAGTTGCTCCCTATTCTAACTCATATTGTTAATTTTTCTTTATTCTCTGGCATATTTCCGTCAGCTTGGAAACAGGCTCATATAATACCGCTTCCTAAAATTAACAATCCTTCTTCCTTATCTCACTTCAGACCCATCTCCATTCTTCCTTTCCTTTCTAAAGTTCTCGAACACATTGTTCATGGTCAAATTTCCAGTCATCTATCGTCTAACGGTCTTATTTCCCCTTACCAATCTGGCTTCCGTACTGGCCACAGTACTGTTACTGCACTCCTGAAGGTTACTGATGACATCCGCTGGGCTATGGACAATAAATCTCTTATTTAACTAGTTTTACTTGACTTCAGTTGCGCGTTCAACTCAGTGGATTTCGACATACTTTTAGGAATCCTTCAGTCTTTTAACTTTTCTGCCTCTGCGTTAGCCTGGTTTGACTCATACCTTCATGGTCGCTCTCAGTGTGTCCGCCAAGAAGAGATTTTTTCCGATTGGTGTGATCTCACTGCTGGCGTACCTCAGGGTGGCGTTCTCTCTCCTCTCCTTTTCTCAATCTTCATAAACACTGTTACCAAGGTTATCACCTCCAGCTTCCATCTCTACGCAGACGATTTGCAACTTTATCAACATTTCTTGCTGGCTGATGCGGAATTGGCTGTCTGTGCCATGAATCGTGACTTGGAAAAGATCAATGAATGGGCTAAGTCTTACGGCTTACTGATCAACCCTTCCAAGTCCCAGGCTATGATCATAGGCAGCAGATACTATCGTACTGCACTTGACGTTTCTTCACTGACACCTTTGTCCCTTGGTGGTTCGACCATTCCCTATTCTGAATCCGCTAAGGACCTTGGTGTCTTAATTGTCAGTAATTTGTCATGGCAAACTCAAGTGAATGAGGTTAGTCGTAAGGTGCATTTTTCTTTCCATTCGCTAAAATCCTTACAGAGCTTCTTACCCTTTAAGACCAAAATTTACCTAGCTCAAACTCTGATTCAGCCGATCATTGATTACGCTGATGCCTGCTATCTGGATGCCACTGAGGAGCTCTTAAATAAGCTTGAGCGCTTGCAAAACCTTTGCATTCGTTTTGTTTTTGGTCTGAGAAAATATGATCATGTCTCACACTTCCGCAAGGAACTCAAGTGGCTCCCAATTCGTCTTCGCAGGAACACTCGAATATTATGTCTCCTCTTCAACATCCTTTATAACCCTTCATATCCTTGCTACCTGCGTGATCGTTTTTCATTTACCCGCCCTTCCGACGCTCTTTGTAGATCCCACCTTAGGTATCACCTCAATTTTCCATCCCATAAAACCGACTTCTATTCTTACTCCTTCTCTGTTCATGCAGTACGTTTATGGAACTCACTTCCGCCTAACATTCGCGATGCCAAAACTATATCTGTCTTTAAAAAACAAGTTAAAGAACATTACCTCTCTTGTATACTTTGATTCTGTATTTATATTATAGGTATATATCTATATATATTTATATATATATACTTATATATATAATTAAAATAAATATATATTTATTTTGTTATATAAGCATGTATGTTTTATTATCTCTTTACTAAGATTGTTATTCATTTTGCAGTTAATTTATTCTTCTTACACACTGTGTCTACGTTTCTTTTATATCTGTCCTCTCGCAGGTCCGCTGGAAGAGATTTCTAAATGAAATAAGCGGTACCTTTGTGCTCTTTTGTCTTTATGTATTGTTCTTGTAATGTGTTTTGTGTGTACATAAATAAATAAATAAATAATAAACAGTCTATGGGATATAAAAAATCCTGTTTCTTTTTCATTTTGACCAGAAAACAACGAAGAAAATGGGGTATAATAAAAACTGAAAAGATGCAATCATGAGACGGGGGAGTTCATTGTTTGATAAGCTGCCTTTTCCGTGATTTTGGGCCATGAGGAGTAAGCAGTAATAGTGAAGTAGGTTTACGTATTTTTTCCTTATGTTTCTAAATCGAAAGTATGTGTTTTCAACCTTAGCTAGAACAGATGGTTAACAAACTTATCCATTGAATTTGTTAACGTTTTAAAGAAAATATTACTTAAGGGACGTAAAAAAAAACTAGGATTCTGGAGTTCTGCCCGATTGATGACAATAGGCTCGTCCCCTATTACATGGGACTTCGACATAACTGGCGAAATGTTGGTGTTCTATTAGGTACATGTACCTCTGGCTAACCCTTTGGGGATTACAGGGGTGATGTTATGTTATGGTATGTTAAAACAACTAATTTTAAAAATTAGCAGCCACGGAGGATGTATTTGTGCCCGGTTGATGGCAATAGGCTCGCCCCTATTGTCCCCTGTTATGAGACTTAAAAAACTGGCGGAATGAAAATGTCTCTTCTGCCTAACCCTTCTGGGTTTACATTCGTGATGATAAAAAAAGAAAACTAAATGCGTTCAAAATTAAATATTTGTCATAGAACACGTCACAATTCACTGCGACGCAAAGCGATTTGCGAAGCTACGGTACTCACACGTAGAAAAACCGCGACGCGCGCGCGTGTCGCATCACCCGAGGACGTGAACAATGCCTTCATTCAAAACTACCTTCGTATTAATGTAATTAAACACGTTATTATCCAAAGAAGATAATTCAGGTTTATATCGCGCCATAACAGTAAACTAGTAGATGCTAATAACTATTGATGCCCAATCTAGAATTAATTAATTCGCCTGGATTTGTAAGGATTATCTGGCGATGTGTTAGGCTTTAGTTTAGAATTATATTTTGGGACACATTTTTAGGTCTAGTTTTCGGGCTGAAATATTGAGTGTGAATTAATTAGAACGGCGGCGAAGAGATTAAAGCGTGTTTGATATACCTAATTAGTAATGATTTTCAGCTGTTTATTAAATTAATGAGACTCATTAGGCTCTAATATTGTGTAGATCGTTGTAAAAATTCTTTCACTAAATTCACTTTACAGTAAGTGTATATTTTCTTCATGCTATAATTTGTTAATTTTATTTCTACACCAGCTGAACGGCGCAACTTCGTCCGCGTAACATTTTTTATTAATGTTCCGCTCCTATTGGTCAAAGCGTGATGTTTTATAGCCAATAGCCTTCCTCAATAAATGGACTATCCAATACCAAAATAATTTTTCAATTCGAACCAGTAGTTTCTGAGATTAGCGCGTTCAACCAAACAAACTTTTCAGCTTTATAATATTATTATAGATAACATTATTTTACGTCTGTATTTTCCTGAACGGTGAGACAGATGTGTAATTATAGTACACACATATTGCGCCAGTTATGTCAAAGTCATAATATGTAATAGAGGGCGAACCTATTGCCATCAACCGGGCACGAATCCGAACTTCAGGCTGCTACTTAGAAATACCTTATAAAAAATTAATAATACTTTGCACAACCTATGAATCGAACCGCTTGCTCATAGACCAACGATACAGTTAATTGTAATAAATACTATTCGTTCGAATTACTTAATTTTCATTTATCTAATCAATTATAATATCAACGTTTTGCGTCCATTTGACAAAACACACAAATTCAATTTAACATTACGTACCTACTGCAAAACTGACTCCCCCCATTGCGACGAGAAAACAAAAAAAAACAGAAATCAGCAATTTACCTAAACGGTACCACTAATGTTGCCATTCCCGAAAAAAAAAACAAAACTAGAAGGGAAGTTTGCGATCCCGCAATCTTGCTCAATGCAGACAATATTCCCGCCATAAAAACCGGTTTAAAAGAAAAACTGTTAAAGAGAATCAGCAAAATCCAAACGATAAACACAAAAGAAACGTCTTAAAGATATTTATCGGTAAAATATTCGTCCCACAAACCACTAGCTTGGGTGGAAGCTCATAAAATCCGTAAAGCAGTGAACACACGAGGCTGTGTTAGGCTAGAATAGTATATGGTACTTTAGACGCTGGGGAACCGAGGTTACCGATGCAGGATAGTAAATATTGTAGTAGTAAGCTAATACTTTATGCTAGGCTTAATAAAACCGTACGGATATTATTATGTATTAATTTCACAAGCTACTTTTATGCCTTGCATTGAAACGTTAAGATTATTACGATTAGTTACTATACAAGGTGAAAGGAAATTTTTCATCGCTAGTTTAAAAAAAAAAACACTGAACAGTCTTTGTACGCTTACAGACAGAATTAGATAAATTGGTGATATTTTTTTTTACATACTTATTATGTGTTATAACTTAATAAGTGTAAGTTTATTTAAAGTTCGAGCGAAGTGAGTTTTAGGCAAGTATGCATCATCGCTTCACATCAGGCGACTTGCGACCAGACGCAATCCTATATAGTATTAAAAAAAGTACTTAATTTTAATCAGATTTTTTTTATTATTGTAGTTCTGTTTGTAGTTTCTATATAAAAAAGTTATAAAATTAATATTATATAGGAAAGCTTTCTTCTTTTCCTAAACACTTTCTAAAGAAACCTTGCAACGAAAAATTTTTCCTAGATATTCCTAACCATGTTGACTTTCCTCTCGTGTAACCCTAGCTCAAGAACGAATGCTATTGTTTCCCGTAGCGTTTCAGCTCCGTGTACCGAGAACTTTACATAATCAGATGGCATCGACAAACGTTTTTGAATAGCATTGGAAGGGTTGGCTTGGCTATGACTACGAGTTTTGAATTTTTTTGCCGTTTGCGTACAGTGTTGTTTTGTTAGATATATTCACGGGAATGAAGGTAAGGCTAATTGCATTGGTTGGCAAAAGATGGTAGTGAAGACTACATAGCGTAGCATCACGCCTGGTATGGGATTTAAACATAACTGTCTACATGAAGGTCTCTTATCTCCTTTGCCTAACTCCTGGGTTTACAGTTGTGATGTTGTTATGATAAAAAAAAACTAAATGAGTTCAAGAGTAAATATTTGTCACAGAGCACGCGACGCAACGCGATTTGCGAAGCTACGGTACTCATACGAAGAAAACCAGTGACGCGCGCGTGTCGCATCACCCGAGGATGGGAACAGTGCCTTAAATGAAAATTACCTTCGTATAACGTATGGCTAATTGCATTGATTGTCAAACAAAGTAGTAGTGGTAAGACAGCATAGCATAACATCACGCTTGATATCCCCGAAGAGTAAGGCAGTATCTTTAGTGAATCGACATTTCGCCAGTTACATTAATGGAAGTTATTGCCATAAGGAATGTCCCAATAACAGCGTAGAGTCTAATTTATGCCCGATCGATGACAATAGGCTGCACCTATTATATGGGACTTAACCCTTTTGCTGGCAGTACTTAATATCAGTTTTGATAATTCATATTATGAGCTAAGGTTGTCCACTAATTGGTCCTCTCGAAACAGCTTAGGTGCCTTTTTTGGGGTGGCAATATGGTTGCCAATGTCTTTTTTAACCGACTTCAAAAAAAGGAGGAGGATCTCAATACGGTTGTATGTTTTTTTTTGTGTTTTTTACCTCATATCTTCGTCATTTATGTACCGATTTGAAATTTTTTTCTTTTATCTGAATGGATCTACTTTCCGATTGGTCCCATAGAAATTTCATTGAAATCGGTTTGGCAGTTTGTTTTTGAAATCAAAATAGCTGCAAAAAATATGTCATTCAAGTAAAAGAAATTGCGAAATTGATACTTGACAAGGATTTGTGGTGTGTGATGCGATAACTAAAAAGGGTAAAATAAAAACTTTTTTGCAAAAAAAAACCGACTTCCAAAAAAACATTAAAAAAAGTGGGAAATAACTTTACTTTCGGAAGTCGGTAGCAAAAAAGTCAATGAAAAAACAATAGTCACACTCAAAAAGGTACACCAAAAACTAAAAAAAACACTTTGACACGAACAAAACAAAGTTTTATAAACGTACGTACGTACGTTTTGTAAAGTTTTAAGTTTTATTTTTTTTAAGGTTTATAAGTTTTATAAACTGTAAAACTTATTTATTAATAACTTTAGGCATGAAAGGTGCAAAGCAAATGATGCCCTTATTTCTGTCGGTCCAGTTTTTTTTTGCCTTTTTTGTTTAGCATACAAAATAGTTTCTTTGGTGTGGCATCTGAAATGAAATAGGCTTTAAAACGTTCCCTTGGGATAATATCCGACCATAACGGGAGCGAATCCGCGGGCGAAATCTAGTAAGTAACCCAAATGGCACATGACACAAAATACGTATTCATTTCAATCTGTTACAAAACGCATTAAAGTTTAATAGCATTCTAAAATCTCATTACACTGTAATCCATATAAGTAAACCAAAGTCCAATACCTTAAAATTCATGAAGCCATAAATTGGCCAGTTAAGTGAATCTCAATCTACCTGCTTAGTGCTTAAGTTCGAGTTTAGAACTTATGAGCGGAATACGATATGCAAAGCTTATAAATGCCAGCAAGTTTCTCTTCAAGTTATTTCTGAGTTGGATTTTCGCGTGATGTAAGACTGGTGTTCGGCTTACGTATTTTTTTTTGTGGATTTATTGGAATAGTTGGAGTTCAACAGCATCGTTGATGTGCAGGAGCATAACATGAGGTTTTGGCTTATATGATACCAGTATTTTACATGGAGCGACTGCCTATCTGCCCTACACAACCCAATTAGTACTGGTAAATACGACACTCCTTGGTAAGACTGGTTGTCAGACTTTCGGGCCGCTGACTGCTTAACGACTGTCAAAGATCGGGACCAACGGCTTAACGGCTTAACGTGCTTTCCGAGGCACCGAGAAAACTCGGTGTGTAATGGGTGGTCATCCATCCACGGACCAACAAAGGCATGCGTGGCTTAACCTGACGATCGACCCGAGCGGCTGTTATCATTCAGCAACGAGTTTCGACTCTTCTTTCCCTTAATTATCTCTGTACTTCCCAAAACGTTTAGATGGACACCTTTTATAATTTAAACGAGAAATCGTTGTGAATGCTCTCTCTCTCCGCACACGGTCCAGTAACCAACATTATTGAATCGAGATATATTTTCAACCCTTTTTAATACTTTCATTAGAACCCTAATAGGGACTGTAATAAGTATTGGCTTATTGGAAACGTTATAATTTATTAGGTTTGGGGTATGTACGAGATTAATTTGATTGATTTTGTGCTGTGGGTGTTTTCATTTTGTTATGTGGTACAGGTTAAGAGCAAATAATCTTATTGCCAAATGATTTATGTTCCGGATTGGGTCAGAAAATATGCCATGACGTCGTAGCATAATTTTATAAAATAAAATAAAAAAACACTGTGAAATCATTGTGATAAAACTTCACTGATTTGTACCTAGGTATAATCGTTAACAAATCAAAATGGCTAGCACAGGCCTTCCCAACATTATTGGGATTGGCTTCCAGTCTTACCGGATGCAGCTGAATACCAGTATTTTACATGGATCGACTGCCTATCTGACCACCACAACCCAGTTAGTACTGGGTAACACGGTACCCATTGGTAAGACTGGTTGTCGGATTTTCGTGCCACTGACTACCTGTAACGACTGGCAAAGATCTACAACGGGACGAAAATGGCTTAACGTGCTTTCCGAGGCACGGAGGAAACTCGGAATGAAATGATGGTCACCCATCCACAGACCGACCTTGGCTAACACAGCTTAACTTTGAAGAGCGACCCGTGCGGCTGTTATTATTTTAGCCTCGAGCTCCACATCAAAATGTCTATGAAATTTGAATTGAATTTGTTTATTTTGGTCTCGATATCATAAAGATTTCGAACACCTTTGGCACACTACAGTAAACAATTTTAAACTTTACAAAGGCGTTACAAACAATCTGTTGTTTGTACGCCTTTGTTAACTTTATTATAGGTCAGTTTCCACCAAATCCCATTAAATCAACTCATGCATGTGAGTTTCAAACAATATTTAAAGTTTACACTTGAAAAACTCCAAGCTTTATATTATTTCAGCATAAACGCCCGCGTAACGTGAATTCACGACTGCTAATTTACTGTCAACTCTATTTTTAAAGCTGTTAAGTGCATAGTGTATTGCAAGTCGGCAGAAAATAACAGGCTTCTGAAATTGATTTTGAACTGTCGCGAACGTTGGTCGAAATTAATAAACAAATCATTGAAATAAATTTAACAACTTTTTTTTATTACCATACATACCTACCGAGTTTTCTCCGTGCCTCGGAAAGCACGTTACGCCGGTGGTATCAGCTGTCAATTGTAGATCTTTGACAGTCATTATAGGTAGTCAGTGGCCCGAAAGTCTGACAACCAGTATTACCGAGGGGTATCGTAAAACCCAGTACTTACTGGGTTGTGGAGGTCAGATAGTCAGTCGTTCCATGTAAAATACTGGTACTCCGCAGCATCCGCATAGACAGGCTTTTCAGTTTTCAAACTGTAGTTGTAGTTTATCAGACAGTACCAAACAAATTAATAACTCTAAATGTCTCATAAAAAAACTTTACACTCAAAAGAACAAGACAGTGCCAACAGACATTACTTTTATCGCAAGTTTTAAAACAAAAGGCGAATTGATAACAGCACAGACTTCAAGCGATAACCGTTCTTTAATTAATGGAACTTTATGGTTATAACGACTTGTATCCTTTGAAAGAGATAATTTGAATAAGGGAGATTTCTTGGAATATTGCCATTGTAAACTAGAACTATCGTATTTCTTATAATTTCTGGTACTATTAACAACATTTAAAAGAGGGTTTTTAGAAACTTTTAGTATTTTTCATACCTGGGAGATATTTCTCGACGGCATGTTAAGCCAAGTTAGAGGCCCATCGGCAGCATAAAAACTGTGACACCAGGTTACGCAAAACCACACCATAAAGAAGAAATAATAACAATATGCAACCGGCGGCAACCAATTTTTACCAAAGTGTGAACCTGTGATGTATGATGTGTGTCACATACTTGAAAGTAATAATGTATTCACATAGACATAGAGCGGCCAATATTATACAACGTCCAACGAAAAAAATTAAACAACTCGCCTTTTGTACTTTATTTTATTCTCTTCTTAAAATTCAAATTCGTCCAGCTGCTTCCCGAGATCAGCATAAAACAAGCGTATGTTTTAATAACACGGCACAATATCCAAAACGGGGCAATAACAAGAGCTCAGAAAGCTATTACATCGGTGGTGGAGCAATTTCGGGCTATTCCGCCGTGAAAATCGCCAGCCAGTTTACAATAAATCCACGTTTCACGTACTATTTGTGCTCGAACACACTTTTGGTGGAGGAGCCGAGTGCGAACGTGTGTTGTGTGTCGATATGCGGGTGGTGGAGCTTTGTGGTGCATTTAGTATGGGTGCTTTACTTTTGAGGTGTGTTTTGTAAGGACGATGTTCGACATAACTGGCGAAATGTGGGTATACTCATATGTACACCTCTGCGTAAACCTTCGCTGATTACAGGCGTGATGTTATGTTATGTTTTCAATTTTCGTAAAAAGAACTAATCGTCATGAACTAATTTAGTGTCCAATTTCTTTTATGAAATAGAAATTATGTTGTTAAAAGTATGGGTATCACGATTATTTCGACTGATCCAGTCACTGGTGGTCCTCTTCACAAAGAGTGGGCCTATGTCCCAGATATGGGAACATTACATATACGTTATTTCTTACTTAGGTCCCATTAATGACCTCAGATGATGTGTGATCACGCGTGCACGAGCTCCGCACGTTGTTGTCGCAGCATGCACTAAACAACTTTCATTTGTCCTCTCCGCAGTCGCTGTCGCAAAACGCTTATCGCTTAAGCCGTTGTCATTCATAACCTATCGTCTATGGGCATAGACGATAGGTTATGAATGACAGTTTTAAATGTGCGTGCTTTTGTCATTAAAACTGTCATGCAAAACCGAGTTCGATAAAGGACAAGCTTGTCGGTTGGCTCATTTGCAAGCATGGCATCACCGGCAACACACGAAGATATGGTTGCTTTAGTCGGTTTATTAAGTGTTATAAGAATAGGACACAACTGAGAACCGAGAGCTTTGCATGCGACCTGCAACCCACGCTCGGGCATGCTTGCGCAGTCGTACCGCGCAAGCATAAACAAGCGGAAAAACCTCTATTTCTAAATGCTCTAGGTTGTATGTACAGGCCAGAATAACTGTACAGTTTACTTCTACAGACGTTCATGCATGTCTCCACAATTTGACAGTACACGCAAAATGCACATGCATAGCCCATGTCTTTGGCCGGCTTTAAGCGTATAGGTCGTGGCGAAACGATTAGATACACTGCACACGTACATCACTACTGTCATTCTCCAATACTAACAATGCCCCAAAATTCATCCTCCAGTTCAAGCAATTGACCGTAAGTAGGGGTCTCCTACAGTTAGCATCTACAATGCCACACTTCGGCTGATTTTCGAAATTGCAACGTGACGCGCCAACAATAACGCTACTGTATTTTCAATTTGTAAACGCAGTACTCGAATATTTCTGCCGCAAATTTTCAATGGCTGTTGTCTGGGATTATAGAAATTTGGGAGACGTGTTTTAGAACTTAAAGCTGCTGAAAATACATAAACTTAGTATGGTCGTTTAGTAAATGACTTTATCTAGCTGCTGAATTGCCAAATATTGTCTTTTGCTTCTTCTCTTTTGATCACGAGATAAGCGCATGGAGTTTGTTAGAGTGTGCGAGTTACCTCGACTTTGAGTCACGCGAAGGAAACAAGCGACGTGCGCTAGTTTCGCTTGACACAATCAACGTCGCAGGTCGCATCGCCAAAGGGTCAATTCAGACAACGGTAAAATACTCGCGCAATTTATTGGCTGTATTGAAAATAGGATCGTATTACCATTGTTTAAAGTGGAAAATTGTATGAATATCGGCGCGGACATCAAGCGTCACCCCGCGCATGTTCGCGACACGGTCGGCTTCTAAGCTTCTTTTTCTGTTCTGTCTGAACTGACCGCTAGGCCGTGAACACAGGTGAATACCACGGGCTTTGGTTTTTCCAACACAAATTTCACAGTAGCAACCCAGGATTGGTGCCCAGTCAATGGTAGTAGGCTCCCCCCTAACTTAGATTTAACTAGCGAAATGTGACTCTATTATTACTGGGTGGAAGGGACAAAAATACAGTACAAATTTGACCGTATTGCAGTTTTGTAGGAAACAGCTGTTTTTTTTTTAATAACCAAAGAAGATTTTCCATGTGGGGCGGTTCAGAATGATGTACTGAACACGTAGAAGTCACTTCCCCCTTGTATTGCATACTTTGGGGTAATCTTCATGGTACACTCACATTTGGTCGCGGCTGTAATGGCGTGACGGCATGTTATGCGATTTGCTGACCATAAATTTGCTGTGTATGCCACATCTCCCATGCTTCTCAACTCCAAGTTGATTCCGTTAATGATGGACATCCGTTCTCGTTTTATCTCCTATACGTATACCGCCATTAATTGTTGTGCTTTTTTACGTTTTTCGGCAAAAATATCGAGGATGTTATTCCGGTATTAAGCTTGATGGATGCGCAATTATTCCGTTTTGGGCAAAAAATGGTGGACGCTTAAAGAGATGGGGGATGGAACTGTGACGAAATAATGTTCGGATTAATAGTTTGCTGTTTAAAATCATTCTAGTATTGTCAATGGAACTAAACAGATAACAGTCGCTATAAGGACGATCTTCAGGTTAAGCCACGCAGGACTAGGTTGGTCCATGGATTGGTCCACCCATGATATACCGAGTTTTCTACGTGCCTCGGAAAGCACGTTAAGCCGTTGGTCCCGGCTGTCATTATTTTGTAGATCTTTGCCAGTCGTTACAAGTAGTCAGTGGCCCGATAGTGTGACAACCAGTCTTACCAAGGGGTGTCGTATTACCCAGTACCAACTGGGTTGTGTCTGGAGGTCAGATGGGCAGTAGCTCCATGTAAAATACAGATATTCAGCTGCAACCGGTTAGACTGGAAGCCGAGCCCAACATAGTTGGTTGGAAATGGCTCGGCAGATCAGATGGAGAAGAGATCTGTATCAATAACTGTATTTTCTTCCTTTCTTCTTTCATTCATTTTTGTATTGTTTTTTTAATTTACACCAAAACTGTGTTAGCAACTATGGTGATCAATACCATCATCATCATTCGTCATCGTATTTTATTAAATACTGTAACTCGCTACATCTGTCGTATGCTGGAGGAGATATGGGTAAAATTAACAACACAATCGGTTCCAAACAGCAGCCAACGGCGACGCGGCAGGCCCGGAAGGGATGGCGGGATAAACTCCACTCTTTCTACAAGGATTGACGATTAACACTGGACATTTGACTGAAATAACTCTAAGAAGAATGAAGTTCTTGTTTTTAAGAGTGGAAAGAGTGGTCCAGTGCATGTTCCACCTGTTATGCTTAATGGCGCGGCTCTAGCAGTGGTCAGCAGTTTCAGGTATCTGGGGCACATTGTGACCGACGAATTGCTGGTTGGAGAGGGAGCGCAGAGCATTGGCAGTCAGGGGAAACATGGTTGTACGAAGGTTTGCTCGCTGCTCGAGGGAAGTAAAGATAGCTCTTTTCGAGGCATTTTGCCAGTCCTTTTACTCGAGCAGTTTTTTGGGTAAATTACACTCATCGGGCTGCTAATACTCTGCGTGTCTAATATAACAACATTTTCAGGATGCTGATGCGGCTGCCTCGCTATTTTAGTGTGTCTGGTATGTTTGCGGAAGCGCGAACGGGCGGCTTTCATGCAATCGTGCGCAAAAGGTTAGCTTCCTTGTCGCAGCGCGTGTGAAGCATTAGCAACGGCATCCTGCTGATGATTGTGGCTCGCACGGATTGCCTTATCCAGAACAAATAGATGCGTTTTGTTTTGGGCGCTCACTAACATATTTTATAAGTCGACTACTAACACAATTTTTATTTTACTTTATTGTACTCGTATATGATTTCATTTTAATTGGTGTCATTTTATTTTAATTTCATTGCTGTACAATTTTATTTGAAATTAATATTAATATTTTGTGTATAGGTACTATGAATTATTATTATCAGAAATAAATGAATTAATAATAATTAACAGCACTCGACAGGGATAAGTGGAAGGAGGCCCTTTTCCCTGCAGTAGGACACAAATGGCTAATAATGATTATATTTATTTGTCATCTCAGTAGTCATCACCTTTCTCGTCATATCATCTATGTACGTACATATAAATATAAATTATTCCTATTCATAAGTCATTCCCCAAAACTCCCACACCTAAAACATAAATGCATAGCCTTATTAAATCACGAGGCTGTTTCATGTTCCCGCTAAGATATCCCAACAAACATCGCATCTGGTTTAATTCAACTTTTGTTCCGCTACCCTCTTTCTGGCCTCAGCCAGGGTGAGAGCACGGTGACTGGGGCGGTGGCGGACGCGGTTGTGAGCGCGGTTACTGCTTGCCACGAGCACTGCCACGATAGCGATTCGATGCGATGTGTCACCGCTACTCGAATTATGTTGAGTTCGGCTTGTCTAACTGGATGCGGTTAAAGACCAGGATGTTATATGGAACGATTGCCTTAAAGAACCCCATGGCCCAGTTATAGGGTAACCCGTTACTTCTAAAGATTAGCAGACGAGGAGTAGGTTGTCAGGCTTTCAGGCTTTTGACTTTCCGTAATGACTGTCCAAGATCTACAAATGCCAGCCGCGCGGAAAAAGCCTAAAGGCTCATTTATGGCGATGCGGCGCGTTGTGCGATGGGCCGCGCGGCGTATTGCGCGTTTTTTTTTCCGTTTACGGAAAGGCGGTGCATGCAGCGGCCTAAGTTATCACACGCGTAAACACAAACATATGACAATGTACGATGTAGTTTATGAAGACACGAGGAGTGAAGCGGCGCGTCCGACGCCGCGTGCTTCGTCGCCAGTATCGCTACGTTTCACACGCCACTTCTCCGTGAACGAAGTATTAAAGGAACTGGTTGGCCGCAACGCTGCGTGCACCGCCGCATTGAACGCCACGTGCGATGTCATCTGCGGGCTCCGCGGCGAGTAACGCTGCATTTCAAGCAAACGCGCGTAAAAACGTTTCTCCGTAAATCTCGCATAGTGTTTCAATTTAATGCGGACCACGCCGAAAAACGCGCCGCGTCTCCGTAAATGAGCCCTAAATACATTGGGGATGGGTGATCTTAAAAGCTCGACCTATGGGGTTGTTATGTACCCGAAACCTTATAATATTTGATATGTCGCGCTCGCCTCCGCACCATGACCAAGGCCTTTGGTGCAATAATTAGATACGTGCGGCTGGCTTGAAAGCCAGGCTTTCAGAAGTTTGTGTGTTTTGTCTTAAATTGTGTATTTTGTTGTGTATTGTCAAAGAGAAAATTAGACTTGTGCCGTTTCGTTGTGTTGAGTGTGAATTATCTCTGAGCATGAGACGTGTATGCAAAAAGATACTTTATATGTTATATTGTTATGTTTTGGGATTATACAGCATATACCAGAAAGGCGTGGATTGAGTAGGTATTGATGTTTAAAAAAACTGCTGATTATTTTTTTCAAGATTCCTATGTTTGTTCCATGAAACAAATAGTTTTTCAGTTTGATGGTCTAAACTACACCCACAATATAACTAGACTTTTCAGATACACGCTATACAAGGCGGCGCCGACAATACGACAGTAAATTAAACTGCCCCCACTATACCTCATGACGTTCCCAGTCTGCATTCAAAAATTCATTCCAATATATCCAGTAGTTTAGTCACAAACATAATTTTTCATTTTCAGCATTTTCAACATGATGTAAATTAGTGGCCTAGCACTGACAGGTTAACGACCCCCGCATCGGTATAAATACTAAACACATGTTGCCAACTCGCTACTTCAAAAACATTTGCCATATTCGTTCCTTAAATTTTATTTCCAGACGCGAATTACACCGTGATCGTGCAAGCAGTATTCCGGTTGTGCTCACTGCCATGTCCCCACTTGTGGGGACAGCGGGAATAATCAAAAACGTCGTTTCGTTGTCCCCATTGCACCGCCGCGCCCCACTAATCGCAATATAGATTTGGTTGTGTGAGATTCCTATTTTAGTGGTGAAGTCGCACGAACAACTAGGAGTCCAGAAATGATATAGACTGAAGCAAACCTTAATGATGTCAGTGGGAATTCATATTCATCGCTCTTTCAGTTTCATTTGTTTCATCCCTCCTCCATACCAAAACAGACGACTCCCTTTATTTTTTCTGTAACAGGAGCCACTTTCAAACTTCCTCTAATATACTCATTCCTTACTTAATCCATTCCTAGATTACTACCACTCCATACAACCATCTCAGCATTCTCATCTCCGTTACATGCAATCGTTTTAACCGACTTCCAAAAGGAGGAGCTTCGTCTGATTTTTGTTGTGTGTATGTTCAGCGATATCTTTGCTATTTGTGAACCGATTTAGATGAAGAAAACTTTTTTGCAAAAAATAAAACTGACTTCTAAAAAACTTCAATAAGTGGTAAATAACTTTAGCGTCAGAAGTCGGTAAAAACTGAATTAAACAAAAAAAAAAAATTACCGACTTCTAAAGCTAAAGTAATTTTTCATCTATCTTCTTCACAGCCCAACCACACTGGTGAGTGTGGTTGGGCTGTGAAGAAGATGGATCAAAAACTCTCAAAAACTGTAAAAAGGTGTTTTACAGTTTTTGAGTCATATTTTATTACTCCAACAACAATAAAATCAACGGAGATAGAGTGGTGGGGACAACGGGAACAATTTTTAATTATTTTCTGTCAGCCCCGCCCATGTCCCCACTAGTGGGAACAATTTTTAATTATTTTAATCAATTCCCGCTGTCCCCACCAGTGGGCACACGGGCAGTGTGGACAACGGGATTATACCAAACGTTAGTAAACCCATATTTATAAATTATGTTGTATTTCGTTAGGTTTTATGCTATTTAAATTGTTTTTTTTTTTATTTCTGTGTTAGGATTTATTTGACAGTTTGAAAATACACACATCAAAAGTGTCTAGGGATCAAGCATTTTTATGCGGATTTCTTGAGATTGAGATGTGGCTTTGTAATAAATTTATGATTTTATAAATTTATATGGATCCTTTTTGGTGCATTTCATAATTTGAATCAGGAACTCTCAATCAAATTCGAGTAAAAGATGAAAATAAGCTGTCAATATTTTCCCTATAAAAACATACAACGCATTGAAGACATTATTAGTGCTACTGTTTCCCTACTACTGATTAAAACCAACGTTATTATGGAGCGGCGACGTCATTTAAGCAGGGAAGAAATGCTCAGAGCCGTGGGAATGATAGAAGCTGGTTCCCGGCAACGTACTGTGGCTTTAGCTCTGAATACAAGTCAGAGTGTTATCAGTCGACTTTGGACACGTTACCGAAGCACTGGTACCGTGGCTGAGCGCCATGGAGGACGGTATCGCTGCACCACACGGAGACAAGACCGATACATTCAAATCTTAACTCGAAGAGCTCCAACAATAACCGCCATGATGTTAGCCGTGAGGCTTCATCACTCTTCAGGGAACTTAATTAGCGACCAAACAGTCAGAAACCGCTTGCATGAAGTGAACCTTCATTCCCGAAGACCGCTACGGGTACCACCTATAGCAATGCACAATCGTAGGATTCGATATCAATGGGCTCTTGAACACAGAAATTGGGCAGAAGAACAATGGCGTTTCGTGTGCTTTTCTGATGAGTCTCGTTTTGGTATGAGACCGGATACAAGACGTATACGACACTGGAGAACCCCTGGACGCCAACAGCGATTAAAATCCTGCCAGGAAGTCCATCCTTATAGTGGTGGAACCATCATGGTATGGGCGGGTATTTGGATCGGCGGAAGAACTGAGTTGATTTGGATCAGAGGCAACCTCAACGCTCAAATTTATGCTGAGACGATTGTATCAGACGTCATCGTTCCTCTACAAGTGCAAATCGGTCCCTTATTTCAGTTAATGCATGATAATGCACGACCGCACACCGCAAGAGTTGTAAGACAGACTCTCGCCGCAGCTAACATCAATGTCCTGCCCTGGCCTGCTCAGTCGCCAGACTTGAACCCGATTGAGCATGCATGGGATATGCTACAGAGAAGAGTTCTGCCGAATATGGAGGGTATCCAGTCGCAAGAAGACCTTTTTTTGTTGTTGCAACGAACATGGGCGGCCATTCCACAGTGTGATTTGGATGAACTCATTTTGAGTATGCCAAACCGATGTTCTTGTGTTGTTAGTGTTCGCGGTAGAAACACGGATTATTAATTGTTTAAGTTACCCAATAAAATTTTAAAGAAAACTGTTATTTCAGTCTTTTTTTCGAACTTAATGTTAGTGGTTCAAATGTCAAAAATCCCTTTATTAGGAAAATGGCAAATTTCTTTATTAATGCAAAGGTGACTTGGTTTATCGTTACTGTGACAAACGAAAACACTTTATTTGATGAATCCTTAAAGAAAATTTTAATTAATATCAATCAGGAGAAAAGTTATTGCAAAAATATATGTTGATCCCTAGATACTTTTGATGTGTGTATTCAAATGAACTAGTAATACCAGTTTTTCATTTATTGCCGTATTGTCGGCGCCACCCTGCATATACGACAAGTTTATGTGAAACACGAGCAAAAATGCACAAAAAAAAACCACGGCCTTGAAACATTTCAAAACGCAGCAAAACACATAGGTACATAAACTACGTTTAACCCTTAAAAAATAAATCAAAATACTGGGGTTCCGGACAATGGGCGCTTATGGCCGTCATTTCACCCCGGGGTCGAAAACACCCCGGGGTCGAAAATACCCCGGCATGTAATAACAGAACCTTACTAATTTCAGCTATCAATTACGTATGTCCTAATGGTTTCATATTGTTTCGCTTTCTTGTGCAAATTGTGTGTGATATTCCATTTCATTTTCGTAGTTTCTCCCTTTTATTCGGATATTATTCTTGCGTGATTTGTGAATGTTCGGTTGATCTATACAATGCCAAACAAAGGATTTTAGTTAGTGGAACCAAAAATAACTCCTACATTTTCCATAGATTAGGTGGCCTACTAATGTTTTAGTTCTATTCCAGTGTGGGAAAAATATGGCACTAGACATCCTGCATAGCTCTGTCTCTTTCCCACACTGGAATACAACTAAAAAATTCCTGCATTAAGACGTCATGGTAAGGCCACCTGTATTTCCCCAAGGATGGTTATTAAAAACAATTGAAAATAATTTTAAAGTCTTTATTTTTCTATTTCAAGGTGTTATTTTTTTACATTTTCATACAATTTCACAAATAAAATAAAATATTGACAAATAGTTATCTCACACTTTATTCATTAACACTATTTTTACTCACGGCAAGGGATTTATTTAATACTCACGCAAACTCTCATTTACAAATCATAAAAATATAGAATTTATTAAAATTGCCACTTCATTATTAAATTCAAAATTAAGTTTTAGAGCTGTCGTTTTCCTTACTTCGAGGCCGCCTCGGTATGAGTTTCAAATGTGCCTCGTATGTTCCACGACAAAGGTAATAATATCTACATTTTGGGATTGTTTTGCTCAAACCGAGGCAGCTTCCAGGAACAGCTAAACAGTCGTTTAACAACTGCCTCATATAATTTAGTTTTATATGATACGCATTAGATATACAAACTATCAGTATTATACGTTGTACAATATAATTTGGCATATTTCCATAAATCTATTTATTACAACAATACAATAAACCATTCAAACGCTCTAATGTATAATCTCTACGTACAAAAAACCTTTCATATTTAATAATTAATAAACCTCTATAATTAGACTAATTTTACACTTCCGTAACTTCACTTAGTAATAACTTACTTTTAAACGCAAGTAAACTGTCCTATATAATTCTTATTTCATAATTACTTAACTAATTAAAATAATTAACACATAAGGTCAGTCATTTCTTTTACTCAAGTTTTGTTTGAGACTGTTTATCAATTATCAAATCCTTCAATTCTACAGTGTCTTCAAAATCATACTGAACTACATTGTCGGGAACGAAATCAGGTGTGCCAACCTACATAGGAGTCACTCTTTCGGGTTCTTTCAGCTCCTTCAAGGTATACACTGTCCGTCTGATCGCACCTCCTTCGTACCGGGCATTCGAGACATGGTGTAAAACCTCTGGCAATGATTCCCCATCAGAATGCATCACTGTTTCATCAGTCAGGTTCCCGCTTTCGTCTCGTCAAGATCTGTGAAGGAACTCCGAAGTTAGAACCTTCTGGTTGTTGGCTTTGAGGACCTTCTCGTGATGCCTTAGTCGATGGACAATCTCGTCGTGAAGAACATTGAAACACATGGCAGTGAGAGCTAGGCCAGTCATGATGTAAATTGAGCAGAACCAAACTGTCCCAGACGAAGCTCCATTCTTCTGTGTCGCACCTGGAGCTAAATGTCCAAAACCGATCGTACTTAGGCTCATGAAGCAGAAATAAACTCCATCTATGGGGCTCCAACCTTCCAGCTGGTACAAAACTAGAGCTCCAAAGAAAATGTACGTGAATATCGCCGCCAAACATAATGAAATAGGAGCTAGGATGGAGAATCCTCGAAGAGAGACTTTAGAGTCTGTGTCAGTACAACTCATGGAATCACAGTCTCTTAGGAAGCTCAACCCTTGAGTCTTGTCCTTGATTGAATTTGTGCTAACACTGTGAGCTTGAGATGCTGAGATTATTGTCCCTGATGGTGACCTGACGTAGTATGGTTCCTGTAGATGTAAGGTCTGATGTCTGTAGTCATCCTGTCTCCTGACCTTTTCCTTTCTTTCCTTACTGGTCATGGTCCGTTCGTCGAGGCAGCAATATCCGCACTTTGTGCATATACAGCAGCATAGAGCTCTGCTGAACACGCTCCTGGCTAGTCGTGATAGAAGAGCCCCTACTACGGAGAGGTAGAGAAGTGTTAAGGGTATGCCTATTACGGCATAGCCTATTGTGACTGCTTTTCCTAAGGCTGTCCTTGGCGCTACGCTGCCGTAACCTGCGAAAAAAATATTTTATGAGACTTTTTTCTCTAGGAAAGATTTATACATGTAAATGATGGGATCGAGGTAAAGTAGTAGCCCAAGTGTTTGGCTTAAAATGAGGTTAAATAAATTCAGCATGGATTAGAATTTACTGCTGCTTGCTAGGGTAGTAAACTGGAAGTATTTTTAAATGTCACCATAATTGCGTGGCCGTGGTGCACAACGATGTATTTCACGAATCAAGAAATGTGATTTTTTGGTGAAACAACTTATTTAAGGCTATTGACTGCTACCAGCAAACCCAAAGCCAGGAAGTTTATTCCAACCTTCTGTCTACTAGAACCTTAAAACAAAAAATTAAATCTTACCAATAGTAGTTAGAACAGTCAGAGAATAAAGGAACGCCTTCGCGAAGTTCCACTCATAGTCATCCACCACCAACGCAGGCGCCGACTCCAGCGCCCTCGCCCCTCCGTACTGCGCAGAAACATCAGCTGCTACCCTCGCCACTAACTTCTCCTGAAACCTGGCAATCTCCTGAGCAGCCAGCCTTGTCCAATTCTCTTTATACAAAATGTTTAGAGACACCGTGATCTCCCAAATACTTTCCACTGTCTGTGACCTCAATTCTGCACTCGCTTGGCTTATAGTCCCGTTAAGTTTCGACAGAGGCACTGACTTCTGATTCTCAGATGCCTGATACGACGTGGCAGCAAGAGTTTTCTGGTGAATCTTAGCTGCTCCACCTTCGATAGCCAGGAATATGAAAGCACCGACCAAAGTGTAAGCTAAGAGTAAGATAAAAATGCCCAGATTTGTCACACATCCTGCGATGAAGCTCTTTTTCTTGCTCTTTTTAGTCTTGACGCAAAGACAACACGTTGTGATGACATCTTCGTCGATTCTGTAGTTCTCGGATTTCCCGTTCTTCTTATACTTTCCGTTCGCGTGGTTCTTCTTCTTCAAACTCTTGTCCATGTTCGTCTTCATGAGTGCGAAAGCTCGAGGTCGTCAAAGAATATTAAGACCACTTTGATTAGAAAAAAATTCCTCGTGACCCTTATGGAGAGGTAGAGACAGAAATCCATCTGAAACAAAAGAGACCACGTTTATTTACTTTTCCTGGATTTTTATTAGTTTCGAATGAGCTTTGGGCTGGGAGGTCTATATAAACCCAAATTCAAGAGAATAAAACTGCTTTACCAGAAAAAGGCGGGTGTAATAAACGGAAAAGAAAGGATAAAGTAAAAACGGTAAAAACAAAGTAAGATTTATTAGCATATGTGGTAGAAAAGTATGTAGGAAACGGGTTTGAATGTTTTGTTAAGCCTTTTCTTATTATATCAAAATGTAGGAACACAGTTTTGTATATTTAAGTAGAACAGCTATATCAATATGACGTTTGTTGTTATACTGCTATTTTTTTCCTGTTAGAGTTAATGTTTTGCTTGGTCTGTGTCTCTGGATTTAAGCTGACATTGTACTGGATTTGTTTTTGTTGTCTACTTTATTTCAAACTAGGTTCATTTTATGACTTAAGTGTACAGATCAGTGTCTAAATAAGATTCCGAGACTTTATAGGCGTAGGAGACATAAAATCACAAAATGTCATGGCTGTATTTTTTGCTACTTCTAGAGCCTTTCATCTCAGAACGTGATAGACCCTACCATATAAAAAATTGAAATGTAAGAGAATATCAATGAATTTGGCTGTTCTATTGTTTTTGCGTTTTTTTTTTCATTGATAGCAGCCTGGATTTGTGTCCGCTGATGGCAATATGCTCGCCACCTGGAACTTAAACTAGCTATGGCAATGTGGTTGTACTGTAGACACTTTACTTTCCGAAGTCGGTGGCAGAACAGTCAATGAAACAAACATAAGTCACCGACTTCAGAAAGTAAAGTTATTTACCACTGTATAGTGTTTTATTTTTTTGGAAGTCGGTTTTTTTTGGATAAAAGTTTTTATTTTACTTGTTTTTTTATATCTCACACAAATCCTTGTCAAGTATCAATTTTACATTGTAACTAGATGTTACAAGCACATCATCCACATAGACGAAGAAGAAAACATGTATATTAGAGAGGATAACTCATAAAGTACCGAACCAAAGTTAATAAAATTCATAATTATGGTAGCACCGCGCGAGCTTTTTCTACCAAATGGAAAATCACTTAAATCGCACCAGTAATGACGGAGAAATCGATGAAAATTCATGGAAAAAGATGTTGGTGAAAAAACTATAACCACCTCCTTTTTTAGAAGTCGGTTAGAAAGTCGTAGTTTACGATACAAGATATAAACAATAAGATATTATACAATCAACCATGTCTTCTACTCCACAATAACAATAATTCTACATAAGATGCAGTTAAAACAATATTACGAGGCGTAACAAGTTGCTGTATTTTAGCACTAGTGCATGACTCGGCGCGATATCGCCGCATATATCTGCATTAGCGACACAAATTACAGAACTGTGTGATTGTCGGCACAGTTGTGTAATGTGCGAACTATGTGCACTGTGCAAATTGTTACGTTGACTTGTTTTGAAGATTGTACGAAGTATGGCTTCTTCTTCTTTATCGTGTGGACTAACCTGGTGTCAGAGTTTTTATGCCGCCCAAGGGCCTCTGACTTGGCTTTTACATGCCGTCGAGAAATGTCTCTCAGACATGCTGATTTCCTCACGATGTTTTCCTTCACCGAAGCAAGTGACAAATATAGGTACAACACGCACATAATTCTGAAAAATCAGACGTGCGTGTCTTGGGTTCGAACTCGAGACCTATGACTTGGCAGTCCAACGGTCACACCACTAGACTATCTCTGCTCATAAATAGATGATTGATGAAGTATGGATGATTTAGTAAGAATGAATTTCACAGTTGCTGTAGTGTTTGAGTGACTCATTTGTTTTATTCGTACTTTTGCGAAAGCAAAACCTTGTTCGTTGTGTTGTGATTGGTTTGAGATCTTATCTGCCTATCCTATTCCCGAATACGTCGGGGTCAACTTCTAGGCGAACTAGATGCTGTTAAATATAATATTTAACATAGAGCTACTACCTATTTTGTGGAGCTCGTGGCTAAATAATAAAAGCCACTCGGGTCGATCGTTAGGTTAAGCCGCGCTTTCCTGGGTGCCGTGGATGGGTGACCACCCATTACATACCGAATTTCCTCCGTGCATCGGAAAGCTATTTAAGCCGTTGTTCTCGGCTGTCATTTGTAGATCTTTGACAGTCGTTGCAGGTAATCAGTGGCCCGGACGTCTGACAACCAGTCTTACCAAGGGGTAGTATTACCCGGTGCTAACTGGGTTGTGGAGGTCAGATAGGCAGTCGCTCCATGTAAAATACTGGTATTCAGCTGCATCCGGTTAGGCTGGAAGCCGACCCCAACATAGTCGGGAAAAGGCCAGGCAGATAATGAGGAAAAGAGCTACTGCCTACTTAACCTCCGCGACGTTTATAGACTTTCTGGCTTCTGTTTACCCCACTCAACAACAGGAGGGATATGACGTATTAGGGATAGTCACCCATCCAAGTATCCACTTCTGCTAGCGTTGTTTAACCTTGACGATCGACCATCATACATATCGTGTTGTTGTTATTATTTAGCTAAGAACCCTTACAGTTAAAATCGCAAACTAATTAACTTTAACTTTCATTTGCCTACAAACCTCCCATAAATAGTGCTCAAAATCCTACATTTCCCTACAAATTGAGACCATAACTTAGGAAAACGCGGGCGTAAATAAAACCTCTTTAATCACCTTGGTATTTATTAAGAGGCAACTAATTTACCAAGTTCAGCCATTAAACGCTTTATATCAATGTCCTGGAAATCTCTTTGATTCCGCTACATTACATTCAAAAGATATTTTCTGTAAAGGTATGTCTCTATACAGCGCGAGCATTCATTCGCGAACATTGTAATAGGAAGTTTTGGTTGGCGAGTATTGTAAGCAAGCATTGAAAAGCAAGCGTTTTGAAAATTTCATCGAACCTAATCTTTCGCTAATCAACTGATTCGGAATGTTGATGCTTATAGTACCATCTTGTGTTGTAAGAAATATACAGAATAGTCACAAGGACAAATATGAAAAGAAAGAAAGAAAAAGAAAGAAAATTCAGTTTATTGGCATTAAAAAAAACAGAAACACCTTAAAATTAAACAAAACAAATTGCAGGACACGAGTCCCATACGCTCGAAAACATAAATAAACACAAATATAAAAGTCTAAAATATTTGTTTTTTTTTTTAATCTGTTACATTTAATAAAATTCTAAAGTCATTTTCCCAATCATCATTGAATCGTCATTTTTTTGTCATTTTTTTTTTTTGACATCAATTGAAACAAAAGAAGTATGTCACAGCATAAAATAACCATTAATGCATTAGTAGAAAATCACTTTGAACAATTGCAACAACCTGTATGCCTACATATAAGTAAGTGCCAATGACTGTACAGTTTTACTCTACGCACGACGACCAATCAAGCTATGCAAAACCAGTACATCTCTCATTATACGGGAATTCTAAACAAAGCGAGGTCATGTTATTCTGGAAATGTGTCGCCGTGTGTACAAAAAGCATGTCAAACAACGTGGATAACCGTATTTATCAACATTGATTTTAATGTTCCCCCATTGGTAGAAATATTTTGCAAATGTTGCTGTTCAATGTAGGTACACTTTTCAAATGCTTTCAGGCAAATGCTCGTCACGTGCGGTCGCGGTGACACCTCACCTTTAAAAGCATTTTATTAAAATTGGTTACCGGAATGAACATTTTAAAGTTGATACTTTTGCTTTTCATGATTCATTGGTTTACTCATTAATTTTATCAATTGCTCATTCGTTCGTCCATAACGTCGTGGCTTTAATACTTTCCGGGTGGGCGGAAATGTTGCATGATGTATTATTAACTCAGTAGTAAGGAATAATTAAGTCAGCTCAGAGTATCGGAGTCCACTGCTCTGTGCAGGAGGCCTTCCCCAAGCTCGCCTACAATACCCTGCCCTGCGCCTTCTATATGCAGTCGATCCTGGCCACCTCTTCAAAACGTTGGTCCACCTAGCTAGGGAGCGCTTCGTACTACGCTCTTACGCAGTCTCCACACCAGTGATCGTTTGGTTCCACAAACATCAGTCCTTGGACAAAAATAGCTAGCCTAAAGCCAGTTAAGCTTGCTTACTCTGTGAGCTTTGTATTGTAACTTCCGTTTTTTTTTCTTATAATTTAATGTTATCCTTTAATGAAACTTCGAGCCCAAGTGAGTCTTATAATAGCACCATCCAGATATTTTAATAGTAGATCCTAACTTGCTATTTTCGGTACCTTGTTAAGCAGAACAACCGCATCAAACTCGTTATGAAACCGCCCGAAGTTTCCGCAGAACTTCGCTTCTTGTCGGAGCACCGTTTTTACTTCAGTTCCGGATTTGAGCTCGGAACTAATCGGCAAGTTCCGCCAAACTTCGGATGCTCCTCCGTTTAATACGTGTCAGGAAAAAGTTGTTTAGTGTTGTAGTTTTTAGAGATGGGAAATTAATATAGGTATAATGTTGGATGGATTTAGTAGCAAAAGTCATTCCTCATAAATAGTTACAACTAGGTCTTGGACTCTAGAAGCAGTTCAGGCTGTTCACCAAAGTCTTGTAATTTTTAACGGCATACTCAAGATAAGATAGTTTTATTTGTCCAAAACATGAGTATACACACATGGCATGCAAGATGTTACACCAAATTTATCACAGTTTAAAGAAAAAACTCTTTTGCAATATTTCGGATTTGGGTGATAGACTTTTCGCGACTTTTATATAATACGTATTTATCTATATCAAATCCACCGGTATTTTAGGTATCAATGAGGTACATCAGCAGTTTAAAAAAAAAGAGAGAATACACGCATTTGGACCAACAATGCCAAAATACCTTAAATTCCTTTCACTACCACAAAACCCTTTGTCCTCTGAAAATCCGCATTTACAAACACTGTCCCTACTCGCACCTACCCACAAATCCTAACGATTGAATATAACATTGAACATAATGCGATCCTACTAAAATTTTATTATCAATTTCTGAATTTATGCGCGCAGATCCCGGTGAATCCTCTCTCGCAGAGCGTAATGAAATAAGTCATTTAAATTGAAATAGAGTATTCAATTGGCGAACATTAGGTATGGCTGTAGGTAAAATTCAGTATTATAGGATTAAAGCATTGATTTATGCAAAATCTTTTATCGTTGTCACCTGAAATTGGATTTCGGGTAAAGTAACATTGCTCTGTGGGGAGAGGATAGATTTTTCTGGAGATTCTTTGGTTGTGAAACCAAATTGGATCAGGTGGAAGATGATTAAATATTGAACGGTTCTTATTGAATGTCCATTGTGATGGCGGGTGGAGTAGTTTATTTTATTGTCTTTCTGATAGTTTTCATGCGTTCTTGTCGAAAAGTGTTGATGCAGAGTTTGATGATTTTTAACCGACTTTAAAAATAGAGGAGGTTCTCAATTCGGTTGGATTTTTTTTCTGTGTTTGTTACCTCATATTTTCGTCATTTATGAACCGATTTGAAAAATTCTTCTTTTATCTGAATGGATCTGCTTTCCGATTGGTCCCATAGAAATTTCATCAAAATCGGTTCAGCAGTTTGGTTTTGAAATCAAAATAGCTGGAAAAATATGTCATCCAAGTAAAAGAAATTGCGAAATTGATACATAGACATTTGTGTGTGATGCGATAACTAAAAAGGGGTAATTAAAAAAAAATGCAATAAAAATAACCGACTTCCAAAAAAAAAACACAAAAAAAGTGGAAAATAACATTACTTTCGGAAGTCGGTGCCAAAAAAGTCAATGAAACAAACCATAGTCACCGACTTCCGAAAGTAAAGTTATTTTCAACTTTTTTTAGTGTTTTTTTTTTATCGGTTATTTTTTTTTTATTGTACCTATACACGGTGGAAGAGAAACTAAAGCTAAAACGGTTACCACGTATTCAGTGGTCATTCTGAACCCCCCCATAGAAACTTTGCATAGGAAATATAAAAAATAAACAACCGTTCCATACATTTTCACCGTGTAGGTATTGCAATTTTTTAGGAAACAGCTGTTTCTTTTTCGTAACCGACGAACACTTTCTATGTGGACCCACATATTCTTATGGTTCAGAATGATGTAATAAATACGTGGTAAACGCCTTCACGTTGATGTCCCTTCCACCCCATAGAAAAGCTTATTGTATTCAGATGCATCTGGTCATCTGGTTAGGCGGAAAGCAGGCCCTAGCGAGGAATAGGCTAAGCTGATGATGTTAAAAGCATATTCTATGCCTTGAATACGTAGCTAGGATCGCCATTTCATGCATGTTATAGTTTTGCTATGTCTTATACGTATACAATGCTAAGAAAATCTCTCAGTAACTAAGCTTGACCCATCAATCATTGTGTTTCGAATAAAAGAATATTTTTCAATTAAAAAAAAACATTACTATATTAAAAACAGGGACCATTTTGAATGGATGGTAAAGATTTTTTTTCCAAATACTGTTTCAAGAAAGTAATCTATTTGTTAGTAGTCTACAATAGCCTTGTTAGGAGTTTTCTTTAATTTTGAAAATATTCAGCTTGAAATAATTTGAATAAACAAATTCACTATTGAAACTGAAAGATTTTCTAAGAATCCATTTCTATAAATTAAGTAAATTGTAAAACCTATTCTTTTCATTTTCCAGTGTTTGCAAAATTTTCGTAAAAGAAAAAACTAAAGGTCGTACATATACTATTATAAGGTTATGTAAATGATATTATAGTTCAGTTATAGATTCACAGACAAGGGCACAGAAAATCATTTCAATTTGTGGAAATTCATATTATTAGACTGATATGTACATAGAGACATTTGTGGTGGAGCTCGTGGCTAAATGATAACAGCCACTCGGGTCGATCGTCAGGTTAAGCCTCGCTTGCCTAGGTTAGTCCGTGGATGGGTGACCACCCATTACTTACCGAGTTTCCTCCGTGCTTGGAAAAGCACGTTAAGCCATTGGTAAAAAAAAAAAAACTAGTAATAGTAGATGCTACATTCCCGAGTATAAATATTTAATACTAATGTTCTATTAATTTTACTTGTTCTATTAATTTTACTGTTTATATTAGTTTTATATTCATTCACGTATTGTTAATTTAAACTTGTAAGTTATTATAGTAAGCGTCAGATAAACGTGGAATAAAGTTCATTGCCCTTTCCTTAATTTCTCTGTGTAGGTACGCGGACAATAATTGATGAATCGTTTTTCATTACTAAAAAAAGGAAAGGATCACGATAGATGTCGATTCAGGACAGCTTTATGTCATTATTATTGTTTTCGGAATTAAGTATGTCAATAAATGTATGTGGGTCAATGACCGTTATTCCACGTTTCTCTGGCGCTTACTATAGATATGAATATAGTATAGTGCTTGTGGCACACGTAATGTGCAAACCTGTAAGAAATTGTTACACTAACCTTATGGTAGATATTATTTTAAATATTTAAAGTGTAAACAATTGTTGGCTGGCCAATAAAGTAAAATAAATGAAAAATACGCCTCATGGGATAATTTCCAACAATAACGCGAGCGAGGCCGCGGTCAAAAGCTGATATTCTATATTAGAGTATGTTTGGGCAACCCTAAACCATAGGTAGGTACGTCTAAGCCAATCATTATGGCGCCTGCATCTTATTGACGCCAAGGGCTCTCGATATGCCAGGAGCTAATGGTCTCGTTGCCAGACGCTATACGACTATTGCTATCTGCCACGCTGCATTGCTCATGGTAGTGAGGGTTGGCGTAATTCCGTGATTGAATTTGGGTGAGTTCAAATTGGTCTAATAATAATTAAATAGTTTAGTTTAGTGATTATTATGCCCTGTGACTGGGACTGTAGCTTAGTTTTTTTTTGTGTTTTGTCATTCAAAAGTGCCTGTAATGGTCTAATTGAAATAAATGCTTTGAGTTCGAGTTTAATTATTTTTAGCGAAAATTCGACAGTAAGCAGAATATACAAAATAGTAAATACATTGTTTAGTATTTCAAAATGTTGTCAAGCTTAACGATTAAAATTACTGATGAGTTCTAGTCCCGATCTTCTTTTGTTTATTATCGTGTGGTTAGTGCCTAACCTGGTGTCAGAGTTTTTATGCCGCCCATGGGCCTCTGGCTTGGCTTTACATGCCGTCGAGAAATATCTCTCGGGCATGCTGGTTTCCTCAAGATGTTTTCCTTCACCGAAGCAAGCGATAATTATACAATACGTACATGAATCCGAAAAATCAGAGATGCGTGTCTTGGGTTCGAACTTGGGACCTATGGCATGGTAGTCCGACGGTCACACCACTAGACTATCTCTGCTTTTTTACGCGGTCAAGTGTATTATGAGTTGACAAGTTTCCTAATTTAAGTCTGCGTCTCCCCAAAAATTGTCCTATCCAAAATTCTCTCTAACTTTTGCACAGTAATCTTTTTAAAATTTAATTTCGCCGAACAACGACAAAACTGTCCACTTAAATTGCATCTGCAGCAAAGCTAAGCTTAGCCGTTGCATTTTTAAAAGTCCAGCAGACTGTGTTGTCTGTTATAGTACATTGAAGAGGTGGTTTGGACTTCTGCGAGTTCTAATAGTTACTGTTCTCAATAGAGGGAGCTACCGTAGAATGTGGAGAATGGTCGCAAGGTATTCGTAGTTACTGTTGGTTTTGTCACGATATAAGCGAGTTGTAGAAAGTCTACTTATCTCTTGTACTTAAAAGTAAGCTACATTTTTTATGTTACGGTTTTATGTAAGTACTACAGTGTGTAAAATGTTCGAAGAATGATCAGACACATCCAATCTTACTGGAAACATTTCGCAGTCAATGGAACTTTGTACATTTTGGTGTTATCGATGAGCATAATTATATCAGAACGGAGATTTCTATTATAGACTGCACAACCTTTAGTTAGGCATTCACCTTTGTCGGCTATGATAGTTTCCCGCAAATGTCATGTAAAAATGTTTAACGAAATGTTCCCTTCGATTGTTTATTTTTTCTTCTGAACAGCTTTCGGTGGATAAAATTCTCCGTGGCAGAACTGACTTAGAATTTGTGCTCGGTTTATCCCCTTTTTCTGTTATTTTCCTTCTCTTTAATATTATTTTATTCATAAGTTCTACAAAGTGGATTTTCTGCACCATCCTGACTGTCCTGACACTTTGTTGTGTAGACTATAGAGAGATAATGTTTCAGAGGGTGCTTGGCGTTGGCTGTGGGTTAGTGTAATTGTGATCTAGGAATGCAGCACCTTATTACGAACTACATACGACATTGTTTGGGAGAATACGGGTGATATTGTTAGTAATATCAGAAGGAATTTAAAACGGAGTTAGAGGGAGTCATTCGGAGACTTAGCTTATGGTGAAAAGTTTAAATTGTTTGAAGTCGTCAAGTAAAGTAAGGCTTGTTCTGTACCTCTTTTAACGTGCACGGCTCTTTACATAACTGATGTAACCCGAATTTGTATTTTTATTTTAAAAAGTGTCGATTGCATTTCGAGTTTCCTCCATAAAGCACTTTAAGCCATTGGTCCCGGCTGCCATTTATTGATCTTTGACAGTCATTACAGGTAGTCAGTGGCCCAAAAATCTGACAACCAATCTTACCAAGGGGTATCGTATTACCTAGTACTAACTGGGTTGTGGAGGTCAGATAGGCAGTCGCTCCATGTAAAATACTGGTATTCAGCTGCACCCGGTTAGACTGGAAGCTGACTCCAACATAGTTGGGAAAAGACTAGGTAGCTGTTGATTGAAGAGAGTCTCCATGGAGTTTCTTGCCCGTTTATCTCCATAGAGATCTACGCTTTGGAATGGGCAACTACAGTACGTTCACAGTTATTTATAATGTTTTGTGACTGGAACTGTAGCTTAATCTTTTTTTATTATTGAAGCTTGCTTTGAGTATTCGAAAGTGACTGTTATGACAATTGAAATAAAGAGTTCGTAGTTGAATAATTACTACATAGTATAAAACAAAGTCGCTTCCCACTGTCTGTCCCTATGTATGCTTAGATCTTTAAAACTACGCAACGGATTTTGATGCAGTTTTTTTTTATTAGAAAGAGTGATTCAAGAGGAATGTTTATATGTATAATACATGCATATTATAGTAGAGAAAACATTAGTATCTACATTGCACCCGTGCGAAGCCGGGGCGGGTCGCTAGTTCGATATATTTTTAACCGACTTCAAAAAAAGGAGGAGGTTCTCAATTTTTTTTTTGTGTTTGTTACCTCATATCTTCGTCATTTATGAACCGATTTGAAAAATTCTTCTTTTGTCTGAATGGATCTGCTTCCCGATTGGTCCCATTGAAATTTCATCAAAATCGGTTCAGCAGTTTGGTTTTTAAATCAAAATAGCTGTAAAAAATATGTCATCCAAGTAAAAGAAATTGCGAAATTGATACCTGACAAGGATTTGTGTGTGATGCGATAACTAAAAAGGGTAAAATAAAACCGTTTTTGCAAAAAAAAAAAATAACCGACTTCCAAAAAAAAACACTAAATAAAGTGGAAAATAACTTTACTTTCGGAAGTCGGTGCCAAAAAAGTCAATGAAACAAACCATAGTCACCGACTTCCGAAAGTAAAGTTATTTTCCACTTTAGTTAGTGATTTTTTTTTGGAAGTCGGTTATTTTTTTTTTTGCAAAAACGTTTTTTGTAATTGTTACTTGCCAAGCAAAATTAATAGTGGGCAACACATTCATATACGCAGATATTTTAACAAACTAGGGAATTATTTTCTGTACCAAAGCTTTTAGCTTTATTTGACGAGCAATAAGGAATAGTAGGAAATTTCGGGAAAAAAATGTCTTATTTCAAAAGTGATATCTCAAATTCATATTCCAAGAATCCCTGAAGGATTCAGGCAAAGGGTCTCGGTGTCGGATGACGCTGAAAGATGATATTTTTCATGAAAATATGGGATGGTAAAGTTTCTTACTTTATGTGTCGAGGATGTACCTACCAATACCCTTACATTTTCGAGGTGAACAGGTAAGACATGGATTCCAATTCAATGGAATATTACTTTTTTAAGATAACGAGGAATGTGTTTTGAGGAAAGTTTTAGTATGAATTTGGATGGCTATAAGAGTAGGACAAAACCAAAGAAACGATTGATGGACTGTGCAAAAGATAATTATGACTAAAAAGGAGAAATTTACAAGATGACGACTAATCGAGAAGTCATCACCATCTGCCTAGCCTTTTCCCTACTATGTCGGGGTCGGCTTCCAGTCTAATCGGATGCAGCTGAATACCAGTATTTTACATGGAGCGACTGCCTATCTGACCTCCACTACCCAGAAAAATAATCGAGAAGTATTCAAGTAAAATACATACTGTGCCGGCTCTTAATAAATTGGGGATAAAGGCTTGACAATGATGACGATAAGTATTTATCTCAATACCCATGAAAGTAATGCACAGTTTCGTCATTCTGTGTTAGAAGAAAGCGTCTTCCATATTGCATCAGAAACCTAAGGTTCTCGTTTCTATTTATGGAGTCTAGATCATCTGCGTTTTGTGCCAACGATTCGACTGCTTCGTTGATTTAGTGGTTGCAATCGCAACAGCTGAGCATGAAGTCCTGGATTCGATTTCCGGGTCGGGCAATGTTTTTTTGGGTTTTACCATCAGTAATTTCTCAGTAGCAACCACGGAGTCTAGATTTGTGCCCGGTTGATGGAAATACATGGGATTTAAAAAATATAACTGGTGAAATGTGGGTGTCCTATTAGGTATACCTCTGCCTAACCTTTATGTTTATGATTCGACTGATGATCCGACATAACATAACATCACGCCAGTGTCCCCTGCCGGGATAGTCTGTCAATCTCCCATGACAAGTAAACTTTTTTTCATTCGTTCGTTCAGGCATAATCCATTTAGTGAAAATGGAGCCTCCCACGCCTTGTTTGACGACTGTGTTCGCTCGGAAAATGGACAAAATGTATGTAAGTCTTGTAATATGGCCATCCATGCTGTGATGGAAGGAAAACAATTGAATACATTGTGTTCTTATTTGAATAGTAGCGTTTTTGTCCTCCTCGCGCGTGCTCTAAAATGTACGGGTGCGCCCAATTTTATACCAGAGCACGAGTTTTGACGTTTTTCGTAACGTAAATTACCTCGATTTTTGGGTCGAAAATACAATTATTCTACTGTATTTTAGTTAAATTGTTTGCAACAATCACAATGAGTATCATTCATAGGTATGAATAAATTCTTAAAATTATGAAAATATATTATTTCTGAAACGAGTATTTTTAATTTTTAAATCGACGTATTTACGTTTTTCGTAAAAAACGTCAAAACTTGTACTAGGGCCTCAGTAGGTATAGTCCTTTATTCGGTGAAAACAAAAAAGTGCTTGAATATTTGTCCGCTTGCAGAAAAAATAATGTATATGATGCCAAAAAATACTTTACCCAACATACAATTCTACACAAGCACTATAAACCATCTTAAAGCACAAATGTATCATTGTAACATTATACAGGGTGTGCCTTTACGCTACTTAGGTATAGGTACAGGATGTATTCGCAAGACTGCCTCTCTAGCGAGACTGCGCAACGAGAACATTATGTATTCAAGATACAAAGCCTATTGTATTTTCTGACACACCACTTCTCGACGCATCCACTTTGTAGAGTGGTTTATTTTGTTTGATTATAAATTGGGATTAATTTTCTTGGGATCCGTTGATTCAATTTGGCTATAATGTGTGTAAAAGTACCCTCATTGCGATATTTTTTTTGTTTTAGACCATAGCAGGGAACCTTTTAGTTACGAAAATATTAGGGGTCAAAGTTCCTACTTTTTCACAAGTTTTTTTTTTTAAAAAAAAAGGTAATATTACCAAATGGAATCCAATAAAAAAGAATGTACGACTAGTTCAAAAATGTCCACTTTTTCAATTACCACAGTATCAGAGTAAAGTCTCCTGCCGACGATGTCTCCCGGAAAACACGGAACGTTTAAATGCAGAAATTCCGGGCTACCTTGCGGAATATTCGCGTGGCGATGCACGAAGTCTCATGTTGGACAAGCGGCATCGGAATGCTAGACAGGGTTCAATTTAATTGAACAGTAGCCACGGACACTCGAAACTGTGTAGTATTCTGAAATTGGACTCGTGGAATTGGGGCCTTTATGTATTGAGCTGATGGGTTCGTTTTCAGTTTTTATTTTGAATAAGTATATTTTTTTGGATGGTCGTGAATTTTAAAGCGGAATTGTGGGATGAGGTTTGCTTCAATAGTATATTTTAGTTTTTATTGAATTGTATTGTTCAAAAAACACTAAGATTTTTGTGTTTTGTTCGAAGGAAAAGCCTGGTTTAATTTTGGTTTTCACAAAGCTGCACATTTAGCAAGGGGCTTCAAGTAAGTTAGACTCATGTACTCAATAAATATTTGTTAAAAATATGAGATTGAGCAAAGAGCTTTTTCCACTTGAAATATCTCAATAGCAGCACAAAAGCTGGATTTTTTCTCGGTTGGCTCGGCCCCACTTAAACATAACTGGCAAAATGTCGGCGTGGATCCTAAAATAGACTCTTGGTCTATCTAGTAAGAGAGCTCCTCACAATCAATAGCCAAAAATATATCACCCATTCTTTGCTTCATTTAACCTCTTACTTCCCTTTTGTTCTCAACCTGAACCCTAAAACAAATGACAACGCCTATAATTAAAATTCAAATCAAGCTCAACCTCCCGCGTCAAAATCAAAGGAAGTGACTTTCTGAAGTATTGAAGAGTAGATAAAAATAGGGTGGCTTTGACTACTTGTGATTTTTAACCGACTTTTAAAAAAGGTTAACCGACTTCTAAAAAAGGTTACTTTGCCACCATAACCTTTTTTTCATATAATATGTTCACCGATTTCTCCGTGATTACAGGCCCTATTTAAGTCTTTTTATTTTTTAATTTGGTAGAAGAAGCTCGCGTGGTGGTTCCATATATGTATATTGTTTAGGTACTTTATGAGTTTTCCTCTATAGTATGCATTTTTTTCTGTCTATGTGGATGAAGTACAATGCAAAATCGATACTTGTCAAGGATTTTTTTGAGATACCACAACTAAAAATGGTAAAATAATTTTTATTTTTTTGCAAAAAAAGAAACTAACCAACTTCGGAAAGTAAAGTGGTTTTCCACTTTTAAGTGTTTTTTTTTTCAGAAGTCGATTATTTTTTATGGAAAAGTTTTTGAAGGTTTTAAGGAGTTTCTCAATAGCAGCCACGGAGTCTTTATTTGTGGGCGGTTGATGGCAAAGGGTTTGCCTTCTATTACATGGGACTTGAACATAAATGGCAAAATGTGGGTGTACTATTAGGTACACCTCTGCCCTACGGGGAGAGCAGGCGTGATGTTATATTATGTTCTTCTCACAATAAGAAGGCCTGTGTCTCACCAGTGGTAACATTACAGGTTGATTAAATGCTAATCTTGAAAATACCAGAACCGGTGGTAATGTTCCTACACTATTTATTTAACACTTCAAGCACAAAGTACAGAGGCGGTATTAATGCCATAGGCATTTTCTACCAGTCAACGTTTGGGTGATGCACAGACAAACAGCGGTGGTGGTGGACATTAATAACTCTTTAGAGTATTCTATGAACTAAAGCTAATAGGATTATTATGTCCTTTTGATAGGTGCTTATAAAAACTGTGCCTCTATTATCTAGTATTTTACGACCTAGATTGCCCGAAGCAATAAAACTGAATATGGTTAACGATTGCCATAAAATGGACATTCAAATCGGAGTTATTGACCGAGGTTTAAGTGGTCATAATGTCGTTGTTCATTTCAAATTATATCGTTAGGTTAATTTCCATACTGATTAGAAAAATCTTTTGTTGATGATTTTTCTTCATATAACATAACGTCAACACATCACGCTTGTAATCCTACGAACGGTAAGGCAGAGGTGTGTGACCTGTTATTATCACATCCACATCTCGCCAGTGCAAATTTCCAAGTACAGGTAGAGGATGTCACCCGTCTTCGAATTTTCGGTTCTAGTATAAGCAGATTTCCTCACAATGGTTTCGTGTGGTAATGACATTTTTACTGAATAAAGGCCATCATAAACATGATCAAATTAAATGAAGCCTACTCCAACTAGCATTGGCAGATTAGCATATCGTTTACAACATTTAATATTTCATGTTTTTCAAACTACTCGAAAGTTTTTAGTCGCTGTCGCAGATAGACTAAATTGTCAACGTTTCACATAATGAACATATTTTATCTTATTTCCGCTAAGTCATTGTTTTTTCTGTCTGATGACTGATCCATTTGTATACTTATTCAAGTTGTTTTCTAAAAGTAAAAAAAAATACGAACCTAATGTGGTCTTCACCATTGCTTAAAGAGTCTATTCCAGAATGATTAAGAAAAAACATAAATTTTGAACTTACTTATTAGATATTAAATGTTTTTATCAAGTCGTTTTTTTTTTTTTTTCCTGTGGCAACACTACAGCGAACAGCTGATTTAAAATTGTCTTGTTAATTTTTATTTTTAAATATTAAATTTCTTTGTTTTTAAAGCATATTTCCAATTGCTCATCAAGTAAAAAGCTTATTAATGTGTATTTTGTGTCAGATTCACTTTACAAGTGCATAATAAATGATAAAATTTAAGTGTGAATCAGTGACAGTTACCGGCTCAAGGGAATTTTGCATTGTCATCTTGATATCAGGTACAATACTTTATATTCTACTTGGTATTATATTGTTTGCGTTCTAAAATCTCAACAGTAAATACACACATCAAAAGTGTCTAGGGATCAAGCATTTTTATGCGGATTTCTTGAGATTGAGATGTGGCTTTGTAATAAATTTATGATTTTATAAATTTATATGGATCCTTTTTGGTGCATTTCATAATTTGAATCAGGAACTCTCAATCAAATTCGAGTAAAAGATGAAAATAAGCTGTCAATATTTTCCCTATAAAAACATACAACGCATTGAAGACATTATTAGTGCTACTGTTTCCCTACTACTGATTAAAACCAACGTTATTATGGAGCGGCGACGTCATTTAAGCAGGTAAGAAATGCTCAGAGCCGTGGGAATGATAGAAGCTGGTTCCCGGCAACGTACTGTGGCTTTAGCTCTGAATACAAGTCAGTGTTATCAGTCGACTTTGGACACGTTACCGAAGCACTGGTACCGTGGCTGAGCGCCATGGAGGACGGTATCGCTGCACCACACGGAGACAAGACCGATACATTCAAATCTTAACTCGAAGAGCTCCAACAATAACCGCCATGATGTTAGCCGTGAGGCTTCATCACTCTTCAGGGAACTTAATTAGCGACCAAACAGTCAGAAACCGCTTGCATGAAGTGAACCTTCATTCCCGAAGACCGCTACGGGTACCACCTATAGCAATGCACAATCGTAGGATTCGATATCAATGGGCTCTTGAACACAGAAATTGGGCAGAAGAACAATGGCGTTTCGTGTGCTTTTCTGATGAGTCTCGTTTTGGTATGAGACCGGATACAAGACGTATACGACACTGGAGAACCCCTGGACGCCAACAGCGATTAAAATCCTGCCAGGAAGTCCATCCTTATAGTGGTGGAACCATCATGGTATGGGCGGGTATTTGGATCGGCGGAAGAACTGAGTTGATTTGGATCAGAGGCAACCTCAACGCTCAAATTTATGCTGAGACGATTGTATCAGACGTCATCGTTCCTCTACAAGTGCAAATCGGTCCCTTATTTCAGTTAATGCATGATAATGCACGACCGCACACCGCAAGAGTTGTAAGACAGACTCTCGCCGCAGCTAACATCAATGTCCTGCCCTGGCCTGCTCAGTCGCCAGACTTGAACCCGATTGAGCATGCATGGGATATGCTACAGAGAAGAGCTCTGCCGAATATGGAGGGTATCCAGTCGCAAGAAGACCTTTTTTTGTTGTTGCAACGAACATGGGCGGCCATTCCACAGCGTGATTTGGATGAACTCATTTTGAGTATGCCAAACCGATGTTCTTGTGTTGTTAGTGTTCGCGGTAGAAACACGGATTATTAATTGTTTAAGTTACCCAATAAAATTTTAAAGAAAACTGTTATTTCAGTCTTTTTTTCGAACTTTAATGTTAGTGGTTCAAATGTCAAAAATCCCTTTATTAGGAAAATGGCAAATTTCTTTATTAATGCAAAGGTGACTTGGTTTATCGTTACTGTGACAAACGAAAACACTTTATTTGATGAATCCTTAAAGAAAATTTTAATTAATATCAATCAGGAGAAAAGTTATTGCAAAAATATATGTTGATCCCTAGATACTTTTGATGTGTGTAGATAGTTCACCTTTTAATTTAATTCCGTTCCTTACGATACCAATGACCTTTCGAACGTAAACATAACCTTGCTTGGTTTGGTGACAGTACTCGGTGTAAAGCTAAACTTATTTTTTTTCTTTTCCCTTTTCTAATATAATATCTCAATCCTGCTGCCACAGTTACCTCCTCTGTTTCAATTTCTTTGCTTATCCTTTCCAAACTACAATCATGACTATGACTCGTTCCGCCCATGCTCGCCAAGAAGAACTTAAACTGGCTTTGAGCGAATTAAAGGCGTCTAAGCAGTCCTGTGACCAACTAAGTAGGGAATTGGATGACAATGAAAGGGTTCTCTTTGAAGCCCATGAAATGAATAGGAAGTTAAAAAAGGAAATGGGTCAGTTATACATTCAATACACTGATGCCATAGGAGACCGGGATAGGCTCCAAGTTATTGTGGACGGGTTCAGCCAGTGTAGCGCAGAGTATGAACAAACTCTTGATCATAAACATGTATTACAACAGCAGCTACATGAGGCTAGAAGTCAAATAACAGAACTTGAGTCTACCAATCATAACATCACTGCCTCGCTGAATCAAAGTCTGTTCAGTGAATTGGTGCCTATTGCCCCGTCAATGGTTTCTGCTACCAATCCTTCCTTCACCATAGATTTGACAGGTGAGGATGATTCAAAGTTATGTAACTCAGTGAGGGCAGTCACCAGTAAAAATAAAATAAAAAAGTACATTAAAATCAATAAATACATTGTCAAAACACAAAAAATGGTTAAAAGGCAAAAGTTTTTCATTAAAAATGTTAAATTAAATAGAGAAAGATTAAATGTACTAAAACAATTAGATGTGTATTCATTAAATTTGGAACAAAGCAATAGGAGATACAAAGTTGACACAGAACACCTGCAATCCAAACTTGACCATCTACAGGAGAAGCTAAGTTCAATGACTAGCAAATATAATACCTCTGAAAATCTAATGAGGGAATATGTGTTGGCAATGAATGATCTGGTAAACTCACAAACAAACAACTGTGAGCACTGTCAAACAACTTCTCAAGTACATACACCGGACCATTCATTGACCACATGTAATACCACCTTACCGCAGCCATGTGTTGATTTACATATTCCTGTGAATAGTTCTCATAGACAATATAAACAAAGTGTAAATAATGACATAGTAATATTTTGTGATGAGATTGGAAAAGACCTAGGCCATTTGTTAACTGATGAATATCCAGGACACTCGGTAATAAACAACTGTATGCCAGGATGTTCTTTAAATCATATAATGAAAGAAATTATTAAATGTAACTTTAACCAGGACACCATACTAGTCATTTTGATAGGTAATAGAGGAAATGTGAACAAAGGAGAATTGCTTCAGTACCATAGAACTTTGTCCAACTTAAATTTAAGAAAAATACTGATGTTTACATTTCCATACAGTAAAAGTTTGCCACAGGAAGAAAATTACTTTAGATATAATATTAATCAGACATTGCATAATTTGACATTTAATAGTAATGTATTTCATTTAATTGACATCAACAATTATATTGGTGACAATTTTTATTTGACAAAAGATAGATACCTTGTGGATAGGTGCTATCTTACAAACTATTGTAAAAGACAAGTAGCTGTGTCGCTATCATACTATTTTTTTATCACAGCCAAGAATTTGGCTGAACAAGCAGTTGCCTCTATTGAACAATGCGATATTAAGTTAAATTATTCTGCTAGTAATTTGATCACTATTAATGAATCAGTCAATCATTTAAATTAGAAATTGAGACAATGGAGGCAACCTCTTGCTTTAATATAAGGAAGCCAGATAATAAATCGAATGAGAAATTTGAGAATTTTAATAGTATCAACCTTGTGCATCAAAATATTCAAGGGTTTTTGAATAAAGAATTAGAAGTAGAACTTTTCCTGAATTGCAACAACATAGATATTCTTTGTATAACGGAGCATTGGCTCAAAAGTCACCAATTAATTTTCAATTTTAGTAATCACAAGGTTGGTAGTTCATTCAGCAGAGTAAATGCTATACATGGCGGCGCATTAATCTTAGTAAATAATCAGCTCAAATTTAAAGACCGCAAGGATATTATAAGCTGATCTGTTGAGCGAACAGTTGAAATAGCCTGTATAGAATTGGAGCAGTTTATCATATTAAGTGTGTATAGACCTCCTTCAGGGTTGTATGATTGTTTTGAAAGGGTAATGGATGAAGTGTTGCACAAAATCTGCAATTCAGGGAAGTATATAATCACTTGTGGTGACTTTAATATTAATTTGTTAGAAAGTTCTGTGTTAAATACTAAAATCATAAGCCTGTTTCAGTCATATAATCTTGAAAACAAATTTCTGGAGCCCACTAGAATAACCCCGACTAGTGCCACGTGTTTAGATAATATTTATACAGATGTTACACCAACCCACAAAGTAATTATTAACTTAATAGATTCAGATCATTGTGGGCAATTGATCACAATTCCAAATGTAAAGAAGGTAGTACCTAAAAAGGATATCATTGTTAACCCAAAAACTAAAACTCGCCTAGAGACTTTTAAAACTAAACTTTTGTCAAAATTACCACTTTTGTCAACTAATGATGACCCCAATCAACAATATAACGATTTTTTCAGTACGTATTGCACACAATTTAATACCACATTTGTTCCTAAGACAATCTCGGTTAATAGTAACGCTTCTTTCAATGACTGGGCCACCATTGGTATTCATAAGAGTAGAAAACGACTTTATGAGCTGCATGAAGAGCGGACTTTTATTAACACTATAGAATTTAATTTGTATGTAAAGAAATATTCTAAATTATTTAAAAAAGTTTGTTTTATAGCAAAGTCACGTTATTTGAGTTCAAAAATTAAAAACAGTAGTAATGTTATCAAAACGACATGGAATATTATTAATAGCGAAACGGGAAGGTCTTGCAACCGAAATAGTGACTACAGCCTTGCTATTGGCGATAATATTTTAAATTCAGATACTCAAGTCGCCACCGCCTTTGAAAATTTCTTTGCAGATATTCCCGTATCGACTACTAAATCGCTAAACTCGTCACCTGCTGCTGCAGAGTCATTACTAAAAGAAAATGTTCCAATCTGTGATTCCGAATTTAATTTTGAATGTCACCTGTAAAGATATCATTAAAATTTTTCATACATTAAATGTTAAGAAGACCGCTGATCTATGGGGTCATTCTGTGGACGTTGCTAAGTCCACTATAACCATTGTAGCTCCTGTTTTAGCTGTAATTTAATGATTGTATTGACCGTGGTGAGTTTCCTGATCTAATGAAAAATAGTAAAATAATACCATTGTTTAAATCGGGTAGTACATCAGACCCCACTAATTATAGACCTATTTCAGTACTACCCACATTTAGTAAAATTTTTGAAAAACTAATTTTAATACAAATGCAAAGATTTTTCAATAATCATAAGTTATTGCACAGTAAACAGTTCGGTTTTACAAGGGGTCGTTCAACTACCGATGCCGGTGTTGAACTTTTAGGACATATTTATAATGCATGGGAGGATAAATGCGATGCTCTGGGCATTTTTTGCGATTTGTCCAAGGCTTTCGATTGCGTTCTTCATGAAACGTTAATCAGGAAACTCCGCCACTACGGAATCCGGAATAGTGCTCTGGATCTTCTTACATCATATTTGAGTGATAGGATTCAGAGAGTTGATGTTAACGGGAAAAGATCCTCCGGATCCGTAGTAAGACTGGGAGTACCCCAGGGCTCAATTCTTGGCCCATTTTTGTTTCTAATTTATATAAATGACTTGCCTTACCTCATAAAAGATAATCACGACATAGTATTGTTTGCAGACGACACTTCTCTTTTATTTAAACTCAAACGTCAGCAGCTAGTTACTGACGATGTTAATAGCGCCCTGGCAAAAGTGGTTAATTGGTTTAATGTTAATAATCTACTCTTAAATGAGAAAAAAACGAAATGTATTAGGTTTACGATACCTCATGTAAGACAAGTGGAAACTAGTGTACAAATCAAGGATGAAGAGTTGAAACCGGAAGATAACACAGTGTTCTTAGGCATAACTTTGGATGCCAAACTTCAGTGGGGCCCCCACATAGATAAATTATCAAAAAAGCTTAGCTCTGCAGCGTACGCCGTTAGAAAAATTCGTGATTTTACTGATTTAGAGACAGCTCGTTTGGTTTATTTTAGTTATTTCCACAGTGTGATGTCGTACGGTATTCTCTTGTGGGGCAGTGCCGCCGATATTCAAACAATTTTTATTTTGCAAAAAAGGGCAATTCGTTCAATGTATAAACTAAGTCCCAGATACTCCCTCAGAGAAAAATTTAAAGAAATTAATATACTTACTGTCCCCTCTCAGTTTATTTATGAAAATCTTGTATATGCACATAAAAATGTTAATTTGTTTAAAAAATACAGTGATATCCACAATATAAATACGAGGAACAAACACAAATTTGTTGTTCCTGCAACGAGGCTCAAAAAAATAGGGGGTACGTTTAGATGCCAATGTATACGTTTTTATAATAAACTTCCGAGCCATATTCAAGCACTAAGCCTAAATAAATTCAAATCGTTTATAAAACGGAAACTATGCCTAAAAGCCTACTATAACGTTAATCACTATCTCGAAGATAAAAAGGCTTGGGATTAAGCTGCTCTAATTATATTTGCTCAATGAATGTCGAGATTTCAAGTTTTTCATTTGTTTATTGTTTATTCCTTTCTTTTATATACTTTGACATTTAATGATTTGACATGAATATTTATTTACTTTTTTAATTCTTATTTTTTTTTTATTATATGTGACATTTAATAATTTTTATGAACATTTATTTTGTAAGTATTATTGATTTTATTTGATTAGTGTGAATGTGAGGACAATGTGGGTAATTTTTACGTTTTTTGTTTGTTTTTACTATTGTCTGGCAGTTTGAGTACTATAAGCGACCTACACAAATGTCCTTTCTTTGGCATTGTTCGTCGTTTCGTTGAGCTCCTTGAGTTATGAGTCGAGCTACATGATAACTGACAAATGCTTGCACTGGCTGGACAGGTCCACTCAAATCTGTGTGGTTCTTTCTTCAAAAGACCATCTCAGACACTCATCTGCATAGTCCTCATGTGAGTTTATCAAGATTATGTCTGGACCTTAAAAGAGACTATGACCTCTGAGTTTGTTTCGGTTGTTTCTTCTCAGAGTAGTCAGATACGAAACACCGGCCTCATCTAGTTTTAAAAAAGAAGACGTGTAAAAGTGTTTGTAAAAACCTATTTGCAAAATAAACATCATTTATCATTTATCATTTAACCGTGTGAAGCAGGGTTGCAAGTGTAATCAATAATATACTTTTCAGTCAAACGTTTCCACCATTAATTTCAAAGGAAAATTAAACGTCACCAAACAGAAAGTTATCCACTTTACACTGAACTACCAAAGTCGTACATTTAAAACAATATTTCTATAGGAAAGTGAAATATTAAAAAAGGTTGGGCGAAGTTTTATAACAGGGGCTACCTGGGTATTCTTTATCCGTGCAAATTCTAACCCCGGACACTGAAAAAGAGATTTTAACCTGCCTTATATGACCCAATTTTGTAACGATTGAAAATACTTCAAATGGGTATTTCTATATACTTATAATAACATCGCGCCTATTATCCCCGAAAGGTTAGGCAGCCAGTAACGTTTAAGTCCCATGTAATAGGGGCGAGCCTATTTCCATCAACCGGGCACAAATCCAGACTCCGTGGCTGCTACTGAGAAAATCCTAATGGTTAACCCCATTAACAATTTACACGAACTGGGAATCGAGCCCAGGACCTCATGCTGAGCAGTTGCGCTTGCGACCACTAGGTACAACGAGGCAGTCAGTGCGTATTTATACTTTTTTTTTCATTTTTGAAGCCATGTGTTTAGGATATTGACTACTTTTGGCATTTTGAAAAGCGATGTTAGTATCAGCTTATGCAAATTTATGACAATACAAGGTGTAGTTTTGTATCCTCGTCAAAATTCAGGAGATTGTCATAGAAGACGTAAATAATCAATATAAATTACGGTACCTGGTCAATAATGATAAACGCTGCTTTTTTAGTTGTTTTAATTTGACACTATTTCAGAATGAAGCCCTTTTCAAAAGAGGAGAATCACCCGTTTATCGAATAAACGTCTGCGTTTGTTTGTGTTTGTGAAAGCGCGGTTATAGGGCTAGTATTAGACGGACCGCGTCTGAATAAGAGTGGTATAAACTTATCGATTTCCGATATTAAGAAAAGAATATAAAAAATTATCTACTCATTTTATTATTGATTCGGGTTGAGAATCATTAGCATAGTTACCTCCTTGAATTTGACGAGGATGCAAAGCAACACCTCGTATACTGCACACGAGGTTCTTAAAGGGGAAAGACCTAAGAGATTGTCGCTACATCTAAAACACTGGTGGCGGTATGAAGTGGTAGATTGCAACCGTAACCTACCACCCCGGCATTCTCGTGCCACCCCAATATATCTTCTTACCTACTTCTCTATTAGTGACCAAGATTATGTCTGGACTTTAAAAGAGACAATGACCTCTGAGTTTGTTTCCGCTGTTTTGCTCAGAGTAGTGAGGTGCGAAACACAGCACCATCCAGTTAAAAAAAAATGGCGTGTAAAAGTCTTTGTAAAAACCTATTTGCAACATAAACATCATTTATAAGTCGCAATCTCAGAAGCCACACTCTTTCTAACCATAACATCTTACACACAGTCCATCCATCGTTTCTTTTGACCTGCCACCACTAAATTATTACATCATCTACATTCACACATATAACTTTCTTCACGACATATTATGTACATGAACAACTTAAATTAGTTTGTCTAAGAAGGAAAGCCTTTCATAAGATAATCGCGGGAGTTGAGCAATGGTCACGTGTTTTGGTAACGACTTTAATTCCCCAAGGAAAACCGGGGTTGAACACACGTCAGAATCTAGTGGAATGAGGTGTGATACGGGAATATCCTCAAAATAGATTGGTGCGAGTAGCTAAGAAATTGTTAGATTCCCTTTTGACCTCGTACAGGACCAATTCAGTTTATCTTATTTTTAACTTTTTCTTGTTACTATTTTTTACTTTTTTTTTCGTTTTTTCCAGTGCGGGGTAAATAAAACAAAATACAAATATTAATTCACTGGCTGACAACGCACATACTAAACTGTGTGTACAAACATGAAATTTTGCACAAGCAGTCCTAAAAAAATACACACTAATTTTTGAAGAATAAACCTCTTAATGGATTGCACAGAAGCTGAAAGTTTATAAATAAACTCGACATTTTTGTCGATGAGAAGGCTTGTGAGACAAAAATTATTGATGGTTCGCTAGGAAAATAACTGCAGTAAAATCCTGTTTCAATTTAGACACGATGATAATGAAATTTCAAAACACAATATTAAATCCATTGTCTAACAAAGTAAAACACGCGATTTATAAGGAGAGCACACAATCTATAAAGGCAGCATCAGACAGCCACCTAAAACAATACAAGCACACAACAAAAGCTATTGTATCGACGAAAACGCTGAAATAAAGACGAATAAATTTCGCCCTGTTCCTTGAAACCTCGTTTTAGGGAGCAAGTAAATTAATTTTATTATCAATTTCGGTCCATTTACTCAGCTTAAGGACATTACTTTGGGCTGTTATGAAAGTCAAATTGATAATCTCTCACCGGTTCGAAACGCGCGAAGTCGTTCTGATAGTCTGGGAGGGTCGTTACTTTTTATAGAATTACTGATGTGAAAATTTAAAATGGAGGTTGCAGGGGTTAAGTGAGACATTGTATGGGGATCGTAAACGTTGATGGTGATTCGTTATCTCTGTATCCTGAAAGGGTTGGATGGTGATTAATATGGGGTTGTCATTTTGGAGTGGTTATTATTATTAGGTGTCATTTGGTGCCTCGAATAAGGATTCAAGGACACAATTAATGAATGGAACCTTTTTTAGAGAGGAAAAACCGTAAAAGATCATCCTCTCTAAATGAACCATTTGGTTTTTCAGTCATTAGCAAATGTAGCAGTTATCAGCACCTGTAGCGGCACTAAAAAAAGTACTACAGCGCCATCTATAACACAAATGAAGAACTAACATCAAAATTCTAAATCGCGCAGTTAAAGTTATCCGCGACTTAAGAGTATACAAGGTGTAGTTTTGCTACCTCGTCAAATTCAAGGAGGTGACTAAGCTAATAATTCTCGACCCGAATCAATAATAAAATGGGTAGGATTTTTTTTTTCTTAATGTCAGAAAATCAAAACCAGTAAGAGTACACCACACGTATTAAAACGAGGTCCGTCTAATACTAGCGCTATAACCGCACTTTCACACACAAACAAACGCAGACGTTTATTCGATAAACGGGTGATTCTCCTCTTTTGAGAAGAGCTTCATTCTGAAATAGTGTCAAATTAAAACAACAAAAAAAGCAACCTTTATTATTATTGTCCGGGTACCGCAACTTAAATTGATTATTTACGTCTTCTACGACAGCCTCATGAATTTTGACGAGCATGCAAAACTACACCTTGTGTAGGTAAATGAAGAGTCATAATCCTGTAAACAAATTCAAAGCCAGCAGTAAAATAGCTGCAGGCCTCTCAAAGCCGAAGCCCACGCTAAATAGGATTGAGAAAGCTCAAAGTAATGTAAAAGCTTCTTCATACCGTTAAGTAAAGGGCTTTCCAAGATCGGATTTGAAGAATACGTACGAATATACTAGTAGGTATAATTTATGGAGGAAGAAAATTTAAAAGCTTATATTATCTACATGTTAGGGGCTGAATAATAACAGCCGCGAAGGTCGATCCTTAAGGTTTAAGCAACGCTTGCCAATGTCGGCCGGTGGATGGGTGACCATCACGTACCGAGAACCTTCAGTGCCTCGAAAACCATGGTATGCTGTTGGCATAGAGTAAGTCTGCGTTCCAGAATTATAAACGTTATTGGCCGATACCGCCATTGGCTCATCCCAATATTGTAAGCAACATCTTGACCTTTTTATCCCAAAAACGATTTTACTCGATCAGTTCTTTTAATAAAAAAATCTTCGGTGAGGTGGGTAATATTATGACTGTGAGTCGATGAGAAACGTGTTAAAATATAAATAAAACACGTTCTAAATAGGACTCTAAGCGCCTGAAATAGAGATCACAGCAGATTTATGTCTCCTGACGCTCTGCAACCACGGTTGCATAGACCAAAATAGACGTTTGAATTTTTGCAACTGTAGTTATACAAAAGACCTGGGGGGTTACCATGATCATTTAGTGCAGGAATGTTTTAGTACTATTCCGAGAGTGGGAAAGTGACGGCGCTAGACAGCCGTCTAGCCCCATCTCTTCCTTCCATTCCTGCACTACCAGTTCAACCACAAATGAATAAAAAAGGCCATCATCAGCCGGGTAGCTTCGGGTAGCGCGTACAATACAATGACGCTTTCAGGATGCTGTTGCGGCTACCGCGGCGTTGTAGTGCATCGGGTATGTTCGCTAAAGCTGGCACGGATGGCTTTCACGCCATAATGCGTAAGAAAGCGACTTCCCTATTGCAACGCTTGCGCAATACTCGTAACGGCATCCTGAAAGTGATTGTTGGCAGACCGGACTGCCCCATCCAAAGGCGTTGGGTGGAGGTAGCTATAGGTAGCTATAAGTAAATAAGTAAAGGACTAATAATACTAACATAGCATATAAGAATAATTATTTACTAACACACTAACCATTTATGGACTATGTAATGGGTCTGAAATAAAGATATTTTATTTATTATTATTTATTTCTAAAAGAGTTCGTGTGCCAAATACATCCATCCTCATTAACTTTCGCATTAAAAAAGTAGTAAGATAAGATTTATCTATTACATTGAAGTATTTAAGAGAAAATCGGGAGAGAGAGAGAGTATCGAATCGGGAGAGCTCGTGGCTAAATAATAACAGCCGCTCGGGTCGAACTTCAGGTTTAGTTGCGCTTGCCCTGCTTGTTGCGTGGATGGGTGACCGCCCATTACATACCGGGTTTCCTCCATGCCTCGAAAAGCACGTTAACCCGTTGGTCCCGGCTGTCATTTGTCGACCTTTGACAGTCGTTACGGGTAGTCAGAGGCCCGAAAGTCTGACAAACAGTCTTACCAAGGAGTATCGTATTACTCAGCATTAACTGGGTTGTGGATATCAGATAGGCAGTCGCTCCATGTAAAATACTGGTTTTCAGCTACATCCTGTGAGACTGGAAGCCGCCCCCAACATAGTTGGAAAAAGGCTAAGCAAATGATGATTTAAGAGAAAATTACATCCAACCAAATTCTAAAATTCCCAGCTCCTACTAACCATTAAACCAGCAACACCTATTAACATCAATAGGCACAATAAACGCGCCGTAGCCAAAGTTTTATGTTCATCATTCAAATAAAATACAGGTAAGCCGGAGTTTTGTATTGAACTAAAAGTTTCAGCGCTTAAACGTTGCGAACGAACAAATTTCCCCTATTTATTATATTAACTAGCCTTTGCCCGCGATTTCGTACGCGTGTTACCTAATAATCTAGAAGAGAAAAAAAACATTTCCTGTGGTAAATATTTGAAGTTACAAGCCCGTTCACGCGACGACGATTCGTTTTTTTTTTTTTGACGTATCGTCTTTTTTCACTAGCCGTCATTTTTTTTAACGGTCGTAATGCTTTTTATATGCCCACGCATCACAAATAGTAAAAAATCACGTATCGTCTTTTAGAAAGCAGGTAGGTACGTCAAAAATCACTCGCTCCCTAAAAAGCACGGAACTAATGTGAACCAATTCGTTTCTTTCCGGATCGTGATAAAACACGATTCCGTATGCAATGCGAACGTCCATCCGTCATGACGTATCGTGTTTTATGACGGATCATCAATGACGGAAGCCGTGTGAATGAGGTCTTAGGCATCTAGCAGTATAGCTGTGAAAACTGCGTTCAAATCCATGCTGTTAGTTTGCGTGATGAGCGTACAAACATACAGACAGAAAGACAGATAGACAGAAAAAAATCTAAAAACTGTTGTTTTGGCTTCTGTTACTCTAATTAAGATAGATGGGCGAAGATAGTCACACAGTGGGAGCCTGAAGTCGGCCGTCGTAACCGAGGCAGACCCAAAAAACGCCGGCGTGACGATCTGGGCTCATTCTCAACGGATTGGTTGGAAACAAACTTGATGTACAGACATCGGCTTGTTACAATTTTATTATATGTAAAGTTTCATCGCTTAAACGTTACGGACGAACAAATTTCCCCTATTTATTATATTAATGTTGATGATATAAATTGATGGGCGTAACAGCTTTTACTGGTACAGGAAAATTGAGGATTTTAATTTGCGAAAGAATTTTCTTTTCAAATTCTTTGTGAAAAATATTGACGTGACATTTGAGTTAATTTCTTGCACAAGACAAAAAATGACAAAGGGCGTTCGGGAGAGGGACTTTTATATATTAGTTGGAGAATGAGAGGGGCTTTTATATATCATATAATGAGAGGGGCTTTTATATATCAGGTCGGTATTTTCTTTAACTAGTATACTGCTTTACTGCTTTGCTTTGATTTTGTTTGCTTTCTTTGCTTTACTTAAGCTTTGTTGGTCTAGTAGTCGTAATCACGGCTGCTGAGCAAGGTCCTACGTTCGATTTCCGGGTCGTGCAAACTGGACGGGACTTAAACACAACTGGCGAAATGTGGGTGCACTATTAGGTTATACTATGTTTTACTGCATTACTTTAGCAAGAGACTGCTTGTTGTACGTTAAGAATATCATCAAAACCTGCCGTTTAACATAATTTTGAAAAGGCACGTCAAATTAATGTGGGCATTACATCGAGATATTTTTCTGGACGAGGAATAGTCCATCTTTGCTCTTCTGTAACATCTATTTGCATCTACACTTAATATGAATGTTGGTACAACGACTGCGGTGAAAAAATAATAAAGGATTTTTGTAGAACATGGCACGATTTACCGCCACCCGATTTGCGACGCAACGCAACGGTACTCATGCGATTATTTCTTTTTAGTGTGGTTAGTACCTAACCTGGTGTCGGAGTTTTTATGCCGCCCACGAGCCTCTGACTTGGCTTTACATGCTGTCGGGAAATATCTCTCAGGCATGCTGGTTTCCTCACGATGTTTCCCTTCACCGAAGCAAGTGATAATTAATACAATACGCACATGATTCCGAAAAACCAGAGGTGCTTGTCTTGGTATCGAACTCGAGACCTATGACTTGGCAGTCCAACGGTCACACCACTAAGCTCATCCGATGGAAACTCAAGTGACTCAAGTCGCATCATATACAAGGTCGAAAACAAGGTGTGAAGCAACTTGGTAATTTCGTTGCCACGAGTTGTTTGATATGCTCTTGTTTCCGCACTGTTGCTCAGTTGTCACTCAGGGATTCGTCTTCATCATTAACATGTTTATTAATTAATTTATTCATAACATTATGATGGGAACGCTTTATTGTTATTTACTATTCCCCGCTAGGGAACTCGTGGTAATTTGATTGTAATGCCTCGAAGCGGCAGGGCTTTTATGGAGTATGCAGCTTTTATGCTAAGAGGGGTATTGTTTTTGATCTTAATACTTAATGTCGGTTTGCGTCGTCGTGCTAAATAATAACAGCCGCTCTGATCAATCTTCAGGTTAAGCCGCGCTTGCCTAGGTTCGTCTGTGGATGAGAGATCTCCCATTACATATCGAGTTTCCTCCAGGCCTCGGAAAGCTCGTTAAGCCGTTGGTCCCGGCTGTCATTTGTAGATCTTTGACAGGCGTTACAGGTAGTCAGCAGCCCGTAAGTCCGACAAGCAGTCTTACCAAGGGGTATCAGTACCCAGTACTATCTGGGTTGTGGAGGACAGATAGGCAGTCGCTCCATATAAAATACTGGTAATCAGCTGCAACCGGTTAGACTGGAAGCCGACCCCAACATAGTTGGAAAAAGGCAGACAGATGATGTTGCCCTTTGGCGTCGTCTACGTTCATGCATCTGGTCATCCACTCTGGTTGTATATAATTTTAAAACTCGTTAAGGACCACATGACTTAACATCGCGCTTATTTGCTTAAAAAGTTAAGTACAGGTGTGTGCGTATAGTACACCCTCATGTCGCCAGTTTTTTTTTTTTATGTCCCATGTAACAGAGGTGAGCATTCTGCTCTAGATTATTACTGAAAAATTGCTGATACTGAAACAACCCAATTCATTTAGCCCGACCCGGCTATCGAACCTAGAATCACTCACAGTAGCACTTGCGACCCCGGAGATGCCGTTTGCGATATCTGTATCCCATATACTTATTCGCCGGGTCCAAAGTAATAAATTACAATTATCAACCGAAAGTAAAAGAAAGCTCTTTTGAAAACCATGGAAAAGCATAAAGATGTTTCTGAGTTAAGTTAAAAATCTCATAAAATTGTTTATAACGTTTTTAAAATATTTTATGATCCCGTTTACGACCTTATTCATGAATAACTAGATCTTTATTGGGGTATTTACACTTATATTAGGTTAGTATTATAATCACACGAGAATAGGATATATATTTTTTATCTGATAGGCATCGTAAAAATCAAATAAGGGGGCTACGTTCATGCTACTTGGATATAAAGCTCTTTCCGACCCGCTCGAACCGATTGCTCGTCGAAAAGTGTGGATATCACCTAAAAATGACAGCCGACACCAACGGCTTAGCGTGCTTTCCGAGGTACGGAGGAAACCCGTTATATGTAATGGGTAGTCACCCATAAACTGACCACACCTAGGTAAGCGCGGTTTAACCTGAAGATCGACACGAGCGGCTGTTCATGAGCTCCTCATCAACAGACTGCTCATCATCTCGACATAATTCCAATAAAACCTTTAACGGTACAAGTAAAGGCATCATCAGCCAATCATGTCTCTACTGCTGGGACAAAGGCCTCCCTTCTGTGGGCCACAATCCACCATTCGCGGCCAGTGCGGATTGGCAGATGTCAAATGGCTTGTCGAAGCCATAGCCATGAGGAATGCCTCACGATGTTTTAAAGAAGATGAAGAAACTAAAGGGTTAAAATCGCAATAAAGTGGGAGGGTACGCCCTAGAAGGGCATACACTGACCTTATTGGCAAGATTCTTTAGAAAGGTCAGATGCGTAGCACTCGCAACCGGCGTGCATATATGACCAGATATATGAACGAGGACGAGGCAAAAGGAGTATGACGTATGGATTGTAGCAGGAGGCGTTCTGTGGTTTCTGCTTACCCCCAAAAAAGGGGAAAAAGCGTGAGTTCATTGATGTATGTTAAGTATCAAAATATATTCCACCCCCCTCTACCACTGTCTACACATTAACTCTGCCAATTGACAACACTGTACTTACTTATAGACAAGAGACTGCTCATCATCTTGACATAATCCCATTGTCACCCTTCACAACACAAAGGCTGGCCTATTTACTGGCAGAAGCCAAACACCAGTCTATACTATACCTATTTAACTGTGTAAGTATTATGTACTTAGGTACGTAGGAGTATGAACCAATCGTATCTTCGTATGTATGTTGGGACATAAATTGATCATTGATATTCATAAAGGCTCGGAATGGTGTCAACAAACCTTGTTGTCGGGGCAAAAGGAAAGATTATTTTTTAAACAAATTTAATAAATAAATCGTAAATATGTAAAAGACTTTGCGTACCTATGAAATATAAGAATGTTTCCTTCACAACATAAAAAAAAAAACAAATGAAAGCAAGAAGTCAAAAAAAATACAAGGACGTAGCTCGAATATCGTTCTTAAGCTCAGTTTTTCCGAATAAAATGAAGAAAATTGAAAATAATCTTCCATAATTACTACGGATGGATCTTATTAATCATTTTTATTAGTTAAGATAAACTTACCTTACAATTTCATAGTCTGGGTTGATCATGTCCCAGAACACGATGCTTGATTACATTTTCATCGGTCCTTTAAAACATCAATGTTCTTTGCCAATCGTATTTACTGTACTCGAATTTCAATACTTTTACATCAAAATAAGCGTAGAAACGAGTATTTTATTAAAATATCTGTAGAAGCACATCTTTGATAATTTTCACAGAACTGTCAACACACAATTATCCACAATCAGATCCATTTAACACTACACATTTGAGTAAACGTCATTGCTACGTCATCAAACTATTCTTCAATTGTTTTCTTCTCAAATTCGGATTCTAGAACGCAATTCAAATTTTACTAGCAAAACATTCTAGTTGGTGTCCTCAAATCTGGGAGAGTCGGCCATTTTGCTTGGCTTACTACGCAGGCGTCGAATCGAAAAGTGACGCATGCGTGTAAGAATCACATGAAACATTAAAAATGGCATTGTTTTTGGAAAAGCGTGTATAAAAGATTAAAAGCATATCTCGCTGTTAATTTAAAAGACAGGTCTTTTAAGGAACTTCTCGGAAAAGAGAAGTGAGTCATTTAAGTAATGAGGGACTTAAATGTGTCTTTGCTGGACAAAATACCTGAGATTATGTTAACATGTTTCTGTCGCATCCTTTACTATTGTATCTTTAGTTAGGTGCTTCCTATTAATAATTCAGTTTTCATCGCAGTGAGATAATAATTATTGTTATTGATACAAACATCAATGTAGAAGCTACCTGGTCTATATTAAAAGGTCAGACTGTTCTTCAATTCTGTATGACAGTTTCTATCATATTGGAAAACTTTTTAAATCATAACACAAACTTTTCGGCAGATTTTGTGTCAAATTTTCATTTTGTACTTTTCTACAATCGCTATGCTGATAGTATGTTGGTTTGTCTAGCCAGGGCTGTTACGGATATTCGCATTTATTCGCATTAATTCAGACATCTGCTTCCGCATCCGCATCAATTAATGCGGAGCTTTTACGGATGCGGATTCATATTTTGCAACAAGTAACGACATGTAAAGAAAGCGGGCGAAGCCAAGTGGCGCGTGCCTCGCACGTATTTGCTAGTTACTATCTTCGTTCGCTAACTAACCAATAGGAAGGCATACAATGGTGACATCTTGTCAGCCTATAGGTTTTGTTAGTTTTGTTTTAGTTATCGACTATTTGTGAATTAATTACAGTGTTTGTTTTCTGCTTTTATCTAAGTTTCTTGCGTGGTTGATGAATATCTCGATGTAAATATTAAGTGAAAAAATAAATACAAATGTCGCCACTAATAAAAACAGTATCTGGACTTACTTTAAATTAGACAAAAATGATCCGGAGCAGTCCGAGTGTAAAATATGTTATAAAAGTTACTCGCGGAACTACTTCTTTGAAAAATCACCTGAAATCAATGCCATAGGAGTTTCGATTGTTGGATGTTCGCGCAGTAATGAAAACCTGTTGAAGAAAAAAAAGGTGATGCAGGTATGTTCAGAACATCGGATATAAAACATATTAGATCGATTTTTATTTATACTTAAAATTTAAACATCTTAAAAAAAATCTGAAGTCCGCATCCGCATCCGCGGATGTCAAAATGTTTGCATCCGCAACAACCCTGGCTAGACATCCTTGTTCATAAATCTTTTGGCCCGTGACCGCATTTCGGAATTAAAGCCGCCATCTTGTTTTTTCAATTCAAATTCCAAAATATCCATCTGCCAAGTGAGAGCCTACTCAGATGTTAGTCAAGGCTATTGGCTATTTAGCCATTGGCCGACACAACTATCGGCACAAGAACTTCTAGGAAGTATGCCCTGAGAGTACATACCTCACGGTTGTGCAGGGTCTTAGCATTTAAGAAACCACGTTCCCTGCACTTCTGCGGGACCTAGTCTCATCACCGATGACCGTGACGCTGATGCATCTGATTTATGGTCAGTGGTGCGAGGACCCTTCTATCCAGAGCATCCAGTTTCGTCGTCGTGGGCCCATTTGAGTATGCCAAAAAAATACATCAAAACCAGCAAGACCCAACCGTTAAAGGCGTGTACCTTGTTTCAGCCTGACAAAAGACTGCTTAGCACCTTATTCAAGCGCCATAAAAAGCGCTCTTTCAATGATTGTTTAAATGATAAATGATGTTTATTTGCAAATGGGTTTTTAAAACACTTTTACAAGTCTTCTTTTTTAAAACTAGGTGAGGCCGGTGTTTCGTACCTGAGTACTCTGAGAAGAAACAGCCGAAACAAACTCAGAGGCCATAGTATCTTTTAAGGTCCAGACGTAATCTTGATAAACTCAAACGGGGACTATGCAGATGAGTGTCTGAGACGGTCTTTTGCAGAAAGAACCACACAGGTCTGAGTGGACCGGTCCAGCCAGTGCAAGTTTGTCAGTTATCTTGCAGCTCGACTCATAACTCAAGGTTTCATGTCAGCAGTAATGATACCTAGGAGTGCCCTATACTATTTTTTAATTATTTGTGTAGAAGGGTTTACTTTGTTTCTTTACTTATAAATATTTTGGCAACGATTCTCATACGTATTTCTAAATGTTTGGTAAATGCGACTTGCGTTTTTCTTGGTAGAATAACTCTTAAAATTTCTAGGGTATTGGCTGGCGCTCATGTGCTCGTTTGTTTTCCATTATCAATGGAATAGGTTTCTAAGAGGTCCAATTTTATTTTATAACTCTCAGGAAGAAATAACGTTTCATTATTAATAACGGTAACTAGAGCCATAAAATAGAGATTTAACGATTTAAATCAGCTACGTAGTACCCAGAACGGCAATATGCCGTGGGGTGCGTGCAAGACCTTTATTTGCAGTTAGTTCCTGTTGCACAAACGCGGGCTTGCGTGCCCCTACGGCGCCTTACCAACCAGTACAATAACATCTTTGTAGACATCGACTTCTTCTTTGTCTCTGCTCAAAAATTTAGAAATCTTACCAACAAAATAATTCTAGAATATAATAATTAGTTTAATAATTGCTCCTTTTCTCTCTCTCTCTCTGTTGTTTGCATGACTGTCTATGTTTAAGTTCACTTTTAACTGTCTTTTTGCTTTAAAATCTTAGAATAGCGCACTGTTAGATAATATAACTTTTAACATGTTGTGGAAAATGTCGTAGGTTATACATTTATAAACCTTGTATATTTATAACTTAGTGTAAGATTTTAATGTATAACTGTTTTTTTTCCCGAATAAATAAAATAAAATAACGAGTTTGTAAGAGGCCCGATACTGTAATAAATGGTTAATTATTATGATTAAGTGACTGACAGTCATAGTACTTTTAAATTTATCACAAGAAACTATTCCCTCATCCCTTACATCTACTAAATTAAACCGGTCACTTCCCAACCAGAAATTCCTAATATACATATTTAAAGTACCCCATAATTATGACCCTCAGTGCGTTGCAAAAACAGGGTCACAAAGATGTGAAACCGCAACTGTCCGGGGGCCTTTGAGACCTCAACGTGGGGTTGATGAGTGTTTAACAAACGTAATACCTACTGCATGAATAATTATATACGCTCAAAAGAGTTGGTAGACGAAGGCTTGATAATATACTTAGCTAATGTCACGGTAACTGCCGTGGGGGTTGATTTATAAAGACTAGGAAGTTGTTTAGACTTGATTGAACCGCAAAACCGCAAAATGAAACGATTGAATATATATTTATTAATCGATAAATTAATCATTTCTCGATAAAGAGCATTCGGTCGGAGTCAGTTGGAGCCGAAATACCGCAAATGCACGATTAAGTAATTAATTTTTAAAGCTGTTTAATGGCATCGTTTTATTCATACTGGCTGTCTGAGTTGCCTGTGTGTCGTTTAATATTTGATGAGCGGTAAGCAAAAATCAAGACCAATTTATGTCGTGGTACTAACGTATTTGAAAAGAGGTTTTTTTAGGCGTAGCCAGCTGCCGACCCGTGTCTGGTTTTTAATCCTGCAAAGAAAAACTGGAGGGGTAATAGGAAAGGCAAAGATAAAGGCAATTCGGTGGCTCAAGTAGTTGAGTTGCCCTCTGTATCTGCGGTAACTGGGCAGGCTTCACAGGCTCTGTGGGATGCAGCCACGACTGATACGGAGGCCTGGTCTACAATAGTGAGGAGAAACGCAAAGAAAATACAGCCTGGGAACATAAGCGTCCACTCCTGCAAAGGGGAAAAATCAGCCAGGGAAACTGCCTAGGCTTCTCGCCACGGTGGCCATAACAGTCTTGTTAAGAGATGGATCAACTGCCACCCTCGGTGAGGTCATGATGCAGCTAATTCGCCAGAAATGAGCTGCTGATGGGAGTATGGTGATAACAGTAGCTGACGCCGATTCTTCCACCAAGGCCAACAATCTCGCCATCAGTATGACCGAGTTTGATGTTAAAATTTTACGTTTAACCAACCAGTTTAGGCGAGAGTGTGGATTTAGACGACGCTGTGACACCTGAGAAAATGGCAGCCGCTATTGCTGAAGCAGTTCCCCCGAAGACGTGAAAGTGCATGAAATCCGTCGATTCGATAAAATTTGGGTTAAGACAAAAGCATACTTTGTACCCTAATAGGAGGCTCTAATTTCGGATAAAAACTAGTTTTTAAATAAATAAACAGTTTTTTACGTTTAGGAAACTATGGAATGAACGTGCATGAATGAGTTTCCCTGATAACATGACATGGGGACCATTGGCTCCGGGTTCTTAGTTTGATCATTCCTATACGAAAAAAATATTTTGTTCCGGGTACAGGGTAGGTAAATACCGGTACAAATATCTCAGATTTTTTGACCGTAAACGAAAGAAACAAAATATTTTGTCCTTTGAAGCTCGATTTGTCTTTGACTGTAGTGCGTAGTGATGCGTTCATAATCATGATGTACGAAATAGATGTACTGAGGAGGATTTTTTCTATATTTCTAGGTAATCACTCTACTTTTTTTTTTAATTTTATACTTATTAGTTCAACCTATGTTTTGTGGCCAAAATAAATTTGTACGTCATTCCTAAATGGCCAAACATGTAGCTACATTTCATTTATTCATAACACCTGTATACATAACCACTCATGTTTTTACAAAATAAATGAATCTCTTATATTAATCTTTTTAGAAATATTTTACCTAGTAAAATTGATGAAACTTAAATTGATATTATTGGCCGTAGAAACCTCAGTTATTCGACGACCACACTGTACCGTCATTTCCTGTAACGTAACCTTGGTATGCTTCCAGGGTTTTAAACTAAAGTTAAGGTTGTCATTTTAAACATAGGTTGCCTTAGTTTAAAGCTTGTCCTTCTCACAACCCACCTTTATACGCGTAATAAAAGCAAATGTCTCCACTGACATATTTAACAGGCCGTTTTGAATCCGCCTTGAATCTTCGGTCCAGCCTAGGCCTAATTTTAAAATTGAAATTACTCATTTCACTTATATCATTTACTCGATTTTAAGATTGGATTGGTGGATGGGTGACCACCCATTACATACCGAGTTTCCTCTGTGCCTCGGAAATACGTTAAACCTTTGGTCCCGGCTGTCTGTTGTGACCTTTGACAGTCGTTCAAGGTAGTCAGTGGCCCGAAAGTCTGACAACCAGTCTTACCAAGGGGTGTTATATTACCCAGTGTTGGCGACAAAACGTAGCACCGTTAGCAACTGCGACGACCGGAGGGCGACGACAGCGGCTTGCGGGGAGCGGGAGACGAGGTGCCTAGAGCCGCCGCCGCTGCAACACGCATCACCATTCACTCATACGACACGGACCAGAGGCGCGAGTTCTTATAGTCGAATATACGAACCTACCTATATTTACAGTCCGCTATTTTATTTTTACCACCTCTAAGTATCACCAACACCCAGTATTAACTGGGTTGTGGAGGTCAGATAGGCAGTTGCTCCATTTAAAATACTGGTATTCAGCTGCATCCGGTTAGACTGGAAGCCGACCTCAACATAGTGTAACGTGTTTTTTTAAACTGTTACATGCTTTTCATATTTTAGTCGATTTCGGAACGATTTTTATTCTGTCTTTTATTGACATTGGTTTAGTTCGGCAACTGTCATTTTTTGACGTTTCACTTTACGACCAGATTTCGTCATCGCGGCATTTATCTCGCCAATTTAATTTTACAAATCCGGTATAATCACGGATATTTTTAGGCCAAACGATGCCATAATCGCTGCCTTAAACACCCAGGACAAGGTGTTCTGAAGGAGGGATCCTTAATTTCTTCGGTAAGATTTGTTTCTACCAGACCAATATGTGGTCATCATTTTAGGTTGGTTCGTGTTTTAAGTCGAATTGATGTTTCAGGATTTCAATATTGGACGATGCTCTAGTGTGATTTTCACCTACTTTGGATTTATCGGTGCACACGGGAAAAGTCATTTATTAACGGAAAAACGGTAAGTTCCTTCTTCGGACGCCATGCTCCCCACGTGTTGAAATTCTAATAGACTTGTGTATTAACCTTTTAAAATTTTGTTACAGCCCTGCTGTGGCGTTTTTCTTTTTCTTTTTCTTTCGTCTGATTATAATTTTCCATTTCATGGATTCTGGATTCTCTCATCTTCGACGCCGAAATCTTGAGGTCTAATTTAACATTTTTTTTAGCCAGACATCTGGCCCAAACTTAATTTACTTTCTTCACATAAAGATGCAACAATAATGATAATCTCAAATTAGTAATTTTATATTTAAAGTAAAAGGAAGCTACTGACGTAATAAATAAGGTATTAACAAAGGTATTTCCATTGTTTCTAATCCTAGTTTAGTCACCCCCAGCAGATTAAAAGTTCGACTCTTCGATTTGTTCTATCTGGCAAGTATTTTTTTAAATGTAGTGTGCGTTCCCAAGGCGCCCGAAATTCTTTTATTGTTACACATACATCTTTTTTTTATTTTTAATAGGGGAACACACACACACACATTTTTTTTTTGCTCTTGTATGATTTCTTACATAGGATCTTACACTTGATCCCACACACACCCCAGGGTATGTTACAATAGTTGGGAAAAGGCTAGGCAGACGATGATGATGACTTGATTTTAAGATTGTATTCATATCGATTGCTGATAAGAATTGTGGTTGTCGCAACAAACTGAATCAACTTGAATTTTTAATTAAAAAAAAAATGGACGTATTTGCTTTAAGTTTAAACCGAGTCGGCAGACTGTCTCATTGGTCTAGTGGTCACAAGCGCGACTGCTGAGCATGAGGTCCTGGGTTCGATTCTCAGGTCGGGCAAAGTGTTATTGGGTTTTTCCATCAACAATTTCTAAGCATCAGCCTCGGAGTCTGAATTTGTGCCCGATTGATCGCAATAGGTTCGCCCCCTATTACATGGGGCTTAAACATAACTTGCGAAATGTGGGTGTACTATTAAGTTCACCTCTGCCCAACCCTTCGAGGAGTTTAGGCGTGATGTTATGTTCTTCTTCTTAGCGTGTCGATGACAATTCAAATTGAGTCAGCCCAATATTTGGCGACGTGTTTGGCACTTTCAGTAGCGTCCATCAGCTCCTGTGATGATGTACGATGCTCTTATGTGTGTGTGATGTTATGTTATGTTATGTTATGTTATGTTATGTTATGTTATGTTATGTTTAAGCCGCTCGCTCGTGCTAGTTCCTCTTGTTTTTTTGATGAGAAAATGTTAATTACGGGTCATATGGTTTAGTAGGTACAGCATCCATTTTACTAAGACTCGGTGGTTTTACATCTGTATGCATGGATAACATATCATCACGCCTGTTATCATCAAAAGGTTAGGCTTTGGTTCGATTCCCAGGTAAGGCAAAGGGTAATTGAGTTTTTTCAAAAGAAATTTAGGCCAGTCAGGATCTGGGTCTGGTTAAAAGCAATAGGCTCGCCCCCTATTACATTAGACTTAGGTAAACATAATTGGAAAAATCTGGGTGTAGGTAAATGGTGACGTTTTCTGTTACAATAGATAGTGGAATTACTATTAATTGTTTTTTTTTTTGAAGGCATGTTCGAGCGATTGGCTGCTGTGATGCATTTTGCGGGTTCTATCTCCGCACGGAACAAATATTTGTATGGCCTGCAGCTAGTTGTTCCGGGTCTAGCTGTTTGTGCATGTGAGTTTAAATGTTTGTAAACGAACCCACGATACAGGAGAAATTCCAAATGTGGGGCAAGGTTCCAAGTAAAAAAAAACAATTGGTTATCTAATTATACTAATATTATAAAGCTGAAGATTTTGTTTGGTTGAACGCGCTAATCTCAGGAACTACTGGTTCGAATTGAAAAAATATTTTAGTGTTGCATAGTTCATTTATCGAGGAAGGCTATAGGCTATATACCATCACGCTACGACCAATAGGAGCGGAGCATCAAACAAAAATGTAACGCAGACGAAGTTGCGCGAGTCAGCTAGTACTTGTAAATAATCTTGTCTAATTTCGTCTCTCTTTGTGAGATCTCACTTTCTTCACCATCAATGCTTTTAAAATTTATTTTCAAAAATCATATGGAATTTGCATAATATCTAAGTTCCTATAAAAATTTCACCGCCTATTAGGACCCCCCAAAAATTTGCCCCGCAAAAGCTCTGGATCAAATTTTCAATACCTAAGTTATTATTTTATTATTTGGCCTACGAAATTTAGTTTTCCTTCGTCCTTTTAAACGCCGGGAAGACTGAAAGGCAGACGAAGGATGAAATACACCCAGTACACCCACGTTCATAGGGTAATGGGACCGTAAGAAAAGGTTTCTCGTCTGTTAACCATTAGCACCTTGTAATAATGGATGTAAATATATATTTTATAAATCTAATTTATATGTAAGAAAAAAATAACCGACTTCCAAAAACAAATACTACAAAAGGTGGAAAATAGGTTTACTTTCGGAAGTCTGTGACTATTGTTTGTTTTATAGAATTTTTGCCTCCGACTTCTGAAAGTAAAGTTATTTTCCAATTGTTGTAGTGTTTTTTTTGAAATTCGGTTATTTTTTTTGCAAAAAAGTTTTTATTTTACCCTTTTTAGCTATCGTATCACACACCAATCCTTGTCAAATATCAATTTCGCAATTTCTTTTACTTGGATGACAATATTTTTCCAGCTATTTTGATTTAAAAACCAAACTACGGAACCGATTTTGACGAAATTTATATGGGACCAATCTGGAAGAAAGAAGATTTTTTCAAATCTATTCATAAATGCAGAAGATGACGAAGACGAAGAGACTAATGACGTAACAAACACAAAAAAGTACTACCGAATTGAGAATCTCCTCCTTGTTTTGAAGTCGGTTAAAAATGCCCTGAACGAAACTGAAAGGCACTGGTTCTTCCCGACGATGCGATATGTTTTTTGTTCTGGGCGGTACCATAAGATAAGTTCCAATCTTTTCACAAGTGTTTTTTTAAATACAAGTTATGAATGTGATAATTTTACTTAAAATACCTCCAACACCCTGTACTGTTAACTCTGTGTTGTGACCCTGTTCTGTTGTTATGTTATTCAATACATCCACCAGCACAAAGTTTTGAATGCGTTACATTGAGTCCTACCGTAAAACGTGATTTTTCACCCCAAAAAGGAAGTCGTTTCCTAGCAATCATTTTTGCGTACAGTTACTTAGTTTGATGTACAGAAAGCGTGGTTGACAGCTTCGTGAAGGGTCCGTTTACACCCTGTAGATGTAACAATCTACGTACTCTACTCATTTCTGCTGTCAACCATCTTTACTGTATTTGTGTATGAATTCATATGAAAATTTTAAATACGAGTTCAATCCCTGCTTGTTTGTGAAAAACGTAAGTAGGATAATACTTTTGGACTCCGACGCAGTGGGGCAAAAATGTTTGCAATTTTCCGTTTCCAAATAAAATCTCTTATAATTAAACACTCTGTAATACTTTGCACTGAAGTCCAATTAATATCAAAATATGAGCAGATAATGAAAATAGTTTAAATGAGTTAAAACCTATTGCATCGAACATTGAAACTAATTAATTTCCAAATGGCCGAATAGTAAATCAGTCGAGTATTCGGCCTAGCAATAAAATGTGCCCATCCCTAGAGTAAGCCAAATTTTCGCTGACAAAAGGGGTTTCAAAAATATCGTTATTGAAAAGCTTAATAACTTACGCAAAATTCATTACTTATTTTTAAGATGTATTGAGGAAAATTGAGATTTATGTCCTTTACAATACATTTCAATATGCCATTTTTCTTTTCTCGAGAAGGCGTTTATGTCGAGCACATTAATTCTCAAAATGTGTGGAGAATAAAATTGACGTTTGAAATGATAATATGCGTGGGTTTTAAATTAGATACGTGAAAGTTTCATAAATGGATCGTAATGTATTGAAAATGAATGACGTCTCTCGACGTTCACGGCCATGAGCCATGCGATTTGCGTCAAGCGACAAGAGCCATTCGATTTGTGACAAGCGACATGAGCCATGCGATTTGCATCAAGCGACGCGTGCTCTAATCAATTTCTTTATTTTTTTCATCGCAGTCGTGTCGCTTAAGCGTATGATTAGTGACCAAGAGGACAGGCTCAAAATTTATTCAAATTAGACTGATATAATCAGCACTTTTTGAACATCAAAGTTTAGTTTAGTTCCATCAGTCCCCAAAACACCGGCCATTCGCCACTTACGCCACTACTGTTTTAGCTGGGAAGAAGAAATGGCAGAACAAACTCCCCAGCAACACATCTGTCTGTTAGGTTAGAAGAACCAGATTTTATACAATAGTGTGTAAGTTAATATTAACAAAGAATCCATTATATTAAATTATTGTCACATGTCAGCTAGCGCACACCAATAATCAAAATAAAACATTAAAAAAACTGTTTCCATTTTTTTTGGGGCCAATTACCTCAGGTAGGTAGTTTCTTCCATAGCAATGAATGTTGTTCAAAATACTGAGTACAACGACCTCTGAAGTAGTTGTCAGCTATTTCAGTATACTGTATACCGTTATAATCGAATCTGCTGTGCATATAAACCGCTTTGAAATACCTTATTTACCCACCACATGAATCAGTTTCTCTGAAAACCTTTGTAAAGTCAAACATCAATAATAAGTATCTGCACAGCGCGGTCCCTCATGCGACTGTGATCTTATTTGACGGCGGCAAAGCGTGTCTTTTGCACCCCTGGGTGTTCGTCCGTGATGCGATCAAATAGAGTTAGGTGGGGGAGTAACGGAGAGCGATGCGATGTTGGACGATGGAATGCGATAATTGGAGTATTTTTTCTTTTCTTTGGCAGTTTGAGATTTGCAGGAGGAGAATAATAACTGCTGCATCGCAAAGTTCCAACTTTCTCACAACTTTTTTTTTAAATATATCTTTGCACCCATCAGCACCATGTTTTAAGTGCGTTACATTGAATCATGATTGATGTAAAACGTTTTCACAGAAGGAGGCTGCGGAAAGGTTGAGAAAGGTCGAAACCACTCTCCCGACCCGCAGCAGACGCACCGGGGCAGAGGGCGGACAACGCCCTCTTTCGACCCCATAGTCGCCCATATCGTTAGACTCCCTCGTGGTACAGAGACGACGGATTTGGGGACATCCATCGCCCCCCATCACACTGGACTCGAGACGGTGGAGCGTAGTGTTACAAACGCGCCTCTCTATGACGTAACGGGGGAAGTTTTGTACACCTCACTCCCCCCCGGGACGAGCCCCGCAGGTCAAGCGAGCCGGCACTAGTCCGGGGCAGCGGAAGTCGCATTAGTTTCCGCTGCCCCCGAAGCAAGTGTGCGAGGGAACACCGGTGTGGTTTTAGTCAGTACGAGTCTGACACCCTGTCCCTCCGCTCTCCCCAGGGCGGAGGATATCCATTGAGGATTTACACATCGTGAAAAAAAACAGTACAGAATGCTTGGTTGTCGGCTTCCTGAAGGGTCCGTTAACACAATCTATGTACTCAAGTACACACAGCACCCTCTTAAATCTTTTGCAACCATCGCATTGCGCCGCCGACACTGGACTTCATACTTTATCTGCCAGCCCGCAGCTTCCTGTTTATAAGTCAAATAGCAACGTTTTAGGGATAATTCTGTCTGTTCAGAAAATATTGACATCAACCATTAAGACCTATGAGACAACGGTACGTGAAATTATTTTGTACATATTTTTTTTTTAAAGTTATCTATTATAATATATCATCCTGCTCGTTTTCTACAAGTTACAGCCTGATCACGCGGCTTCCGTCATTGACGATCCGACATAAAACACGATACGTCACGACGGATGGACGTTCACATTGCATACGGAATCGTGTTTTATCACGATCCGGCAAAAAAACGAATTGGTGTTCACATTAGTTCCGTGATTTTTCGGAAGCGAGCGCATCGGCGAATACGTCACAACAAAAACGTACCTGATTTCTAATACGTGATTTAAGACGTGTCCGTCATTTTTTACGATCCGTGATGCTTAAGCATTTAAAAAGCATTGCCACCCCCAAAATAATTGACGGATCGTGACAAAAGACGATATGTCGGTATGAACGGGCTGATAAGGTTATATCCACATTTTATTCGCATTAGGTACCCCTTTCGCCAGTTATAGGCTAGAGGAAGACCAAACAATTTGGATGGACTGTGTGAAGGAGGATATGGCTAGAAAGAAGTGACTCCTGAGAGGACGAGTAATAGAGAGGTATGAAAGAAGAAGACATGCTGCGCCGACACCAAATTAATTAGGATAGGGCAGGAGAATGATGTCATTTCGCCAATTATGTTTATGTCCCATTAAGTGCCGGGTGTAATTATGCCACCAACCAGGGACAAATCCGAACTGCGCGCTGCTACTGCGAAATTCCCGATATACTATATGTCGGGACATTTTCTTTGATAAAGTATCCTCTAGGTATATATACTATACCTATATATACTGGGAGATTAATTAAACTTGGGCAATACTTTAGGGGAGTGTAGTACCTACTCATACAAGAGAATGACTTTTAAACTTTTCATTTCAACATTACGTTCATCAAATGATTGCAATAAAATAACGCTCAATCTTTTTGTGATAAAATTATATGCGCCATCAATTTAAATTTAAATGTTACTCGCTCATAAGTCTTTGATCACCAAATCATCTGCCTAGCCTTTTCCCAACCACATACAATTGGGGTCGGCTTCCAGTATAACCGGATGAATCTCAATACCAGTATTTTACATGGAGCGACTGCCTATCTGACCTCCACAACCCAGGTAGTACTGGGTTATACAATACCCCTTGGTCAGACTGGTTGTCAGACTTTCGGGTCACACATTGACAGCCGAGATCAAGGGCTTAACGTGCTTTCCGGCGCACGGAGTTAACTTGGTATGTAATGGGCGGTCACCCATCCACGGACTAACCCAGGCAAGCGCGGCTTAACCTGAAAATCGACTCGAGCGGCTGTTATTATTTAGTGACGAACTTTTTTGATTAAGCACCACAGTAATAGTGAAAACAAAAATTCCTCTCTCGTACAAAACTTCAACACCTAAACTCAAACTCAAACTCAAAGCATTTATTTCAATTAGATCATTACAGGCACTTTTGAATGTCAAAATACAAAAAAAAAAAAACTAAGCTACAGTCCCAGTCACAGGGCATAATAACTTGTGAAAGTACTGTAGTTGCCCATTCGAAAGCGTAGATCTCTATGGAGAAGTATGGGCAAGAAACTCCATGGACACTCTTTTAAATCATTATGTTGTTACAAAGTCTCGGTTACATCATTCATGTCGAGAAAACCTCCTACTCGACCTAAATGTATGAGGCAGCTTATTTTTTTTTTTTGAGAAAGTTTTTCAGTTTGTTTGTCTGAAATAACACCCTGAAATATGACCACAACTTTCAGATCCGCGCTGTATACTAGATTCATTGACGTCGCAACATTGCTGAAGACACAAAGGGGTGATGGGGTAAAAAAGAAAAAAAAAAAACAAAACTCTTTCCAAAAATCATGAACAATTATTATTAGATACTGGTATTAAAAAATAACATAATAATTTAAGACACGACTACAGGAGTACACTGTGTGGACCCATTGCATAGAAATGTCTCAAGATGCATAAAAGAATTTTCATATTTTCTTCGCTTTGAATATTTTACACACACATTCCACATACTCATGTTATATGGAAGGAAGCAGTACTCAGGCAGGAAGTATCAAAATGACTGCACGTAAGTATACAAGGTGTAGTTTTGCATCCTCGTTAAAATTCAGGAGGTTGCCATAGAAGACGTAAATAATCAATATAAATTACGGTACCTGGTCAATAATAATAAACACTTCTTTTTTAGTTGTTTTAATTTGACACTATTTCAGAGTGAAGCCCTTTTAAAAAGAGGAGAATCACCCGTTTATCGAATAAACGTCTGCGTTTGTTTGTGTGTGTGAAAGCGCGGTTATAGGGCTAGTATCAGACGGGCCGCGTTTGAATATGAGAGGTATAAACTTATCGATTTCCGACATTAAGAAAAAAATATATAAAATTACCTATCCATTTATTATTGATTCGGGTCGAGAATCATTAGCATAGTTACCTCTTTGAATTTGACGTGGATGCAAAACTACACCTTGTATAACGATAGAGTCGACTGTATTCCATGTAACACGTAGAAAATCACGTACAAAATACTGACCTGTAAGATATGTAGCTGGTTTATTTGACGTCCGAATTGCGATTTTTTGTAGAAGCGTTTGTTTATATGAAAGATTTTGAAATGTTAGAATGTGTAGCTACATTCTTCTTAGTTTTTAAACAATATGTTTTAAATTACTGTACATTTAGTAGGTACATGTATGTATAACGTAAACGTACGCGTACAACGTATGTATACATAGGTGCGTTGGACGTTTCTACTTTATTTATGAAAGTACCAGGTATGACCACATGTACGATTGCACGTTCGTAAACGAGATCAAATTAGTATGTTAGTATCATAGCAGATGTATTTTGTGCCTACCCCCATGGGATATATTGATAAGTGACCCAGGTAAGTTATTTCCAATATCTAAACTAATTTATCTCAATTCATTCACTAGAAAATGGGAAATTTCAATCCTTCCACGCCCGACTACACCCACTGTTGAGCATCATCTTGAACGAAACACGATACCTCTTGGTAAGACTGGTTGTCAGGCTTTCGGGCCACAGACTACCTGTCATGACCGCTAAAGATCTACAAATGACAGCCGGGTCCAAATGGCTTAACGTGCTTCTCGAGCCATGGAGGCAACTATGTAATGGATAGTCACCAATCCACTGACTTACCTTAGCAATCGCTGCTGCCTTGAAGTTCGACCCATGTGGATGTTATTATTTATTCACGTATAAGGATTGTTTAAATAAGTACTACGTTCAGAATATTTTTTCCCAGTATCCAGAATGCTCTCCAAAGTTCCACCTAAACAATAAATTCAACTTAATGAAGTATAAACAAAATATACAAGAAACAAGGGTCCACTTAGCATAATCAGAGACACGGTCGTAGCGACAAGTTTGCGGACCGTTTGCCAAAGCTGGCGTGTTCAATTGAATCTCCTGAAGGCACTCTCCCGTTGCCGTGTTCCAAGTTTCGTGATAAAAAATTCGAAAACGAAGATGTTGGGTTTCTAGATGCGGTGTTTCTCTAAAACAGATATCAGACCCACTTAATTTTTCGTTCATTTTTGTCTTTCATTCGGCATCTTTTACTTGATGTGAAACTGGTGGAACACAATATGAAAAATGAAATTGTTAGTGAACCGATCACTCCCCTACCGAAAGATCTAAAAACAAAATGCAAGAAGCAGATGAAATCCTATATGTAATTATGCTTGACGTGTCAGATAAAATGGAATCAAACAAAGATAAACAGCAAAGACATCACTTACGAGCGAATAAACAGTTCCCGAGGGATCTGTTCCGTAAAGTAAATCGTCTTGGATCGGCTTTATTAGCGGCTATAGACTTGTCAATCAAAAGTGGTAATTTTTAGCAAATATGCAATATGTTGAATCCCAGGCACTGTAATAGTGCCTGGGTATTGTGCTCCAAGTAAATGAGTTGTGGAGGCCAGATATATACATATATAGTCCTGCTGACCGTTTTCAGTCACGTCAGTCAATTTCAGCGGAGATTAGCCATCGGCGCGGGAAATATTATAGTACACAAGTGTGTGCGCTGGCACAGGTGCACTCTCTGTTCCTATTTCTCTCATAGTAACATGGGACGGCAATTCGACAGGACCGGAAGGATATCAGGCGCAGGAGCAACGGCTTAACGTGCTTTCCGAGGCACGGGGGTATCATACCGGTATCATCCGGGGTACTACTGCGAAATTTCTAATGGAAAACCCCACTGGCAGTTTTTACCCGACCCGTGAATCGAACCCAAACCCCACACTCAGCCGTCACGCTTGCAACCGCGAGACCAACGGGGCAGTCCAGATGGAGGCCAGATACGCAGTGTTCCAAGTAAAATACTACACAACGTAGTTGCGAAAGGGCTAGACGACACATCCAGCAAATCACCATCTTTGACCCAAACAAATTCTTAGCTGGCTGGATTTGAAAACTGTAGCCAGGTGGACAGTACGACATCCGCTCCTGATTACCTCGGAAACACCAAGAACTCATTACCATATATTAAAATTAATTGTTAAAACTAAAAGAGAATTAGATTTCCAACAGATTTCAAGGAAAGGGATTGCAATGAGCGGGTGACTAGTGATGCCAGTTATTAATTGTGAATTTTAGGATAAAGATTTATGACCACCATAGCGCTGTGACATTTATCTTAAATGTTACAGCACCATACTGAGATAGTTGCCTTTTGGCCTCAATTTTTGTTTAATGTATGTCTTATTTTTAAGTTTTTCTTATGTTTACTTTTATATAATTTTGTATTGTCATGTGCGAAACAAATAAATACTTTTTCTTTCTTTATATCATATTTTTAGATGAAGTAAAACATAACACGCCTGTCGTTCCCCGGAGCGTTGGACAGAGGTGTATCTATACTTCTTTCCCCCACATTTTGCCAGATATGTGAGGTGTAGGTGACGCGCTTATTGCCATCAACCGGGCACAAATCCAGAAATTCCTCATAGAAAAACCGTATAACACTTTGGCTGACCTGGGAATCGAGCTCAGGACCTTATGCTCAGCAGTCGCATATGTGACCACTTGAACACAATGATTCAAAGGTCACTTACACTACAACCACTAGATGTAGTACATAACTTGAGCAAGAAAATAAATTATTCGTTTTGTATTTGATTGATTACATTGATTACTGAGATTTTCATTCATTTTGATTATGTACATCTTCATCATCATTCTCCTCCCAATTTATTTGGGTTCATCATGTACATCTTGTTACTGTTTTCCTGTCTTATCCCACTGCTGGGCAAAGTCCTCACCCCATGACTTCCAATACATAATTGTACATCTTGCGTGTACAAATTATTATTTTTTAACCCGAGTTTTCGCTCATTAGATTATATTAATTCTCGTCAAAATTCGTTTTCTTCGGGAACTTTCTCTTTTACATATCCTGAAATTTTGAAAACCTTGGTTGCTCTAGTGGTCACCATCTGTTCTGTTTTCGTTTGAGTAATATTAATTAGATTCATCTCATCATTAAATCAACATATTCATTAAAAATGCGTGAATCTCATTGTTATATCAGCTGTTGCCTTAAACGAGACTTCATTTAAAACCGTGAACTGCCGAAATGAAGGTAGTAACGCACTGACACAAATAAAGGGTGGAAGAGACCCCTACGCTAAAACAGTTACCACGTATTCTGCGTATTAATTTCAACATTCTGAACCCACCCCACCCCCCCACATATAAAATTTTTCTTACCAAATACGTGGTAAGCGTTTTAGCGTGGGTAGCTTTCACCCTGAATACCAACAAGGACTATTGTGGCCAACAAGCCTGATGTAGTGGTGGTGGATCGATCAGAGCGGCGCGCAATGATTGTTGAAATAATGGTCCCGCATGACGGGAACCTCGTGAAAGCCGAGAAAGATAAGCAAATCAAGTATCTTGACTTGGCTCGCGAGGTTGTCGACATGTGGGAAGTGGACTCGGCGATCATTGTGCCGATTGTCGTTTCAGCCAATGGCTTAATTCCCAACAGCCTCGACCAATACCTGAGGAGGCTCTCGTTAGGCAGCTTGATCAAGGGCTTGATTCAGAAAGCGGTACTTCTAGACTTGGCTCGTATTGTTAGGAGGTTCCTCTCTCTGGAGCCCTGACCGCCGGTAGCTTGGACCCTGTTCCCGATATCGGTGGGCTACTATTAACCTAACCATTTCCCAACTATGTTGAAGTCTGGTTCCAGCCTCTCCGGAAGCATCTAAATGCCACTATTACATAACAACATCCTGCCTTTAATTAAAAGGGGAAGGCCCAGGGTTAGGCAGAGTTGTACCTAATAGTGCCAGTTACAAGTTCCATGTAATACCGGCAACCAATATTATATGGGACTTGTATCTGGCACTATAGCGCCATCTCTTTCCCACACTGGAATAGAACGAATACATTCCTGCATTAAGACGCCATGGTAGGCCGGCAGGTCGTTTGTTCCCGTTCAAACCAAACATTGAGCAAAGCGGTGGTACACCTTCGAAAAAAGTCCAAAAGTTTAAACGAGCACTATGTAAGAGCATTCGGCTCCGGATGGCAGCGCCATTTTTTATTGGCGCCAGATATTTATATACCCTGTCCATGTTGGACACAATTGATGGAAGCATTCGGTCATTGTCTAGGAAACGTTTTATTTAATTAGATTTTGTAGCTGTTTTTCTAGATTTGCGGTTGCTTCTAAATTAATGGAAGAAATAATTTTGCTAATATTACTTACATATTAATTTTTTAAATATGAAAGTAACTCTGTTTGTTTGTCACCATTTCACGACAAAACGGGTGATTGGATCGTTATAAAATTTAGCAAGGAGATAAATTATATCCCTTGGAAGGACATAGGCTATTTTTTTCTGACCTTATCTCCAGAGCTACCACTAGGACTTATTGGAGGTGACTAGAAAAGAGTTCCTGGATAGATTTGAGGCCTTTGGCCTGCAGTAAGACAATATAATCATAGAAAAACAAATGAAAAATCGCTCGTTTATTTTCACTCATTACAGAATAAAGCTGATCTTAAAAAAGAATCGCAATTTAACTTACAAAAGTCCCGAGACAGAGATTATTTCAAAAGATCAAAGTTTTCAACTCAATGAATCATAAATTAGATAATCAATGGAATCGGATTGGTATTGCGTTCAGCGAATTTTAATTTAAAGGTTTCTTCCCACTTGCCAGGCGAACATTTACAGCGTTTATTTCGTAGCGAGCATCGATGGTAACACAAAAAAAAACATCCTGAGGAAACCAGCATGCCTGAGAGATATTTCTCAACGGCCAATGTAAAGCCAAGTGAGAGGGGGCATAAAAACTCTAACACCAGGTCAGGCAGTAACAAGAAGATAGAAGGAAGAAGATCGATACCATCGATCTTCTTCCTTCTATCGTCTTCTACTACATTCGCAATAGTTTGAAGTTGTCATTCTCAAACCAATCGTTCTTTTTTTAACCGACTTCAAAAAAAGGAGGAGGTTCTCAATTCGGTTGTATGTTTTTTTTTTGTGTTTGTTACCTCATATCTCCGTCATTTCTGAACCGATTTGAAAAATTCTTCTTTTATCTGAATGGATCTACTTCTCGATTGGTCCCATAGAAATTTCATCAAAATCGGTTCAGGAGTTTGGTTTTTAAATCAAAATAACTGGAAAAAATGTCATCCAAGTAAAAGAAATTGCGAAATTGATACTTGACAAAGATTTGTGTGTGATACGATAACTAAAAAGGGTAAAATAAAAACTTTTTTCGCAAAAAAAAACCGACTTCCAAAAACAACACTAAAAAAGTGGTAGTCGGTGGCAAAAAAGTCAATGAAACAAACAATAGTCACCGACTTCCGAAAGTAAAGTTATTTTCCACTTTTTTAGTGTTGTTTTTGGAAGTCGGTTTTTGTTTTTGCAAAAAAAGTTTTTTATGTTACTTGATGCTATCCATCCCTTTGTTAATTCAATCGCTTTATGAACACGTAACATCACACCTTATATCCCATAAACGTTAGGCACACATGTAAACGTAACTGATGAAGTTTTGTTTTTGTGGGCGTTATGTGTACCCACATAAGGCACATAAAAAAAAACGGGAGCGAGCCTATTGCCAACGAGCACTAGTTTAGTCTCCGACTTGCTACGGAGAAATTCCCAACAACACTTTACCCAACATGGGAATCGATCCCAGGACTCAGTAGCGCTTGCGACCACTAAATTAATGACTCAAACAAGTAAAGCTCAACGCCTGAACGTTCGCTGTCGATGTTACGCGCTGACCTGGACAAAACCTTTATATAAACTTCTTAAGTGATAACAAGGTCTGAGCTCACAACTTGCTGGTCAGCAGTTTAGTGATCTTTGGGCTATAGAAGAGATTGGGCACTTGACTGAGTAGTACAAACAGGGTATAATTAAATTAACTGGCGAAAAGACCTGGGGGTCTAAAATGGCCACTTTAGCGGAACATAATATGATAATAGTATGAATTACGTAAAAATTCGTAAAATGGTCACAAACTGATAATTCAACATATTAACTGTGTCTGTGACCATTTTTAAGAATTTTAATGTGATTGATATTATAATCCTATTATTTTCTGCTGCAAAAGTGGCCATTTTAGGCCCCCTGATGGGTATCCATATCTAAACAAGAAAACTGGTCATGTGTGAGTCGTACACGCACACACAGCTTTTCGTAGCACCAAACAATATTTTTTTACGCTCATTCATATGTAAAACACTCAACAGCAATACTAAATTTGTTTTTCATTGTTTGTTAATGAAAAACAAAGATACTGTTGCAGTTTGACGAAAAAGTCCCATATCTCAAAAACTGAACATTCTTATTCAAAACAATTTACATAGAAAGTTTTTTTACGTTCTACAAACCTAATTTTTTTCAGAATTTTACGGATTTATAAGTAAATATATCATTAAACATTGAGAAAAAACGTGTTTTAGAATTCTCGATATCATTTTTTAAGAGATGTCGATAGACACCCCAGACAGTAAATCTACATTGAAATATTTTTTGACTAGGACCCCTAATGAAAACAAATGATTTGAATTTTTTTTTTTTCACAACTCGGTTGTTTTGTATGACAGGTAGAATCACTCCTTTGAACAATGCACGCGACTAAATCGCTATCCTGTAGCCATGTAAAAACGTCTCCACTCCCCAAAAGTTCCTCAACTGACACCGTTCCTCATTTTTGCGAGTGCTCAATGTGAATAATTTGTTGTAGTTTTCGGTGTACTTATCTGAACAAAATATTTTAATATTTATTCTCCAGATAAAAATAAAACTGTTGAAAAGTCAGCCCAAATTCTTGCTGTTGTTTGACTATCGGGCTTCTAACAAAACAACCCGTAAGAACTGGCTATTATTATTATTAGCACCTCTCCCTCACTCCACTTATCCTATCGGTGCCGTTTGCTGCTGTTTGGGATCCATTGTGTGGTTACTTTAGCCCATAGCACCACCGGCATGCGAGAATTGCGATGTGGCCAGCCCAGTTCCATTTGAACTTGGCAGCCGTGTGACCTGTATCAGGAATTTGAGTTTTGGAACGCATTATCGAGGTCCATACGATCAGTAAATTTAACTCCAATTATACTGCCAAATTGCCAAGAACTGTCAAAGACAAAAAAAAAACTGCTATTCATAGAAAATACTCTTTTATTGTAGGTTCTTACACTTAGTACCTATCAGCTAATTAAAGTAAGTCTGTTATCTAGATGGGGTTTGATGGGTGACGCTTTTCTGACGTAGCCTTCAATGATGTCACGATCTACGCCTACGATTGTCAGGTTGTGACCATGTTCTTTGAACATCTGGAAAAAAAGAAAGAGATATATATTTTAATAGACCCCTTTAAAAACTTATTGTACTCGTATAACTCGTCGAGATAGGAGATACATGCACTAATGCTTACCGTAAATCCATTTCCTCCTCTAGCTAGGAAATCCAAGGTGGTGACCTGGTAGTCTCTATCCAAGTGGAACTCCTTGTACTCATCACCTTCTTTCAGCAGTATCTCCATCACTTTCGGTGCCGCCGTGTCAATTGTCACTTTGAGACCTTAATCAAAAAATCAAAATCAAAAGTCATCTAATCAAATTAGGCTGATAATCAGTCGAACGTCGAGTTCACAAGAGACAGTCCCCCAAAACGCCGGCCCTTCGCCACTTCCTAGTGTTTTAGCTGGGAAGAAGAAGTAGCGGAACAAACTCCCCAACAACACATCTGTCTGTTAGGTTAGAAGAACCAGATTCTATTCAATAGCATGTAAATTATATAAACAAAGAATCAATTGCATTAAATAATTCTGACATGTCAGCTAGCACACACCAATAATGACATAAAAACATATACATATATACTCAAGCATAAATAAAGTCACCAGGCATAAATAAAGGGCGGGCCCGCTTACACGTGCAATGTTGGTTTATACATATAGCAGTAACTTAAAGTCACAAATGATAAACTAGGACCATAGTGCAAAAAAAACGAAAAGAACTAAAAAAAAAGAATAACTAATAAAAGAAAAAAAAATATTCAAAAATTTCCTTGAAAAAGGAATTAGTACATTTTCATAGCATCAGCCAACAGGGTGAAAGAAACACCGACATTATAACAGTTGCCACGTCTTCAGTACATCATTATGAACGGCCACATAGAAGTTTTTCGTCGGTTATTGAAAAAAAAACCGCTGTTTCTTACAAAACTGCAATATCCAATACAATAACACATTTAGGGTATTGCTGCGATTGCCGCGCTTTTGTAGTGCCTCGGCAATGTTTGCAGACGCACGCACTGACAGCTTTGATGCACTGTGGCGTAAGAAATCTGCTTCGCTACTCCGCAGACTGCGTGGCAGTCCCAACACTATCCTGCAATCGATAGCCGCCCGGGCAGATAGCCCGCTAGTGTGGGCGCTTACGAACCGGACTCGCTCTGTTTTAGTAATTAAGTACTAACATAGGTTAAGTTATTTTGTTATTAACACTATAGACCATTGTAGTTTGAGTAAATAAATATTAAATTAAATTAAATATCAACGCGGTCAAAATGCATGGAACAGCTGTTTTTTTTTTTTTTTGAAATACCGACGAACAATGCTATGTGGGGGGGTTCAGAATGATGTACTGATTTCATGGTTAACAGTTTTAGCATCGGTGTTCCCTTCCACCTTCTATAACGTTTCCACTGCTGGGGCGCAGTCTTCTCTTTGGAAATTAGTGGGTTATTATCCACTACGCAATCCGAAGTTGGTGGGTCACATCATGTCTTCAAATTTTTCTAAATCAAATCTGATGTCCACAAAATTATGTACTGAATAATACAATAGGTACTCTTTGGTAAGACTGATAATATAACATCACGCCTGAAATCACAGAAGGGTGCCTAATAGTACACCCACATTTCGCCAGTTATGTTTTAATTCCATGTAATAAGGGGTGAGCATATTGCCATCAACCAGGCACAAATCAAGAAACTCCGAAGCTGCTATAGAGAAATTCCTGATGCAAAAACCAAGTAACACTTTGCCCGACCCAGGAATCAACCACATGCGAAGCAGTCGCGCTTACGACCACTACACACGGTCTTTGGTAAGACTGGTTGTCAGATTTTCGTTATTTTGCCTACCCGTATAGACTGAACAGGAATAAATAGATACAAACCTGAAAAATGAGGTGTTGCAGGACCAGCATATGGTTTCGCCTCCCATGCGTATGACACTGAGCGCTCCAGAGCTTCTATGATGTACTTTCCAGAGATCACGAATGTCACCACATTATTCGAGAACGGCGACATATTTATTATGGAACCCTTTGTTATATCTGAAAAAGGAACAAAATACAACTTGAGGGGAGTTATTGAAAGGTTCTTCTTGGAAAATTCTACCACCGCACTTAATTTTTATAACCAAGCAACTTCGCCTTGCGATTTTGATGGGACTTTTGCTGGCAGATAGCTGGTTTCATAAGGAGTCTAAGGCTACTAAAACTTGAAAAAAATGATTAAGGTTTCGTCCAAAAGAATCAAAGGCCTTGAAATTTAAACTTAAACATAATCCGATTCAAATAGGGAAGTAATATTTTTATAATATTATATAATAAATTCACGCGGTCGAAAGTTGCGAGAAACGGCTAGTAACGTAGTAAACAAAAATAATAATTCTAAAATTGATTAATTAAATACTAAACAAGGACATTCTTTGAAATTCCTAATGGAAATCCAATAATAACTTGCCCGACCTGGGGATCGTACCCAGACCGTATGCACCGTAGTAGCGACCACCCCGACCAACTTCAGACATAAGAGGCAGTCAAAGTAGCTATAGATAAAATAGTCGCAAACAGGGTATTTATTTATGTATTTATTATAAATTTAATAGTCTAATATATTATTGTATATACAATAAAGGTAGGCATACACATACAAACTCACACACACACATACCCTCACACACACACACCGTCAATCACTTGTTGTTCTACTTTGACAACCCTTACTATGTGTTAAAATGGGGGAGTTCTAAAATACAGGCCTAGGCTTAGTTTCGACTCCAGACCTCTCACAAATTACAATTTTTTATATTTTTTGTCGAACTAGCTGTCAACTTAATAATGGTTAAGAATGTAATTTGTGGTGATAAATAAACGTATTTTCTATTTATTTATAAACATTGTGATACCTACTTTACTGACCACAAAACCTAGATCGATCAGTTACTACGAATAATAAATCGTACTCACACACCTCCTTTTAACATAGAACTGCGCATCGTAGCTCGAATGATGAAAGAAATTTTAGGTAGCGTTGTTGGGTTCACCTCGCACGTCTGAAAATATAAATTCAGTGTTATTTATTTCCAAAAATATAACATAAGTAGAAGATGTTTTTTTTTTTATAATAAGTAGGTTTGTATTTGGCCGCAACTCGACTTATGTGAAGCGATGATACGGCCTAGGGTGGAGCACGCTTGCCTAGAAGAAACCGATTCACTCGAACTTTGAAGCGATCCATATTATGATGAACGGGAAATAGAGAAGACGGCAGAAGAGCCGACGGTAAAGGGTATAGACAACAGACTCTCTATTAGCGATAACATTGATGAAAACGTCAAAAAAAGGCTTATGTCAAACCTGATGAAATTCGTAAAAGTGATTTCCAATTGTCTAGCCCGGATTGACATTTAAAACCGTTGCGTGTATTTTAAACATAACATAACAGCGCGCCTGTAATCTCCGAAGGGTAAGACAGAGGTGTACCTAATAGTACACCCACATTGCACCAGTTGTTTTAGTCCCACGTACTAGTGGGCGAGCCTATTGCCAAAAACTGGGCGCAAATCCAGACTCCGTGGCTGCTGCGGAGAAATTTCTAATGGAAAAATCCATTAACACTTTGCCCGACCCGGGAATCAAACCCGGGACCTCATGCTCAGCAGCCACGTAGCAGTGTTAAGCGTGTATTTTTGTATGTAAAAATCTACCATAAAGGCGCCTTTCTACATCAGCCCACCGCCAAGCTATGAACCGTGTCAGCGCAGTGACAGCGCTAGACAGCAGTCTAGCGCCATCTCTTACCCACTTTCGAAATAATACTAAAAAATTCCTGCACTAATAGATCATGGTAACCCATGGTACTTGGCGACGCTTTGTACGAAAATACAGGCGGAATCGCCTACTGTTCCCCACGGCCAAACAAATGCACCACGCACCTAACATAGCAAAAATCTCCTTCGGAGCATTGGAATTTACGCTTTATTCTGACGAACAAAAGGATGAAAAATACTTACTTTATGTAAGTAAGCCTCTGCAACAAAGTTACCCAGAGCACATTCCCGTGATGCACAGGGATCCATTTCAAGATCCCCTTCTGCATGCCCCACTACTTCGTTGACCACTGCGTGGAGTTTGTCTGCGTATGGCTGAAGGAGAGCCTTGATATTTGGATCTGAGGAAAAAGCCAGATCATTTTCTAATACCGAAGTATATGTGGTGTAGCTCAATTAACAATGCAACTCTAACTGCCAGATTCCGGAACGAAAATTAGCGACACGTTTAAATTAACCGCACATCAAGTGTTTTGATTGATTTCATGAATTATTTATCAAGGTGTCCTTACATTTTCATAGACCATGACCTGGGTTAGGATATAAGACTTTTAATGCCGCTAGATGGATCCCCTAGGCCCTGGGATAACTTCCCACCACGGAACATAGCCGCGAACAAAACTGCCTACATGACAAATATCTGACATACGTACCTTCAGGAATGGACCTGTTCAAGAAGACGGGTGAACCCTCGTAGGACTGCAGCTCTCCGTGCTTATCGAAGTATGCTGTCATGTTGCCGAGGTACTTGCTGTACGCGGATGCTGTTACCACTAACACCTGGAAAAATGTTAACAAGTTGTTTTCTGTTATTGCCAGCTGTTCCCGCGGTTGCAGCACCGCTCGGCTCCAGATCTTTAGAGTGATGTTAAATCGCTTTATAACCTTTCGCGAGATTTGGGATAAGATATGCAAAACAATTTTTTGAATTCCAACTGCCATTCCCACATATTATTGAGTTCATACAAATGAATAAACACTAAGGAGGAGGTTCTCAATTCGGTTGTATTTTTTAAATGTTTGATACCTCATAGCTCCGTAATTTTTGGTCTGATTTACGTTCATTTAAAGAAGTAGTACATACATATAATAGGAGGCAAACATATTTGCAGTAATAATCTCCGTTAACATTTTCCCAATGAAACTACATACTTAATAACCGTTAACTGATCGCAAATTAATATTGCCTCTAAATTAAACGTGTCAACGTAATTATGAGGTAATATCAGTAATTCAATCAATATCAATAATTTACTTGACCTAATTTGATTGCAATAGATTCTGATTAACGGGTTCATTACTCATTATTTTGGTAGTCGAATCTATTTAATTTGGGTTTCATATTTGATAGTATTAGGTTTGACTTCACGAGGAGCTCGTGAAGTCTACTCTTGGACTGATTATACTATCGCAAGAAAAAAAAATCATCTGTAGCAAAAGATACAAATTAAATTAATAATAGACAAATAAAGTGACTTGTATCAAAGTCATTTAAAAATAACACATCAGTTTTTATCTGAAATAAACACTGCAATTATAGGTCATTATTATTCCCCCATTAACTCAGTCGCAAAAACATTTCAGAACACTTTTTGTCGAGTCAAAGTTTTTACCCTAAAAAGTGGTTTTCACGGTTTAACAAACTGCAGACAATATAAAAAATTACAATGTCAGCTGATCTCATCTCGAATGAAATATTTCAATGGCTGAGCCAAGAAGAAGCTACACTCTCAAAAGACGTGCGCGTTGGTCATTTTGCCGGCCATCCATAGATTACGTCACACGAATTTTATGATCTTTCTTCTAACTTCCTCCCCTCGTCCTTGTCACAGCTGGTCACATTTGTAAGACTCCCCCGTTCCTTGTGTGACGTCACATATTTTGTAATTTTACATGTTCACACAGATAGAGTTGAAAATATTTTTAAGTTTCTAACTGACTTCAAAAAAAGGAGGAGGTTCTCAATTCGGTTGTATTTTTTTGTGTTTTTTACCTCATGTCTTCGTCATTTATGCACCGATTTAAAAAAAAATCTTTTATCTGAAAGGATACACTTTTCGATTGGTCCCATAAAAAATTCATCAAAATCGGTTCAGTAGTTTGGTTTTTAAATCAAAATAGCTGGAAAAATATGTCATTAAAGTAAAAGAAATTGCGATATTGATACTTGACAAGGATTTGTGTGTGATACGATAACTAAAAAGGGTAAAATAAAAAGTTTTTTCATACATAGTTCAAATTTCGTGTTTTAATATTTAGATAATTATAATGTTTTGAAATGTGACGTCACGAAATTTAGGCCCCTCCCACCCCTTTTCATACAATGTCACATTTCGTCTACCCCCTCCTCCTTACTTAACGTGTGTCGTAACTTACGGATGGCCCCTAATGGCATCACGACCGACATTCTTGAATGCTTTATTATAACATCACACTTTTAATATCATAAGGGTAAGTCAGAGATGGACTTATATACACTAAACACTAAACCAACCTATAGTACAAACATATTGGGCCAGTGAGGATTAAGTCCCAAGTAATAGGGGGCGAGCCTATTGCCATCAAGCGAGCACAAACCTTCCGGGCTGCTATTGAAAAATTTGTGAAAACCCAGTCACATTTTGTCTGACTTGGGAATCGAATCTCAGGACCTCATGGTCAGCAGCAGCGCTTGCGACCTCTAAGTCAACGAGGCAGTATTTTTTACATACTTCTTTTTGTATAATAATTGATAGTTTGTAACAGAATAAATTATTTGATTAATGACTTAGGTACTTGCTTTTTGCCTTAGCAGATGCAATCACTAAACATAAACCTTCAACTGACCGCCAATACTATGAAAGTCAAAGTCAAAGTCAACATTTATTTATTTGCGTTAAATGTGGTACAAAAGATGGTAAATATAACACATGACACATTTCACCATAAAATAGCATGCAAATGTTAATAAACACTCACATTAAATTAGATAGGTAACCAAATAAATACAAACATTAAATTAGGTTACCCATACCTATGGGTAACCTAATTTTAAAACACATTCTCATTCATTTAAAAACATACATTAGTACCTACTAATAATGTTAATGCGATAGTGTCTCTGAGTGTCACTGTGTTTTTCCATCAGGAATTTTCTCAGTAGCAGCCACGGAGTCTGGATCTGTGCCCGGTTGTTGGCAATAGGCTCGCCCCCTGTAGTAAGTCGCCTCAAGTAGGTAGTTACATTGATGCTACTTATCAAACTGTCATCAGTTTTAAAATGGTTGATTAACTTTATTATAACATTAACATGACCATGTAGGTGAATCGTGACACGTGTCGAATTAGTTTGAAATATTTAGAACGGCTTCGCACTGGTGCAATGTAGATACTAATGTTTTCTCTACTATAATATGCATGTATAAACCTTCCTCTTGAATCACTCTATCTATTAAAAAAAAACCGCATCAAAATCCGTTGCGTAGTTTTAAAGATCTAAGCATACATAGGGACAGACAGCGGGGAGCGACTTTATTATAAACTATGTAGTGATTAGTTTTAAATATTTGTTAGGGGTCTATTTACGCCGTCACCTCCTTTTGCGAAGCAGTCATGCTAGCAAAGGAGGAGGCGGAACGTGAGAGAGAGCGTTCCTCCTCACGTCCCAGCCGCCGCGGGAGACGCACCGGGCGTCGGGGGCCACGTGGTGGCCCCCGGCCACCGTAGACGCGGGCCTGTGGACGGTGAGCTAAGGGCTAGCTCGCCGTCCCTCCGTCTTAGGACGACAGGCTGTGTCGACGGCGCGTTCGTGTTCCACGCGCGCCTCAAAGAGATGTCAGCATAGGGAAGGGGCCCGCAAGGGCCGATGCCTGCCGGGTGCTGCGGGTTGTTCGAAAGAGATACCGCGGCCCCGGAACACAAAGGGCGATGAAGGAACATGGGTGGGTTTTAGTCAGTAAAAGTCTGACACTCCCTCCCGCTCAGCCCAGAGCGGGAGAAGTCATTTGATGATTTCCCATCCGGAAAAAAAAAAAAAAAAAAAAGGGGTCTATTTACACCCTCCGGTGTTTTTTTTTGCACATTCCTGCTCTGCACGACGTGTCTCCCTGACATAGTCAGAGATCTAATTGGGCCCTAAAATTATTAGATTTCCTTATTTTTATGAAGTTCTACTTTTAGGCTATCAGATTCTATTTTTCATTTATTTATTATTCGTATGTACTTTATTGCACCCTCCGTAAGTTGTTAGGAGAAAATAGGTGTGATGTTATAAATTAAGCATTTAAGAATGTGGATCGTGTTACCATTAAAAGTAAATGTGCACTGCAGCAAACATATCGTAGGTATCAGCTTAGTTTGATATGCACTGAACTTGACACGTGAATGTCAAGTGGCACGCCGGGTACGGTAGTACGACCACTTTTCACCCCTATGCCCTCAGTAATAAGGTTGAAAAGCCGCCGACCGTCAGTGTACCGTCAGTAGGGCCACCAAGAAAGGTCAAGTTATCCGGTCACGTTACTTGTATGTAGGCTAAAATTTACATAGCAAGTTTATTTATTTAGTACTTTAAGTACGCTAATTATACAAGGAAGTCTGAAAGTGGTGCCGGTATCTGAAGGACTGTGTTACGTATAAAGGATGATATAAATAGAAAGGGAACTAACGGAGAAGTATGAAGGAAAAAGACATGTTGCGTTGAAACCAAATAAATTGGGACACGGACAGGAGAATGATGAATGGTGAATATGATCGATAGCCAAAAGAAAAACCAAAGAAACGATGGATGGACTGTGTGAAGGATGATATGGAAATAACGGAGGTATCTGACGAGATGACGAGTAATAGAGAAGTATGGAAGAAGAAGACGTGCTGCGTCGACCACAAAATAAATTGGGATTTAGGCAGGAGAACGATTAATAGGATCGCTAGCCGACGGACCAGTCAAGATCGAAGAAGAGGCAACCGTAGTTTGAGACGATCCCAGCTCGATGGACCGGCAATGTCCTTTTGAACGTAAGAGCATAAACCCAAGCGCGTGCCTTAAACGCCAAGCTACAATTTCACCGCATCCAAATTAGACGTGTTATGCCATCCGTGGTTTCGCGAGCACTTTTTGATTTGACGTCCATAGGCGTCCGTGGCGATCAAAAGGTTAAAGTTTGACCTAGCCACCTGCTAGGTCAGACTAAATGCGGAAGGTAGAGGACAGGGTGGTGTGGCGCAGAGGCCTATATAGCAGTAGACCGCGATAGGCAAAGTTGATAGATGGGAGAAAACAGGTTGAAAAATGTACTAACCTTATGTCCTGGCTTGGCTTTGCTCTCCACTATTATTGGATAGGGTCCTGATACTTGTTCCTTGCTGGGAGCTTCTCCGTTCCAAAGTAGACTGTGAGTGTGGCCTCCGACGATGATATCAATATTCTCACCTACTTGTTTCGCCATTTGTCTGAAATAAAAATGGAATTGGTAAGTAATAAAGCACACTTTCGCGATAGCAAATCAGACCCTGTCTGAACCACCTGCCTAGCTTTTTCCTAACTACGTTGGGGTCCGTTTCTACTCTGCGTATCTGACCTCCACAACCCAGTTACTAGGCCCACAATTTGGGGTAACACGATACCCCTGTAACGACTGTCCAACACTTTCAAATGACAGCCTGGACCAACGGCTTAACGTGTTTTCAAAGGCACGGAGGAAACTCGGTATGTAATGTGTGGCAAGCGTCGCAGACCCTTGAAGACGATACGTACAACAATCTGAAACTGAATCAATAATTATGTGAAAGGCGCTTTAACCTTTCTTCCACTTATCCCCATTTGTTGTCGACCGTAGCCATTCTTTGGGTAAAATCATTAGTATCTATCGGAACACTGTTAGGTGAAGAGCCACTGACGGGCACTCCACCTCATAGCTAGTGACGTGGATTTAGAATAGAATAGAATATAATATACATACTTTATTGTACACCAAAATTGAAACAGAACGGTTTAACAAAATTGATAATTTTAAGGTTACAATGGCGGTCTTATCGCTGATAGTGATCTCTTCCAGACAACCTTTGGATGGACTGTACGAACATGAAATAGAAAAAAGGGGGGCAGTCAGTGGTGTACTGCTAATACTATACAAAATTTAATATAATACAAGTTATTCACTACTTTTTACTGATTCTTTACTGATTTATTCCAATGTTCTCTGAGTGAGTTCACAAAAAATGCATAGTTTGTAATTACTTACAAAACGTTATATTGTTATTGTGTACACTATCGCATTAGAAAACCCTGTAATGATAGTCGTACGATAGAGAAAATTAATAAATATCTATCAGAACTAAATGAACTGGTGACCTGCAACACAGGTTTTTCCCAAAAACCTACACGTGGCACCAGTCTCTCACAAAGGTGGAATACCTGAGACATTTTTTGTACACATTAACTTTAAGTCAGACGTCAAACGATAAATTAAAGATAAACTAAAAAAAAAGAGTGAAAACAAATATCAGGAAGGCAGGTCGGTTGTCGTTGTAGGTACAACGGTAATTATCTACTAAAAGTTACAACTACCCCACAAAAATATTCCTCACTTCTCCGAAAAATATTTTTCAGCAGGTACAGTTTCCAAAAGATAGGTGTTAAGCTTTTTGAAAACTATTTCACTTTTGGAGTACTTGAAGAAACAAAAAAAAAAAAATATTGTTTTCTCGCTCGGGCTAAACCGTCCAGCATAACTACTTAGCAAAAAAATACTTTTGGAAACAACAGCCATGTTACTTTTTATTTTTCCCAAGTTAATGTTGCAATAAAATTCACAACAATACTTTTGTACCTAAACGACTTTAAGCTACATTAAGTTTACCATTAAAATCTTTTTATTTCCTACCTACCTATAATTTTACTTCCTTGCTTCGTTTCGAAGACAATCTTATAAAATATTCCTACATTCATCTCTCGATCCAATGAGCTTGATTGGAATAAAGTTGATTGATTGATCACTTATATTAAATTATTTTCTTTTCATAAAGATAACGACCAGTTAGGAGTTTACACTATCACTACGGGATATCTTCGGCGATTAATGTTTATGTCATCTTGCAACAACGTCGAAATATCGGGAGCTCAATATAAACATTAAATGCGGAAGATATCCCGTAAGTGATAGTGTAAGTTCAGTTATAAACCATGAAAGCTTAAGAGGGTTAGGAGTTGTCTTTATTTAAACGATTTTTCTCTTTCGAAGCGAACCGATCGATTAACCACCCTAATTCCTGCATTAAAATTAACTCCCCAAATACTTTGCAAGTCTATGATACCAACTGGGCAAAAATTCTGATTTTGGGCTGTAATTGAAAAATTCCAAAAGTTTGACTTCAATAACCCCGTCCGAGCCTAAAATCTCATGACCACCACTGACGCGGTAGTCAACGAATATTCATCAGCCTTTCTATATTTTATTTACTAAGCCAAGGTAGCCCAGAAAAATTCAAATTTTGTCTGACACTGACCTGCAAAATAAAAAATCCAAAAAAAAAAAAGTTTCGCGGATCCTGTATAGCGCTAATCTGATAAACTTCTAGTATAGCGAACCGCAAATAAATAGTTCGTTTTTCACAAATCTAAACATCTTAGCCAAACACGAGTTAACTTTTGATGTAAGCTATACATCAGGATTATACCCTGACAAAGTTGCTTTATCGACTTATGGACAATTTAAATGCATAGGTAGCGACTAGCGACCATCCACTATATTTTCTAATAAAGTTGTCATGAGATGAAGTACTGCATAAGACGGGTTTCCAATCACAGAGTAAGGAATCGCCGCACGTGGAGCGTCTGGAGATGGAAGTAGTAAAGGTTATACCACATCTCATCATCATCATCCACAGCCCAACTGAACCAACTGCTGGGTATAAGCCCCTCTTTGCTAGTGCCAAGCTCCCCGTTCTTGTGCCAGCCTCATCCAGGATATTCCCGCGATGGCAACAATGTCGTCTGCCCATCTCGCCGCCGGACGACCAACACTTCTCTTTCCAGTTCTTGGACGCCACTCAGGCACAGCTTTACTCCTCCTGCCATTACTGTGCCTTGCTAGGTGTCCTATCCAACTCCATTTGAGTTCCACATCTATTAGCACGGAATTGCATTTTTCCACGCTTCTATCCTTTTCTGTCGCTCAGAACTGTCATTTGCTAGAGCAAGAAACAGAACGGGTGAGTTAGCGCAAGCGGCAGCATCGACGATGCGCTCGGCAGCACGCTCTGTTTCTCCCTCTCACGACCTCGAAGACAAGACACGCGCGTGCGTCACTTGTTTTTCCTACACGTGAATACCAATACTTTCATTGAAGAACGCTTTTGGAATTAAAAGTGCCCCAAAAATCCGATCTTCTTTCAAATAAATTACTTTCTTCTTATGTATTTCAAACACTAACATTTAAGCACTTTTTATGTCGACCGTACAAATTGAAAACAATAGAAAAAACAAAAGAAAGAAATGTAATCATATTTATCGAATTCGGGGTCCTCCGGTACGGGTGCCTCAGGGATCGGGGTACTCAGGGACTAACCCGTCGCGTCGCAGTGACTCGTGATATGTCTAAGCAATTGTTTTCTCTTGTTTTCTCTGCAGTTGCTGTTGCATCAAGCGTGTCGGTTGAGTGTGAGATTTCTGACCAAGCGCGAACAGAATACGTGGTGCCAAAGTGCTTTGAGCACTAATTTTCTGTCGCAAACGTCATACTAAGCCGTTTTCATACGTCATTTGTGTTCAGTGTATGATTCTATCCCCCCACACCCCCGCTAATTGCTTGTATTATGCTTTTCATTTGAGATTGATAACAATGCCGTCTCCAACACTGGCCGCCGATGCGTTTTCGTGCTCTGTGGTTCCAATAATACCTACAGATAAAATATCTCTTAGAAGAGAATCGGGTAGATGGTGGAAATAATGGGCTTCGATGACGTTCGTATTATGGAGGATTTTAATATCCAAGGATATTTTATCATGATCGGGGTTGGAATTTGGTGTCAGTGTAGAGTGCATTATGGAGAAGAAAACCGACAGACTTATCCTTAGAATGAGATAACAGTTTAATGTTATTTAACATGTAAAACTTAAGTAAGTGTAAGACTGTGTAAGACTACGAAAAGTAAAATTTATACTGAACTAGCGACCCGCCCCGGCTTCGCACGGGCGCAATGTAGATACTAATGTTTTCTCTACTATAATCTGCATTTATTATACATATAAACCTTCCTCTTGAATCACTCTATCTATTAAAAAAACAACCGCATCAAAATCCGTTGCGTAGTTTTAATAATCTAAGCAAGTAAGCATACATAGGGACAGACAGACAGCGGGAAGCGACTTTGTTTTATACTATGTAGTGATTTGCAGTCTTTTTAACAAAAAAATATGTAATGGATATGAGTGCTATTGACTGAATTAATTGATGATAAATATTATATATTACTAACCCACACAATATTAGAATTAATTCATTCATCTATATTTATAAAACGACACGGTTATAAGACGACACGGTTGGCGCAGTGGCTGAGCGATTGACTGCTGCGCTGCGTGTCGCGGGTTCGATCCCCGCACGGAACAAATATTTGTATGGCCTACAGATAGTTGTTCCGGGTCTGGTTGTTTGTGTATGTGAGTTTAAATGTTTGTAAACGCACCCACGATACAGGAGAAATTCCCAGTGTAGGGCAACGTTTTTTTAAAAAAAAAAAAAAAACACAAAATATTTTTCTACCTACATACATATGTCCGTTAAAGACTTTGTAACCAATCCAACTGATGTGCCCTTAACTGGTCATTAGAAAGGCAATAATGCGAAGATAGTTTTAGGTCACTAAAACAATACATTAGGCACTAAAATGTAGTAGCACAGGCATCCGCTAGTTTACACATATTGATAAACTTAGTAAATGGTTTACCAGTTTTGTGTTATCAAGTGTCTCATGACGTAAACGATTTTAAATTGGAAACGTTAAACTGAATTTGAAAAGGAATTACTTACTAATTCGACACTATGAAACTAGTATTTCAACTGACAAAAATGTAGTTTTTAATTCAATTGTGATAAATGAAGTCAGTTCACCGCAAAAACCACAAATTGGATCTAGTTTTGGGACTACGAGCACTCACAGAACTTAATTAAAATATTGCTGAGTTCATACCAAAAAATTAAAAAAAAAAACGTTTTCTTGTTATAATATTTCCGTACTTAAACACTTTCATAATATGTATTCAGTTCAGTTATTTTGACGTTACAAACAGAGACATATATTTTTACAGATTATAGATGTATATAAAAACGTATAGATGAATACTCACTTATCGACTACCAATCCACAATGAGATAGAACTACAATGATATCCACTCCTTGCTCTGTCAGCAACTTCGCTTCCTTCTGTACCACCGGAATTGGGTCCAGGAATGTAACCCCTGCTGCATTTGATAATAGCTAAAACAAAAATTCTGATATAATAGAAATATTCTCGTTACGGACTTTCAGAAACCCAAAACCCTTTCTACCAGGCTTGCCAAGGGTAAAGGGGTATCGCGTTAGTAACTGGGTTGGAGAGGTCAAATAGGCATTCGCTCTGCATCTGGTTAGACTGAAAGCCGACCTCAACATACTTAGTTGGGAAAAACTAGGCAGACGGTGATAATGATAAGCAGTGATAGTCTAGTGGTGTGACCGTTGGACTGCCAAGTCATAGGTCTCGAGTTCAAACCCAGGACACGCACCTCTGATTTTTCGGAATCATGTGCGTATTGATTAATAAATTATCACTTGCTTCGGTGAAGGAAAACATCGTGAGGAAACCAGCTTACCTGAGAGATATTTCTAGACGGTATGTAAAGCCAAGTCAGAGGCCCATGGGCGGTATAAAAACTCTGACACCAGGTTAGGCACTAACCACACGATAAAGAAGAAGATGATAATAATGGTGGTAATTTTAAAATCTTGTGGGTACGCTGCGTGTTGCGGGTTCGATCCGTGTTGCGGGTTCGATCCCCGTACGGAACAATTATCGGTATGATCTACAGCTAGTTTTTCCTGGTTTGGCTGTCTGTCTAAATGACTTTAAATTTTTGTAAACGCATCCGCGATACAGGAAAAATGGATAGTGCGGGGCAACGCAAAAAAAAAGAAATACAAAGATTAAATGCGCCTGCAACCTGTAACCCGTAACTCAGGGCCGTTCCCACTAGTGTGTTGACCAACACAGCTCTTAATAAATCAAAATCAAAATATGTATATACTTATTTGCGTTAAATGTGGTATAAAAGATGGTGAAAATAACATGTAGTGCAGTGACATATTTCGCCATAAAAATAGCATGCAAATATCAATAAACACACACATTAAATTAAAAAATGTAGGTATTCAAGTATTTACTGCAATCAGCCGATGCATTGCCGATTGCATTTTCACCATAAAACATCCTACAACCCTGTCAACATCTATCTACATATATGTATGTTCACACATCAACATCTAGCTATGTTTAAACATTTCAAGCGTGTAACCGGAGATATGTCAAATTGTTATGTGAAAAAATGGAATGAAAACATCAATATTTCTACTTTTTAAATGCTTAGTAATCCATTGGCTTTCATAGCGGACAGCGTGAGAGAATCACCTATGATTAAAACTTTGAAATAGACATAACTATTGATGGACTGGGTGTAAGATGGCATGTCTAGAAAGAGCGACTACTCGAATGAAGAGTAATGGAGAAGAATAAAATAAAATAAATAAATAAATACGCTGGACATTACACACAGCGCCATCTAGTGCCACTCTAAGCAACGAAGCTTGTGTCGTGGACACCAGATAGTTGATATACTACATAGATACTTTTTTGTTTGTAAATACATACTTATTATACATATAAACATCCATGACTCGGAAACAAATGTCCATGCTTATCACACAAACACTTGCTCCTACCGGGATTCGAACCCGGAACCCTATGAACGTAAGGCAGCCTCACTACCGCTGCGCCATTCGGGTCGTCAACAATGACAAGAATGTGAAAAGAAGACATGAAGCTCGCTTCATATCTACATACTCCTGTAAATTGCTACTCCAATCTCACCTCTGTAGCCTTAGTAATAAGTCCAATGATTCCAATCTTCCTCCCATTCTTCTGCACCACAACGTGGGGCTGGTAGATGCCGTTCATTGGCGACTCCTTGTTGCTGATTAGGTTGGCGGCAACCACTGGGGCTTTTAGTGCCTTGATGTAAGGAACCAGACCTGGTATGCCATCGTCGAACTCGTGGTTGCCTAAAGCCTGGAAATTAAAAAAAAAACCTTATTCTTATATTCCCCGAAGGATTAGTAAACGGTGTACTTATAGTAAGCCACCAATCATGTTTAAGTCCCATTGAAGTAATTGGGGCGAGGCTTTTGGCATCAACCGGGCGTTAATCCAAATCCGGGTTGCTTCTGAAAATTTTCTTATAGAAAAACTATAATAACGCTTTGCCCGACTTGGGGAATTGAACCATCACAGCAGGATCAACATGCTCGCTATACCCCACTCGGTACCAAAAGCTCTCCGACCGCCTATATTTCAATGAGTGTTTCATGATTGGCTTGGTATGCTCGGGAGAGTGGAGGGATCGATTCGGTTTACAGCATCTCGGTAAAAGCATATAATGCCCGCTCGGTGTTTAGATTGCTGGCTAACAAGATCTAAAAGCTCTTGATGCGTTTGCTTTAATATTCTGTACATGGATAAAAAATATTATCAGCCTGTGAAGGTTCTCTAACTGTGACAAATTAGTCAAAAATTAATATTTTTTTCAAGGCACGGATTTCGCCTACAGAGCTGTAGTGGTGTGACCGTTGGACTGCCAAGTCTTAGGTCTCAAGTTCGAACCCAAGACACACACCTCTGATTTCTCGGATTCATGTGCCTATTGTATAATTATCACTTACTTCGGTGAAGAAAAACATCGTGAGGGAACCAGCATGCCTGAGCGATATTTCTCGACGGCATGTAAAGCCAAGTCAAAGGCCCATGACGGCATAAAAACTCTCGACACCAGGTTATGCACTAACCACAAGAAAAAGAAAGGAGTCTTACGTGAGCATCATTCGGCAGCATATTAATAAACCTCTGCGTCATATTCCACTTCAGCAGTGTATACCAGTACGTCCCCTGGTACGTGTCCCCTGCATTCAGGAGCAAAGCCCCTGGTTTCTCCTGGAGTAACGTGTGGATCTCCTGGTAGAGACGCGCGAAGCCTCCCAGGCAGAATGTGTCGTTGGTCGTGCATATTGGGTTGACTACTGAGGTTTCTTCAAATCTGAATCAATGAAAAATACTGTTAAAGCTGAGTGATCTAGCAAGAGTAGCTTGAAGGGTTACAAGTATTTTTTGTGTGCAAATGTTGCATGAAGTACGTATTGAAAAACTAAAACGCAACCAAAAAAGTTATACTCCAAACATCCATGTCGAATTTTTACATTTTTGTGTTACCGAAGTCACAGGTCGTCATAAAATTTTGTCATATAATACAAATACGTATAAAAAAGGGGTCACTAGAGAGCTTAGACCAAGTGATTACGATGAAGGAAGAGTCAAAAATTTTTGAGACTGACCTACCGAAAAACTTATAATAAAGGGTGTAAAAGACCCTAGTGCCGAAAAGCTCGTGTGCTTTCCGTCATTGCGCTATATATTTTTTGTTCTTTATACCTTCTAGTAATAGAGATGTTGAAGGTCAAAGTTACAACTTTTTCACCCATTTAAGTTTACTATTTTGATGGAATGAAGATACTATTTATTCAGTTTAGTGAAACATTAACTATATATATTAAAATAATTAAAATAAACTAACTACAAACTATAAAAGGGCATCAAAAAACTCCTCCTCAACGCTGTCAGCCGGTAATGTGCCCAAGAGACTGGCGGCGTTGCCACGTTGTATGGCAACACTTAGCCTCTGGCCAAGATAAAAGCCAGCCCTTGGGTCACGGGAAGCGTCAAATAGGCGTTTGAAAATTTCCTTAAAAAGGCTGTGAGCACTCGGACTCTATTTTGATTGCGTTACATTGAGCGGTTCCGTAAACAGTAATTGTCACACCAAACGAAATGTAATTTCCCAGCAATGATTTTTGTGCAGAATTACTTAGTTTAATCCACATATCAGAATGCTTGGTTGGGGACATCGTGAAAGGGGTTTTTACACCTTTTATGTCAATCTTGACAAAAGTCAAAACATAATGTTTTCGTATAGATCTACTTGATGATGACCGTAAACTGCGAGTATTATGATTTATTCAATTTTTTCTCCATCGTGCATTGTTGTTCTCAAGGTCTGCCATTGTAACAATGTTTTGCAGGAAAAAATATCATTACTATTCTTGTTAAACGTCATTAAGGATAAATAAATTATTGTTATTTTGGTTTGCATAAAAACCCTCAAACTGAATTTATATGTTTTCCTTGAATTTCGTCACAAATAAGGAAAGTTTGAAATTATTTTGTTCATTGTGTATATGGTTATAGTAACATTGACTGAGTAATATAAAACAACAAATAATGCGTAAAATATTGTATGTAAATTAACAAAGAGATTTAAGATACTATAGAAGCTGCCAGGAGATATGATAAAGAAAAAACATAATCTCTTGCCACAGCACAGGTCACAGTGACGTTATAAAACAAAATACAGTATGACCACTTTAAGTTTGCAGTTCAAGTAAGTAGATGTCGCCGCTTGTCAAGAAAAAAGAAAAATCGAAATGTCGACATTGGTGCATTTATTTTAGTTCTGTTTTTCCCGGCTGCACATATAAGTTGGTAGAAGTGTAACATTTTATCGCCAAGTTTGATACGTTTATTTGCGTAATCGAAATCTTATACCCGTTTTCACTATCATACAGCGATGGAATTATCATAATAAATAATTGTGTGTAATTCTGCCAAAATGTACCACCCCACATCAAAATGTCTCCCATTTTTCGAAGTATTTTTAATGGTTGTGTTTTGTGGCTCATTAGTGAAGAAATAGGTTCAATTCTGGGAAGTGAAATGTCACCAAGAATACAGGCAGCCCTTACTTCAAAATTCTACCCGGTCCACCACAAGATATTGTGCCGTGGTTTGGCTTAATGGAAGGGGCTAAAATCAACAAATTGGAAGTAAAAGAATGCTGAAAATATCCTAAAAATTCATAACAAAGTGGGACTATCAAACAATCATGGTTGAGTATTTTTTTGAAGAAAAATACAACAATATGATGAAGACAAACGAAACGTCAAAACGCAAATGTATGCAGTTTACTCGCATGTGTTGTGAATTTTACATAGTTTCCGTTCACAGCAACGAGCGATGCATTTTAAGACATGTATCAAGAAAAACACGACGCACGTTTTCTTTGTCACAAAATGCCTATTTTAATACCTAGTACATTTTGATATAAGTGGGGAAATTTTGTTATTGCAGCCGAGGTGAAAGTCACACCCAAGCTGCAAGCGAGGGTATTATGGAGCCGAGAACTGCAGCAATTAAAGCCAACGTGTTTCAAATGACGTTTTCCAATACACTTTCGAAGAAATAAAATAATAGAACGAAAATTATTTTTGTCATGAATGATAAGGGAAATAATGATTTAATTTTCTTTTCCCGCGCTTTGCTTCCACAGTTTGAAGGAGAACCAAAGGTATGAAGCCAGTAAACAGTCTAATATGAATAGTAGAAAATTCAAATAATTTTGAATGTAGAACACAAATAAATGTTACTTTGTTCATAAAAGTAAATAATATGTTTTTAAATTATCATGGTTATCTATGGTATTCTATTTATAAACACAATTTAAATCAAACAATATTTACAAATTTTTACTTCCACACTAGTTGTGGTAAATAAAAAGAATCCACGAGTGTGAAATGAATTGCATGTTGAACCTTATTGTAGTGTGTTAAGAGCCAGTTGTCGAGGACCTGTATTTAAATAAAATCCATGATTACTGAATATAAAATGAAACGCCAGAATTTTGTAAAGTTGATTTCAAAAGTTGAATGACACTTCAAAACTTGTTGTACAAGTACTTAAAATGAATTGTAAAAGAATTAATTAAACAGACGCGATTAAAAGAAACGTTGCATTGAATAAATTATTTTCAATAAATAAAATCAAAGATTACGAAAACATTGTTGTGGCTGATATTAATAATCAACGTACAATCTGATACTGACCTACAAAATTACAATAATAATATATAACAATTTTAATAATAACATTATAATAACAATAATCTATACTAATCTATCTATACTAATATTATAAATGCGAAAGTTTGGACGGTTGGATGGATGTTTGTTACTCAATCACGCCAAAACGGCTGAACAGATCTGGATGAAATTTGGCACAGAGATAGATTATAGTTTGGAATAGCACATAGGCTACTTTTCATCCCGGCAGGATGATCCCGTGGGTCAATTATCGAACACCACGCGGGCGAAGCCGCTGGCATAAGCTAGAATATAACTAAATTGCTAATAACAAGCCTCCACAGATAAATACAAAATTATTATTTCCCTATAATTCATTAGCTACTTCCTCGAAGTTGGTTTATGTAATTGTTATTTAATTTAAGCTAATTAGGAATAAAAACGAATAATTATGGTGATGATGATGACTCGTCTGCTGGTAATCTGCTATCAGTCATCCGTGAAGGTTATCACTCCATCTAGTCAAAGGACGGTCTACGCTACGTTTCCCATTTCTGGTTTCCCATCCAAAAAAAACTTTTGTAAACAGTCTTGGGTGCCAGTGATGCCGTTATCATCGTCTATATGAAAAAAAAAAAACAAGGAAATGACACCTGCATGGAAATTTAGGAAACGTCATAGATAATTTATTAAATTGTCAATTTTTTTTCACTCATACAATTTTATGAATAGGTCAGCGCCGATTGAAAATTTGAAAAAAAAAATATAATTGAAATGTCTAAAGGTAATGGCTAGTTCAGCAACTAGCAATTACCTTTTGACATTTTGTTTTACAACGGCCCGACGACAGCTGTTAGAGTCGTTACGTCAGTCATGAGTCTGTTTTAAAATGAAATTTTAGAACGGCTATCATTTTCCGCCATTGCAGTTATAAGGTAGATAAGGCATTTGGCCTTTACTCAATGCGGGGTCAATTTTAAGTGGCTTGATTTTTTACTCAACTTTTTTCCCTGTTACAGAATAGTTAGCAGATGGAGGGCTAATGTATCCATCAGTGCGTTCTAATGCAATATTACATTTTTGTTAAACGTGATAGTGATAGCAAAAATCCTACGAACAGGCAACAATTGTCCATTTATTTATTTACCTATCTATTCAAATAAATAAAATTGAAGTGTCTGTTTGTAATTTCAAAATAACTTCTTTTTACTGAATGCATATGAAAGTATTGTATACTCTACCTATAACAAAACAACATTTATTTAAAAAAAAAAATTTGTCTGTTTGTTCCGGCTAATCTCTGAAAAATCTGGACCGATTTTGATGAGACTTTTATTGGCAGAAAGCTGATGTTATAAGGGTTAACTTGTGCTACTTTTATTTTAGATTAGGGTCCCGTGCAAAAAATTAAAACCCATGAAATTGTTAACAAAGTCCGATTCAAATAGGGAAGTAATATTTTTATAATAATTTCACGCGGACGAAGATCGTGGAAAACGGCTAGTTAAAGAACAAACAAATAAAAGGTTTTTATTTGTTATTATGGCTAATGCAAGCAAATTATATTTTAGTGCGCTTTCTCCCGGTCTATTTAAATGTCTTTGTTTATCTACCACAACGTAAAGTAAAAACACAGATGATCAAAAATTTAACCAACATGGTTAGGTATACCTGACTACATAAATTACTCCATATTTAGGTACACGTATCAAATTCAATGCAAGGTTGTCATTTGAATTAAAATGACGAAACTATCCCGCGGATAAATCATTATGCTACGCTACGCTACCCACCTACTTATTGTTCAAATTCTAAATCTAATGTCAATTTTCCATGCCATTCAGCAAACAGTGTGTCAAAAATTGATGTCATGTCAGTGACGTAATAGAGTGTTTTTAAACCAATTTTGTAATAATAAAATTGTAACAAAAAAGAATACCATTTAACAAAATGTGTTTGAGTATAGGTTTGGGTGTATGGCATGCTAATTTATTGCTTTGCCTGCATGTGCATATTTTGCGGCCATATCCGCCATCCAAACAATTTTCGCGTAATCAACACTAAATATGTTTAATAACATTCAAAATATGTTTCCTTAAATTATATCTGACTAGCTTTTGCACGCGGCTTCGCTCCCATTATGGTGGGAAATTAACCCACGGGAACGTTTTAAATATAGCCTATAAAACTCAGGGATAATGAGCTTCAGTGAAAGAATTTTCTGGATAGGATAAGAAGTCCGATAATTACCATACTATATAGAAACATACGAACTTTTCCTCGTTATAATATTCGTATGGATAATGCACAAAACAAATTAGCTTGGTTCCAATTACGTGCATGAACTCAAGGGCCAAGAGCTCATTATTTAGGCGCCGGTTAAGGCCGAACCCATTCGGGCATCCCCAGAAGGCACGTGACCAAGGCCGGTCACGCACCGTCAGTGAATGAATGAATGAATGAATGAAAGAAAAAAGTAGTTCATTCGAAATAGAATTAGACACATTTTATTTTTAGAACGTCGTCGCCAGATAAATCGAGTACATTCATTTATTTGGCCTTTCACTATTTGCCGTTTTTTTTTTTGTTTTTGTGTCTGTCGTGATTATTAACGTTATAAACTTTTATATTTTCCAGTTTCTTCTACCAGTTTCTTTTCAATTTACATAAAAATCAGCATATATAATGCTCCCAAATCCTGGAATGCAGGTCTCCTCAGTGTGAAAAGGAAATGGGTAATACACCACGTTGACCTTGTGCAGGTTTTTTTTATTTTAATTTTTTTGTTATGAAGAACAAGCAAATATTCGAATACTTAGTAATAAAAACTATGTCAGTTTGAGAGAAATTCAATGGTAAAAATTTAGGTAAACAAAATTGATACCCACCGCAGTAGGTAACAGGGTATAAATTTAAAATACAGTAATTATCAAAGTTAAAGAAAATAAATCTTACCGGTCATGGAAATCGTTGTAGTGCACAATATCCAATTGATACAAGTCATTCCCGCGCAAAACATTTGCACTAACGGCTAATAAACACACACATAACAAATAATAACACCACGAAAACATTTAATAAAACTTTCAAAAACGATAATTAAAACTGAGAACAAAAAAGGGTTTACTAAAAAGTAAAAAAAAAAATGTCTATTCTAAATTTGAAGCACTAATTTCGCGACGACATTCGCCATTCAAAGTTTAAATACTACTGAACGACCAATGGACTTCATACCACTACTTGATTTTATCTGTAAACACAGCTGATCATGAAATACGCGCTCATTTTCAACCTTAAAACAATGACATAAGGTTGAAAATAGAGAACCAGTTAGAAACTGTGTAATTTTGATGGTATCCGGAGTGCCATTGAAAATCGCAGATTGTCTGTTATTAAAATACAATGCTTTGAATGATGCAGTTTCAGAATTTTTTATTACTTATCATCTACCAAGTCTTTTCCTAACGGTGTTGGACTTGGAGTCGACTTCCAATATAACTGGGAGCAGCTGAATTCCAGTATTTTATATGGAGCCAAAAATTCCCAGTGTTAAACCAAGAAATGTGAATATACATCGATTTTGTAACGTTTATAATAACGAATTTAACATAACATTACGCCTGTAATCCCGAAAAGGTAAGGCAGAGGTGTACCTAATAGTACACTAACATTTCTCATAATAACGAATTTATTTTGATAATATTAGCTCAGTCTATGTTATCTGTGGCTCAGTGAAACTAGGAAGCAACTGAAAAAAAAAATTGATCACGCTAAAACCGTCTCTTAACGGCGCGAGAGCAATGCCAAAACACTAAATATAAAATCTGGCAAGTGTGCAAAAAATAGTTCCTAAATGATGTCTGTATGTTATATTTTATTATACCTATATTTACCTGCATAACTAACAAAATATCACTTTGTACACACCCATACGAAAAAAAAGTTTCAATAAGCAATTTTCCAAAAAGATGTAACATTACATAACATCACGCCAGCTTCTCCGAAGCAATGAATTAACATCATATTCATAACGCATGTAGCATTTGGAAAAAAAAACTGTCAGAGTCAGTTTTTTTTTCTAGCTCACATCACACATGGTTACAAGCAATGCAATGCTGAACATGGTCTTGGTTTTGAATTGCAGGCTAAGTTTTTTTTTCACATAAGCAGCATCTTTTTTGGATGTGCCATGGCAATTGGGTCACAGTATTACTTGGGACTTAAGCATTACTGGCGAAATTTAAATGTAGTTGCCATCATCTTCCTAGCCTTTTCCCAACTAGGTTGGGGTCGGCTTCCAGTCTAACCGGATGCAGCTGAATACCAGTATTTTACATGGAGCGACTGCCTATCTGGCCTCCACAACCCAGTTAGTACTGGGTAATACGACACCCCTTGGTAAGACTGGTTGCCAGACTTTCGGGTCACTGACTACCTGTAACGACTGTCAAAGATCTTTAATTGAGAGCCGGGACCAACGGCTTAACGTGCTTTCCGAGGCACGGAGGAAACTCGGTATGTATGGGTGGTCACCCATCCACGGACCAACCCAGGCAAGCGCGGCTTAACCTAACGATCGACCCGAGCGAATGATATTATTTAGCCACCAGCTCCTTGACTACATATGTGTATGGCGGATACATCAATATAGCAGGATCAATCTATGTTGTCTTGTCATTATTATTTTATTTCTGATTTGCATCACAGTGACCTCTATTCCTAGTGCCGTAAGGTTGATGTCAGAGTTAAAATAACTGTGAACATACTGTAGTCTGAGCACATCTTGACATCCGTCAAGAGAAAGTAACGTCACGAGTAGGTACTAATAGATATGGTTACACTTAGCAACTTTTAAAAGTGTGTTCTACCGCTTCGGATGGCTTCTAGTCTTACCGGATGCAGCTGAAAACCAGTATTTTACATGGAGCGACTGCCTACCTGACCTCCAGAACCAAGTTAGTACTGGGTAATACGAGACCCCTTGGTAAGACTGGTTGCCAGACTTTCGGGCCACTGGTCAAAGATCTAAAAATGACAGCCGGGACCAACGGCTTTCACTATGTACCTACCAAAAATAAAATAACCATACGAAATAATGGTGAAATTATTTTAAAGGCGTTACAGTCAGTGATGCGATTTCACTTTTAAATTATGTATGCACTGAGAGAAGGTACGAGTAACTAGACATTAGAATTCATCGTGGTTAGTTTTGAATGAGCTCTTTGCAAAGATAAATTAGCTAGAGAAACTTCGTTCGCTATGGGTCGATATCTAAAAATGAAAAAAAAAAACAACAAAAAAAATCGACGATATTATTTTAGGCAGTCTCGTTGATACTGCTGAGCATGAGGCAAATTGTTATTGGGTTTTCCATCAGAAATTTCTCAGTAGCAGCCACGAAGTCTGGATTTGTGCGCGGTTGGTGGCAATAGGCTCGCCCTCTACTACATGGGACTTAAACATAACTGCAGAATTGTGGGTGTACTACAAGGTATAATCTGCATAACCTTCGATTACAGGCGTGATGTTATGTTATAAGTAAGGATCCCGATTCGCTTCGATGCCGTTATGGTGTACATATATAAGTGTGCGTCGCAGTTACATAGAGTTTCACAGAAAGAATCGACGCAGGCCTTTAAAAAAAAAAGTTTATTTGGAACAACTTAAGTTAACAGACTACACACAGGAAATACGAAGATAGCTACAAAAGTAAAGTACTGTGGCGCAGCTATCAATGCCCAATTCAAAATAAATACAATCATAGACATTGTTCCAGATTAACCTCAAAAAAGTTAAATTATAAAGGACCTCAACCACTTTGTATGGCGATTGGGCTTGAACATGAAATATATTGCACTATTATTGATTTTATTGAGTGGCTTACAGTAGGAAGAAAACATATATATATAAGAAGTTTTGTATCAAATTGGTTAAATAATATAAATAAGTCCATGTTCACGCGCAAGTCTTCATGTAAGGCGGGTTCATTATGCGGAGAAATGCTAGGGTTAACGTTTGAAGCGGGTACTGAGTCCGAGAGTAAGCCGGGGTCGTCGTTTAGAAAATCATCAGAATCCATTTTGAACAGCACAAGTCGTCAAAAATAGCTAAAGTCGAAATAATATTCTCAATACGATACGAAAAAGAGCGCAAACGCAAAGCGATAAGCGAATGACATTTTGACATTGACAATTTGACAATCAGGTCTGGGTCAGTGTTGCCAGTTCTCTGCACTGTCAGTCGAACACTCGATTTGAAATCGATTCCATCGTGTTGTGCTGTTTTATTTTGCGTAATTCTTTTGGTTATGGACCACACCGCATTACAATAAGAATCTTCAAGAAAAGCATGTGTTAATAATACCCGCTACCACGACGAACAAAACCCAAACGAACGAAGACGAATTACCAATTACGAACGATTCTTACTATTTTTCCCCGATATAGGCTAAACGACTTTCAACGTTTGTTCTACGTGGGCACGCTATAATCATGGCGGTAAGTCTCCTCTTTGAACAGTGTTAGTCAGTAAAAGTCTGACACGCTCTTCCGCTCCACACTAGAGCGGGAGAAATAAATGGATGATATTACCATCTCAAAAAAAAAATGTTGTTCTACCTACGAATAAAAAAAAAGTAAAAGTTTATCTTTTTATTCATGTAAGTATATCTTTTTATTCATTTAAGGTTAAGATGATGATGGTGATGCTGGTGATGAACCCTCCAACGGCCAGAGCAAAGCTTGGTCTTCCAGGAAAACATTTGAATTTTTCGAAGCTCTCGAATCGAAACATCAAAAATATCGATATTATTTTTTCTGTGTTTTTATTCTTTAGGCAACCCTAACTCAACGCCACTGTCACCATACAAAAACAAATCAATTAAAAATCTTTTTTATTCGTTTCTAATATTATTTATATTGACACTGCCGAATAGGGACCAATGTTCAGTAAATATTATTACTAAATTATTTATGAATTCCTTCTTTCCCAATAGGGTTGTTCACTGTTAACCCATTTTGGTTGATATCCTTTAAGGATGACAAAAAGAAATTAAAATAGTACAAAAAAGGTTACTATGTTGTATATATATATATATAGAGCGGAGGTGGGAATGACGTGTGTATTTGCGTGTGTGTGTGTGTGTGTCTACCGCGTTTATGACACCATAAGTTGCTCAGTCTCATCGTACGACAAGCACTTAAGCCATTTAGTCACATTTCTCTTCAGTACATTCCTAGTCATAGGGTATATTTTAATTCTTATATTTATGGCATTATAGAGTTTAGAGCTGGTGTGAGTGAAGTGGCGACTGACCATGGCTAACCTGCAGCGTTCAGTCTTACAGACTCTGTCGGCACGACGCTTCTTTGTAAGGGACTGAGGTTCGTATGAGAGAAGTAGGTGCTTACCTAATAGCTGTTTGCAGCACGAACCACTATCTCACTGAGAGGACGTCACAAAGTTAGTAAAGCTCAGAAGTGGGAAATCTAATAGGTATCTTAGCGAGTACTTTTAAAACTGCTCTCTGAGCCCTCTCTAGCCGCAGCATGGTTGTCTTGTGCGCTCCCCCCACATGGTTATGCAGTAACCTTTGATTTTGCATTGTCCTCAAGACAGGTCTCGCTGACTTCCATTGCACACTGCAGATCATACGTTCTCTATTGTCTGCTTATGGTTGGCCTTGGTTCTGAAAAGTATCATTCCATTGGTAATTTTTAGACTGAAACCTTCCACCCGTGACTAGATCGAGCAGTTTTCAGCAGCAAAAAATCTATTGTGTTTCCTTTACAAAAGTATTTGAATTACTTTTTCGGAATACAATACAGCGTTGCTAATTTTGTTAGGAAAATATTCCAGTCACTAACTAATTACTTATTAGGAGGATTATTACTTAGTTGGAGGAGCTCGTGGCTTAATAATAACAGCCGCTCGGGTCGATCGTCAGGTTAAGCCGCGCTTGCCTGGGTTGGTCCGTGGATGGGTGACCACCCATACATGCCGAGTTTCCTCCGTGCCTCGGAAAGCACGTTAAGCCGTTGGTCCCGGCTGTCAATTTAAGATCTTTGACAGTCGTTACAGGTAGTCAGTGCCCCGAAAGTCTGACAACCAGTATTACCAAGGGGTATCGTATTACCCAGTACTAACTGGGTTGTGGAGGTCATATAGGCAGTTGCTCGATGTAAGATACTGGTAATCAGCTGAATCCGGTTAGACTGGAAGCCGACCCCAACATAGTTGGGAAAAGGCTAGGCAAATGATGATAAACTAATTACTTATTAGCCGTACTTGTATGTGTAGGTACCTACTTGAGTAGGAACGAATGTGATAATGCCACGTTAAATCTTATTAAATAACTTTTCTTTGTTATACAGGGTGTAACGCAATAAACGAACTACCTCTAAGGTGGTGATTCAGACCATCAAACTGGAAATTTTGCCTAAAGAGAAATTTTGTCGAAAAAAAAATGTTCTTCCCTTATAAAATACCGCATCAGCTGATGCAATTAATATGAAGAGTCCATTTTTTTCGACCCTTTTTCGTTTGGGGTTGTTGTTCAGTTTGATGGTCTTCTTTGTTCTTTATCGTGTGGTTAGTGTCTAACCTGGTGTCAGAGTTTTTATGCCGCCCATGGGCCTCTGACTTGGCTTTACATGCCGTCGAGAAATATCTCTCGGGCATGCTGGTTTCCTCACGATGTTTTCCTTCACCGGAGCAAGTGATAATTATAGATTCAGTACCAATAATAATAGATAATTATACGTAGGTTTGATGGTCTGAAATAGTCTGAATCACCGCCTAAGAGCTCTTGCGCTTTTTGAGTTACACGTTGATAACTGTTTTGGAAATAACATTACATAAAGTATTTCTAATTTTGACTTGAATATAATATTCAAGTCCGTAACTAACCCCCTGTTCCCAGTAGTTTTTTTCTACTGGGAGTTTCCTTCCCAATAGACTTACTCGTAGTAAGACTTCACTAGTGTTACATTTTTAACCGACTTCAAAAAAAGGAGGAGGTTCTCAATTCGGTTGTATGTTTTTTTTTTGTTTTTTTTTTTTTTTGTGTTTGTTACCTCATATCTCCGTCATTTATGGACCGATTTGAAAAATTCTTCTTTTATCTGAATGGATCTACTTCCCTATTGGTCCCATAGAAATGTCATCAAAATCGGTTCAGCAGTTTGGTTTTGTAATCAAAATAGCTGGAAAAAATTTCATCCAAGTAAAAGAAATTGCGAAATTGATACTTGACAAGGATTTGTATGTGATACGATAACTAATAAAAAGGGTAAAATAAAAACTTTTTTGCAAAAAAAAAACCGACTTCCAAAAAAAAAAACACTAAAAAAGTGGAAAATAACTTTACTTTCCGAAGTCGGTGGCAAAAAAGTCAATGAAACAAACAATAGTCACCGACTTTTTTTTGGAAGTCGGTTTTTTTTTGCAAAAAAGTTTTTTCCCATTAGTACTACTGTAAAAAAAACAATAATACATAGACCTCGCAATTGATAGACAGTAGCAATTAAAGTTCAAGATGGGAAAAAAACTAAAATATTAATTATTTCTTTTTTTTTTTATGAAAAACAAAGAACTATTGCATTAGCTAATTAAATTGCAGTTCTAATGAAATAATATAATAATTGCTTACTCTAATAGTGGCAAACGTTTGCAAAGTGACACTTAACTACATACATATTAGACGTGCGGCGTGCCTGTATGGGTAGGTAGATCAACGAATGTGTCACTTAGGATAATTTTGGATTTCCTTAAATATGAATCGGAATAGGTGACATTATGTGTAAATTTAATATCATTATATTCTACTGGAAAGGAACACAACATGTTGACTGGTTGATTGGTAGAGAATGCCTTGTGGCATTAAGTCCGCCTATGTACCACTATTGTACATGAAGTTTAAATAAATAAATAAATAAAAAAAAACATGTTGGCAAGCTAGCTTGGTAAACCTACTTTTAAAAAATACTTCAAAAAACAATTTAAAAATGTTTATTGTAAAAAATCTAGCATTGCTTAAATATGCTTATATATTTAAGCTTATATACTAGGCATTTTCTGTCCCACTGCTGTACAAAGCCCCCACCCATTCAAATCAAACTCAAATTTTATTTTTTTTGCAAACATGGGTAATTGGTACATAGATGTTTTCTTATATACCTAATATAGTCCTCCATATTCAACCACGTCGCATGGGCATGCAAATAATGTTCCCACTCCTTTACACTTTCCAGTTTTCCCTGGGTTTTGTCTTCTTCGGCTAATCAGCCAGGGCCGAGTCCAAATAGTCACACTTGGGTTTCTTGGGCCTGCCTCGGATGCGCGGAACATAACTGGAGAAATACCTATGCGGATGTGCTGTAGGGTCCTCCCCTGCCTAGCCCTTGGAGGAAACACCAGGCGTGATGTTGTATTGTGTTTCTAAAGGACTCGAAACGAGGTAATTATGAAAACTTTATAGATACGAGGATATTTAGAGGAATAAATACTATTAATCATCTTGACATTGAATTGTCTTGTCTTTCCATGAAATTATAACACAATAATCTAAGTAATTGGATGTGAAAGAATTTGATGCCATCATTGTTTAAAGATTGAGCGATAATCATCTAACAACGAGGCTGTACCTTCAAAGCTAGCTACTTATTTGTGAAAACTTGTAATTGGCCATATTGTTGTTACTAACCAAACTATTGTGTCTGCTTAGCTGTAAGTTTTCCGAAAATAATATCACTACATATGTACCTAGTATAAAACAAAGTTGCTTCCCTCTGTCTGTCCCTATGGATGCTTAGATCTTTAAAACTACGCAACGGATTTTGATGCGGTTAAAATGATTCAAGAGGAAGGTTTATAGGTATATTTAGTATCAGCATTGCACCCGTGCGAAGCCGGGGCGGGTCGCTAGTAATAAAATAAAGATAGAAGTGTAATAACAAGCTGAACTGTATTAGAAACTTGAAAACGTGTGATCACTTGAACAAAATATAATCACAATGGGAACACCGCATAGAGGTTGACCATAGACATTAGAGCAACCACAGATAAATAAATATTATCCTTAGAGCTTAGGCATATTCTATACTTACATCATACTATTTTTATATAAAGCAACAAACTGATGGTGATGATAGAGTTAAATGTAGCAGTCAGTCCTTACGAAGTCATCATCATCTGCCTAAGCTTTAACCAACTTCATTGGTGTCAGCTTCCAGGCTAACTGGATGCATCATCGCTTCACATCAGGCGAGCTTCGGCCAAACGCAACCCTATTTAGTAAAAAAAAATGCAGCTGAATACCAGTCCTTATCACGGAGTGGCTGTCTATTTGACCACCACGATCCAGTTTCTGCGCACCACGATACCTCCTCTGCTGATTCGCGAGCTGCCAACGCGGTAGAACTAGAAAAATGAGATGAAGGAAAGAAGCCAGGTAAAAAAAAGTTTATGGTGTGCCTATTTAAGAAAACAGCTGATCAAGATGACGAGAAGAGGCCATTGCCCCATCAATATGCACTAAACGCATGTATGGTACATACAATTGTGTAGTATAATAATGCAACATGCAATCGTTATAAGTGGTTGGTAATCCAAGGTTCGAATACTCTCATAAAAATAATAAATGATTGTCCGACTGACCTTGCGGCAAAGCCCTTTGTCCCTTCACTTTATTAGTAAGTTAAGTAACTTGTACTCAATCAAGTTAATCTGTGTGCAATATTATCATTACATTAATGGCTATTCATCAGTTACGATGCAATTGTTGAACTGGTTCTGGTTGACTTGCTCTGACCCGTGTAACTTCGTCTGTGTAACATTTTTGATTGATGCTCGGCTCCTATTGGTCGCAGCGTGATTATATAGCCTATAGCCTTCCTCGATAAATGGGCTAAATCCAACACTAAAATATTTTTTCAATTCGAAACAGTAGTTCCTGAGATTAGCGCGTTCAACCAAACAAACAAACTTTTCAGCTTTATGACCGACCAAGAACAATTTATGATCTGGAATCGTAGAACTAACATGCCTCAATGCTAACAATCTCTATAAAGTGCTTTCTCACACTCGTATCTATAAACAAGTCAGTGTTTACTGGAGTAAATGATTTTTATTTTAAGATACGACTTTTATTATGTAGTTTAGTAATTGCATGAAATTAAGTTAGAATTCTTAGCTTTGCTTACTTTGACGGTTCTTACTTCGTTTAAATTCTTGTCTATATCATAAAAAAATTGCACAAGTACTTAAGTAATTACTTGAATTTGAGTATAGATAAGGGTCAGACTGTCCAGAAGTTTTTAGTTCGCCATACAATCATTTAGTGCTGAGAATTTCTGAGGGGACGGCGCGTACGCAGTCCCCACTACCAAAAATTACGCATCCGAGTTATCCACATTAGGGATAATCGCAGGGGTCAACCTAACCGCAGTGCAATGGAAAGGCCTCGCCCTGGGGGAACCGCCGTCTTGATCACGGTATCCCCTATGCCAGGTAAGTATGAATTCACTACAGTACCGCGCGAGGGTCGTTCAACGGCGGAGAATCTTAACACCGCGATTCAGAATCGTGACGTAAATGTACAACGCCATCTAGTTAGAAATAGCGGTACTAACGCGCACGCGCGGCTACGATATAGTAGGTACTCTTGTTTGTTATTATTACATAAGCTGTAAACTACAATAGTGCCGTACATAACTTGTAATATAACTATTATCTAGCAAAATCGTGACTTACGGAAGGATAATATCTGGCGATCAAAATGGCTTCCATCTGTCATTAGTGATGTTCACATGAAGCAATTCTCTGTCGTATGTTGATTTTGAAATACTTACTGTTACAATGACTCGCTGACGATGACTTGTTCAATTCACTTGCAACTGCGCAACTAATTAACACAAATGTAAATAAATCTTTAGATATCAGTTATCATTATCACATTCATAAAAAAATATCATCATAAGTAATTCATTTCATTTCATTTAAGAAATTTTAAGTAAAATTTTAATTGTACCTATTCAATTTTATGGCGTTGTCACTATGGTGAATGCTGCGTATAGGTAACTGTAATAGGTATGCCTACATACCAGCACTTTTATATATTTTTTTATTGTCTTATAATCATATAACAATGTTTAGTATGTAGGTAATGCTGTTGGTGTACCGAAATAAACAATGGTTAACACAGCAATGGCATTAATAGATAAATGGTTAAATATTATTATTATAGCTAGCCCGTACTGTTCCACTGCTGGGCAAAGGCCTCCCTCCATTCCTTCCAACGGTCACGATTCTGTGCTACGTCTTTCCAGTTCTCAAGGAAGTCATCCAGTTCGTCCCGCCATCTCCTTCGTGGTCTGCCGCGACCCCGTGTCACTGTTTCAGGGCACCAATCCTGAGCTTTACTGGTCCACAGCTCGTTCGGCATGCAGATGATGCAGACATGTTCTGCCCAGTCCCATTTAAGTTGGGCAGCCTTTTAAGAAACGTCAACGATTTGCGTTTTGGAGCGCAGTGTAGTGTTTCGAACATGATCTGTTAATTTTACACCTACGATGTGTAACATGCATGTGCTCCATAGTACGTTGGCAAAACTTGAGTTTGGACTTTTGGATGTCAGTCAAATTCCAATTTACACCGAAAAAACACCAACTTTTGTACAAGTTTATGAATAAGGTCAGCACATACCGATGAAGACGTAGAACCCTACTACATACTACGTGTGGTCTTGTCACCCAATCATGTGACGAAAACATTGGCCCCTGGCCCGTGGGCATTGGGGCTTTACCGCTAAACTAGGAAGGAAAAACGAAAAAGACCGAAGCAAAGAAACCCTCGGCCGCTGTGATAGGCATTCATTTAGATTTAGATCACCGGCTAAGGTGAAGCACGTTCCAATCTCGGTCATGTCCACACCACTTGGTTTCCAATGTCACGTACGCCGTTATCATTTGGAAAAGAACTCAACATTTGAAACAACCTTGAGACTAGACAATCATTTGAAACGTTGTGAGAGTCTAAAATGTAATAGCATCACGAATCACGCTTTCAATTTGATAGTAAATTAATTTTGACAAAATGTTTTTAGTCGCTTGGCCATGAGGTGCATGTCAAGCAAAATGCGTGTTGTTTGAGTGAGAGCAGAGTAAACAAATGACGAGACGAGAGGCGAGGAGATGTGTTGTAAACCCGCCCTGTCAAAACTCAATGTGTCAAACCAAACATCGTAATGGCGGCCCTGGGTGTGCACCATAGACAAGGATACATTTACCGATTAGAATGATCGATAATCGTTATTTTGAAAACCACCAGTAGAATTGCGGTAATAACATTTCTCGTCTCCGCTTAGTTTTAGTGTGATGTCTCGTAATTGTTAAGGCTAGCGGAGACGAGAAGAGATTTGAGGGCGAAAAGGGCGTGCGGTGGACGGTGTGGTGTGTGCGGCGCTGCAAGATGTGTGCTGTGAGCGGCGTGCGGTGGACGGTGTGGTGTGTGCGGCGCTGCAAGATGTGTGCTGTGAGCGGCGTGCGGTGGACGGTGTGGTGTGTGCGGCGCTGCAAGATGTGTGCTGTGAGCGGCGTGCGGTGAACGGTGTGGTGTGTGCGGTGCTGCAAGATGTGTGCTGTGAGCGGCGTGCGGTGAACGGTGTGGTGTGTGCGGCGCTGCAAGATGTGTGCTGTGAGCGGCGTGTGGTGAACGGTGTGGTGTGTGCGGCGCTGCAAGATGTGTGCTGTGAGCGGCGTGCGGTGAACGGTGTGGTGTGTGCGGCGCTGCAAGATATGTGCTGTGAGCGGCGTGCGGTGGACGGTGTGGTGTGTGCGGCGCTGCAAGATGTGTGCTGTGAGCGGCGTGTGGTGAACGGTGTGGTGTGTGCGGCGCTGCAAGATGTGTGCTGTGAGCGGCGTGCGGTGAACGGTGTGGTGTGTGCGGCGCTGCAAGATGTGTGCTGTGAGCGGCGTGCGGTGAACGGTGTGCCGCTTGGAGAAAAGAGAAGATCTCTCCTCTCCGCTTTGCACATCTCCGCACAGCTTCGGAGCATACACCCTAGTTTTTACGCACCTCATCTCCTCTTCGCTTCGCACATCTCTGCTGTTATTGTCGCAATAAGCGGGTGGCTTAAGCATGTAGCTCAATGTCAACGATTAAGGAAGTTAGGTCATCAACTCATCATGCATGACGGTCAACCTAGGTCATAATAATATAGCACGCTCCTCCCGATAACTCACTATCAGTGGCTTATCAGCTTCCGGAAGTCAAAGATATAAAGATTCTTTGTCGCTTCATCTTTGAGGTCTTTGTGTTTCTTTTTTCGTTGTTTTTTTTTCCTTCAAATGCACGTGTAATGTTAGAAATGACTTAGTTTAATATTGATGATCTACCCATTTATTTAAAAACCAGCCACAAATGGTGTTGTTTGCCGACGATACTTCTTTAATATTTAAGATAAACAGACGTGCCACAATTCTTGACGTAAATAGCGCCCTACTGCAGGTCCATAATTGGTTTACCGCGAATAATTTAGTATTAAATGGGAAAAAAACTAAGTGCATAAGATTTGCCCTACCAAATGTCAAAACTAGTGATTGTGACATAGTATTGAATCAAGAGAAACTAGAATTCGTCGATGAAACTGTTTTCTTAGGGATCTCGCTCGACTCAAGGCTACAATGGGGTCCTCATTTAACATCTCTTGCAGGACGGCTGAGGTCAGCAGCATATGCTGTTAGGAAAATCCGTCAATTTACTGATGTAGATACCGCGAGGCTAGTTTATTTTAGTTATTTTCATAGTATTATGTCTTACAGTATTTTACTATGGAGATGGGCTGCAGACATCGAGTCTATATTTATTCTGGAGAAAAGAGCCATCGGGGTCATATATAATCTATTTAGGCGCGATTCTCTAAGAGAACTGTTTAAGGAAATTAATATCATGACAATACCTTGCCTATGAAAACTTCATGTACGTTAGGAAAAATCTGCATTTATTTAGTAAAAGAGGCGACAGACACCACTATAATACTAGAACCAGGGACCATCTAGTTCAGCCAGGTTTTAGGCTAGCTAAAGTAGACTCATCTTTCATGGGGTACTGTTTAAAATGTTACAATAAAATGCCTCCCGGCATTCTACAACTGAATGAGACGAAATTTAAATCTTGTATAAAACGCAATCTATGTAGGCAAGCGTATAAGTTGGGAGATTACATTTACATTGATGATAAAAATGCTTGGCTCAATGCTGGTTCTGCTCCACAACCATAGGGGTAAACTTATTGGTTACCATGGGAAGTTATAGTGGAAGCTGCAGAAGATTGTAAACATATCTTTGCATTGTATAGATTCAATCCCTTAGTATTGTATAATTGCATAGCACATGTGTGAGTACTATGTACGATAAAGCTACCATTTACATCTTTTATGGACTCGCATTTTCCCTGGTGGTTGAGAGAATGTCATGCTCACTAAAATGTCTCGCTGATGGTGGCGCGTGTGTCGGGTCGTTTAGTTCCCTTCAAAATGGTTAAATTGAATGATGGCTGATCCATGCGTCATGTGAGTGAACGGGCGCTGTCAGTAGGGACTGGTCATCTCGCAGCTGCCATGGATTATTGTATTTTTGAATTGTTGATTTTATCTTTTTACTCTAGACGCTCTTACTCGCACGTCTTTCTACATCGTTCTCACATAATATGTATATGTATAATCTCGACATGAATGATGTAACCAAGATTTTCTTGTCCATTCTTATCCATAGGATCTACGCTTTCGAATGGGCAACTACAGTACTTTCACAAGTTATTATGCCCTGTTACTGGGACTGTAGCTTAGTTTATTTTTTGTGTTTTGACATTCAAAAGTGCCTGTAATGGTCAAATTGAAATAAATGCTTTGAGTTTTGAGTTTTTTTTTGAGTTTTATTGTATACTGCTTTAAAACCAATGAAAGAGTGGTTCCATCATCGAGGAGTAAAAAAAGTGTCGATTGACCAGTCTGTAGTTAAGTATTTTTCAGACTTCAAAAAAAGGAGGAGGTTCTCAATTCGGTTGTATTTTTTATTGTGTTTGTTACCTCATATCTTCGTCATTTATGAACCGATTTGAAAAAATCTTCTTTTGTCTCAAAGGATATACTTTCCGATTGGTCCCATAGAAATTTTATCAAAATCGATTTGGTAGATTGATTTTTAAATCAAAATATATGGTAAAAAAATATGTTAACCAAGTAAAAAAAATTGCGAAATTGATAGTTGACAAGGCTTTGTGTGTGATGAAAAAAAAGGGTAAATTAAAACTTTATTGCAAAAAAATACGGTAATTACGTCAAACAAATTATCTTCAAATAAATTGTAATGAACAGATGGGCTAAAATCTTCACACAGTGGGTGCCTGAAGACGGTCGTCGTCACCGAGGCAGGACTAAGAAACGCTATCGTGACGATTTGGACCCCTTCCTGACTGATTGGCCAGAGAAGGCAACTCACCGGGAGAATTGGAAAGGAATGGGCGAGGCCTTTGCTCAGCAGTGGGGCAGAATAGGCAAATTTTTTTTTTTTATGGAAGTTAGCCGTGGAGTTGCGGACATCAGATCGATAAACAATACGAGTACAGTAGAAACCCAAAGCATTAAATTTCAAATAGTCCTTTTTACAGGCAAGTTTGAATCGTCAAAAACAAGAAAATTAAGCACCAGTCCAACCACAGGCATAATAACTGTGAAAAAACTGTCGTTGCACATATAAAAGCGTAGATCTCTATGGAGAAGACTGCTCACATTTACAATTGTCGCTTGTAAACCGTAACTTAAAGACATAATTAAACAATACTTTAAATAAAAAGCTCATTCCGCACTGTCCATATTGTAATTTAATTTTACATACTGCATTCCCAAAACATATCTTCTCACACACAAAGGCATGCGGTGTCGTCACAAAGGATAAGTGCTTTTGGAAACAAGAGACGCTCTGGCGTAAAAACCACTGCATTAAGTTCATTGCATACGTTGGTATAAGCACTGGGCATACGAAATCCGGTTTTGGGTCCCATAGTAAAATATACACGCTGAAATTTAAATGGTTGTTTTCCCGCAGCGAAAAGATTTTGTCTTAGTTATACAACCAATTTATAAAGAAACTAAATGTTATAAACCAAAAATGGCAGATTAACAATCGTGAAAAACTAAACTCGAAAGCGACATCAAACCGATGGTAATACCTCGCGATACCTAGCGCCCGCGCCGACCGGCCGCGCGGTCATTGACCCGCGTGTTTGTCAATCAGCTGATACCTACACCTGAGGTAGTGTAACACAGTACCCAATCATAATAATAAGCTTTACCCAACAAGTGATTCAAATTTGCCCTTCATACTTTTACGGGCTTAGGACCGTCATAAATACTTTTTTAGCTACAACTTACTGAAAACGTAACTAAAAACAAGTTTATAATCTAAAAAAAATAATTTTCTGAATTAGATAATAAAGTAGGTATTTAGGGCGCATTTAAAAAATTTGAATCAACTTATTTACAATAATTTTAATTACCTAACCTACTCAAATGTTCGCTATTTACAATAGTAGGTACTTACACTTCCCGATAACGGAGTAATTGTTCGAAGTGCAAGCCACTTCGTTGTATACACAATCGAGCACGTTTTAATTGATTGTCTCTTAATTTTAATAAAGTGTCTCTGTCACGTCTAACGATATTAAAAGCGTCCACTATCGCAGATATTAAAGCGTCGCGAGTTTCGTGTTCTTCACGATACACCAGGCGCTTGAGCTCAGACCACAAGTAAAAGTCCAACGGAGTCAGGTCCGGGCTTCTTGCTGGCCAAGGCACTGGCCCACCGCGTCCGATCCAGCGTTGGGGAAACAGCGAGTGCAGGTGCTCTCGCACGGCGCGCTGATAATGAGCCGGGCACCCGTCATGCTGGTAGTGCAGATTGTCCATGGGCACCGCTAGCGGAACGTCGTCTAATAAGTCCGGGATAACGTTACGTAGCATTTCGAGGTATGTTCCACCTGTCAAGTGTCCTGTCACGAAATGCGGTCCAATGAGGTGACCATTAATTATGCCGGCCCACACATTAACACTAAAACGCACTTGATGAGCACACTCGCGGATAACATGTGGGTTATTCATTGCCCAAAAATGTTCGTTACCCTGGTTGAAGATTCCAACTCGCGTAAACGTTGCTTCATCCATCCACAAAATGTTCAGATTCTGATTTTCGATGAACCACTGACAAAATGCAATTCTGTTTGGCGCGTCGTTTTCGTGGAGGTCATGAACTCCGCGAAAATGATAAGGATGCAGTCCTTCAGAGTTGAGCAGTTTCCAGACGTAGTATTGGCTTACGCCAAACCTAGCTGCCGCCATTCGCGTACTTCGACGAGGATCCCGTTCGAAGTACTCGATGATCTCCTCGTCGAGCTCTGGCGAAAGAACGGCCGATCGACCTCTGCCCTGTGCATGTGCTGGCACCTGGAACTGCCCATGATCGAGTAGCCGTTGTGTCGCCGCTACGATCGTCCGGGCCTGTGGGACTTGGGGGTTCAGAACCCCGCGAAGACGGAGCGACTGCAAGTGTTGCGGCTCGGCGTAAAGTCGCCGGGCAGCATGGGAATTATAATTAACCCTAGCGTACAGTTGCACCATTGTGACGTACTCTAAATTGCTAAAACTGTAATGTCGATCCATTATACTGAAAAGATAACGCGTGCTGCACTTTCGACGTTCACGGGACAACTGTGAACTAAGGAGAGCGCGCGGCGTTCCGGCGCCGGCGCCGCGCTAACACAATAGGGAGCCGGCGAATTACAAACGAAGCCGCGGCTTCGTTTGTAATTCTTGCGTGCAGGCTATTTTATGCCGTATAACTACCACAGAGCGCTTATTTAGCTTTGAACATTTATGAATTGTTCTTTACTTTGTCGGCAGCGCGGCTGTGTTTTGTATTGTTGCATGTAAGTTAGTTTATGCCGTATCACGACGCGTGAGAGCTTATTTTGCTTTGAACATTTTATGAATGGCTCTTCGCTTTGTCGGCGGCGCGTGCGATTCGAGTAGTACCTACAAGTTCCGTCTAGTGTTACTACTGTTTCTCACGCTTTCGAGTTGACTAATATTTTTTTTAATTACTTTAAAACAATTTTTTTTTTTTTTTTACTTTTACTCTATGTTTCGCTAGTACTATCGATGGCAAGTTGTTCTGCCTCGGGAAAACAACCATTAAAATTTCACGCTGTATATAGCGAAACCCGGATTTTACTATGAGGCCGAAACGGGTTTCGATGCCCTAATAAGCACTGCACGGGATTAGCATGGACTCTTGCTCGTTCATCTCCAAAGAGATCTACTAATACTAATAACAGCCATATCTATAAACAAGTCAAAGTGAATACTTGACTAAAAGTAATAACTTAAGATACGATTTTTATTCTATAGTTTAGTAATTGCTCGAAGTCAGAACCGACGCAATTTAGAATTTTTAGCTTTGCTTTCTTTGACGATTCTTACTTCGTTTAAATTCTTGTATATTGCATAAAAATGGTTGCATAAGTATTTACTTAAACTCAAGTAATTACTTTAACATTACCATACCTAGATACCAGGGTTAGCTTCAAATTCCCGAGTGTCTTGCCGACTCCTTGACAGTTGATAAATGGTTTACTTAATAGAAATAAATGCGTTGAATTTTGAGTCGGCTGTTCAGAATTCTTCTTTGAAACTCCATATCTACCAATTGTAACTCACAACAAAAATAATAATGAAACAAACAGAGCTAACCGACTCAACCCTACAGAGTACGATTCCCTCTAACATCTAGAACATCAGCCAAAAAAGACTCCTTTTAAAAACATGAATGCAATGTTCATACTTCCAATGAAATTCATAGCGAATGTCGCCACCCACGTCCTCAAAACGCGAATAAAAAATAATAAGTAGTCATTCGAAGCTTGGAGTATAGAAAGATGGAGGATCTGGTACAATTTATGACTTCTTGAACCTCTAAGATGATCAATGCTATGCTTAAGCATCATGCATGCCATTCATGCCTAGCGCATCCCGCCAGGGTAACCCACGAAATTCAAATTTTCTTAGGTTTATCGCAATTTGCAGGTCAGTTTCGGGCTGCATGTTAAACAAAAAATCATTCGCGACCGTAACACCTATTTGGCTACAGAATCCTATTTAATGAGTTTTTTTATGAAATAGTCAATAAATGGAATTAAATAAACTTAGAGGGTTGTATTGATTATTTTAATGATTATAACTTGTGATGTGGTGTTGAAATAGCATGAGGTCCTGAATTCGATTCCCGGGTCGGGCAAATTATTATTGAGTTTTTCCATCAGGAATTTATTAGTAGCAGCCACGGAGTCTGGATTTGAGCCCGGTTGGCGGCAATAGGCTCGCCTCCTATTACATGAGACTTAAACATTACGAAATGTGGGTGTACTATTAGGTACACCTCTGCCTAACCCTTCGGAGATTACAGGCGTAATGTTATGTTCTGTTAAGCCATATTTGTTACGGTCGCGAATCATAACAATATTTTTATCATCTTACAACTTGACACTGATCTGCAAATTGCATCAAAATTAAGGAAAATTTGAATTTCGCGGGCTGCCCTGGCGCTTTCACGGTATTGCTGACTGGCCAACTGATTTGATTAAGCCCTTTGACCTAGACTCCCAACCAGATGGACCGACTGTAGAAAGGCAGAGGTTAGAGTACCGTTGCGCAGCTTAGGGGAAACATATGTTCAGCAGTGCACTGCCATACGCTAATTTGTCTTGACGATGTCATCGTGTCGATCGAAATACAACACAAGAGTGTCCTTTTTGTTACATGACCGTACTTTTAATGGAACGCATCCCTTTGAAAATCTTGTGAAGTGCTAATCACAAGGTGCAACGATCTTACTCAAGGAAAATCTTACTGAAGGTACAATTCTACCGCAACCGTGAATTGCAGCAGCATGACTGACTTCTGTGAAAACGAGAACAGGCGGAAATGACGCCATCTTATCTACGAAAGCGTCACTACCGGCTTCTCTTTTCCTTGGTCATTATAATCTGGATCGGTTGAAGGTTCGAGTAAATCGGTTTCTTCTAGGCCGCATCATCGCTTCACATCAGACGAGTTGCGGAAAACGCAAGCCTATCATTAAATAGTTTAAAACAAAGTCCCTATGTATGCTTAGATCTTTAAAACCACGCAACGGATTTTGTTGCAGTTTTGTTTTTGATAGATAGAGTGATTCAAGAGGAAGTTTTGTACGTATACGTATAATACATGCATATTATAGTAGAGCAAACATTAGTATCTACATTGCACCCGTGCAAAGCCGGGACGGGTCGTTTAGTATAAAAAGTTACTTAAAAACGAGTTGGTTATGGCGATTGAGCGGCTTTTCCGTACCCTCATGAATAGTAGGAAAAGAAAACTTATCCATAGTGGAATAGAAGCGTTTCTTTGGCATATCCACCCACCTTTCTAAAGTCCACGGACATAACTGTTTTTTTATTGCAACATATAATTAAATTTTAGGAGGAAGTGTGGATTTTTACGAGTCCCGCACTACCGACTCGAAAATGAAAATTCCTGAGAAAATATACTGGCGGGAGCTACCTCATGAAACTTGTGTTTATCATTCTACTTTGGTAGTTAATTAGGGGCACTTCGTTCTACTTAGAGAGGGCTTTTATGGGGTTGTGAATAGATATTATTTGGAGCAGGGAAAAGCGTTCATTTCTCTTGAATTTTTATTGAATTGGACTGGCTTTTTGGCTTGACTATGATTTGTTTTCTAGATCTACGAAGGGAAGAGAACCTGGACGAGACAAAAGGAGTATAATACGTAGCAGGTGGCGCTCTGTAGTTTCTGACAACCCTCTGGGGGAAAGGCGTATTTTTAACCGACTTCTAAAAAGCAGGAGATTGTCAATACGATTTACGTGATTCTTTTCGAGCCGTTTGGCGTTGAAACTCTGGGACCGTGGGATCCGAGTGCTCACAGCCGTTTTAAAGAAATTTCAAAGCGCTTAGTTGACACTTCCCGTGACCCAAAGGCTGGCTTTTACCTTGGCCAGAGGCTAAGCGTTGCCATACAACGTGGCAACGCCGCCGATCTCTTGGGGACATTACCAGTTGACAGCGTTGAGGAGTTTTTGGTGGCATTTTTTAGTTTATTGTTATTTTTAACCAACAATTAAATTAACTAAATCTAAACGTAGTTTAAATGAACTAAAACTAACAACGTAATATGGGATGCCCAGACAACTTCGTAATACGTAACTATACTTCCAATTATGTATGTTTCATCAACCCACATTTTTCACAATAGCATTGATCATCACTAACACACACATTGTGACCTAAAAATTCCGTCTCACCGAAGCCTACTTCTCAGATCTCGCCAGTTTTCTCAAAACACACAATGGGCAAAGGTGTCAAATATGGATGCGTCTTCACTCTCATTAGGCTTGCGACACCCGACCAGACCATTTACCTGATGGAGTTTTTTTTGTATTTTTGCATAAATATACGACGAGGGTACGCCCGCACTCGTTCGGGGGAAAAAACTGAAACACGCCTTTTTAGAAAGCGGAAAAAGATTCTTTTTTACGGTAATGGCCAGCGTTTTTGATGGCACGTGGCGTTATTTTTTTACTTTTTAGGGTTCCGCAGACAACGAGGAACCCTTATAGTTTCGCCATGTGCGTCCATCAGTCTGTATGACAGAAAGCTGTAATTTGGCATGGGTAAACATAAATCATTTTTTAATTGCTAAAATCCGCTTGCTATAAATGCGTAGTAGGTACCTATACAAGGTGGCACCGACAATACGACAATAAATTAAACTGCGTATACCTCATGACGTTCCCAGTCTGCATACAAAAATTCAATCGAATATATCCAGTAGTTTAGCCACAGGACATTATTTTTCATATTCATAATTTTTATTTTTCTTCATTGATGTAGTATTTTATTAGTAGTCTAGCACCGACAGGTTAAAGACCCCCGCATCGATATAAATGTTAGGCTCAAAGGCCGAAAACGCTCATTGAGCGAAAAAACCGACCACATCGTGATGTGGCAATTTCAAAACGACCACTAAGCGAAATTCGCGTCGTGGCTCTTTTAAAAATGACCACATTGCGATGTAGCAAACACAGAAACGACCACGAAGCGGTCTAAATTCGGGTTGCGGCTGTTTTGAGTTTCGAACAGCCACAACCCGAATGTAATGACATAAACACTAACATAAACACTAACATAAACACTAACATAAACACTAATCAATCAACACGGTAATTAAAAAACCGAAACCAATACCTACCTTAAATGGTCCAGACGCGAACTATACCTCAGGTTAGTAAACCAATATTTATAAAGGGTGTTGTATTTTGTTAACCGTTTAATACCATTTAGGTTGTTTGAAAAAAAAATATTTAAGTTGGTAGGATTTATTTGATACTCGTAGTTTAAAAATATCCCTATGAACTAGTATTACCAGTGTTTTCATTTATTGTCATATTGTCGGCGCCACGTTTACTAAATAACGATGTTAAAAGCAAAACTATCACACCTATGTAGGCTTTACAAGTTAACGTGTAGGTTATAGTCGACCAACTTATATGATGTACTTGGAGAACATTTTTTTCCATGCAAATTTTCAACTGCAAATGAAAGTTTGTTGTTGGGATGAAATGTATAGTAATTATTCACCCCTACTACGCGATGAAACCCCTCACTGTGTGTTCCGATATTTAGGTACGCACATGACAGTGTTTCTATACTAATACTATAAAGAGGAAAGATTTGATTGTCTGTTTGTTTGCATTGAATAGGCTCCGAAACTAGAATTCTTTCACCGTTGGGAAGCTACACTATCTCCAAGTGACATAAGCTATATTATATTTTCAAAAAAATTAGGGATCCTTACTAAAACTCCAATAATGTAACCCAAGGTGTAAAAAAAATGACCTAAAAAATACCTTACATCGCGTGCGCTTCTAAAACTATTGATGATAGAACAAAACAATGTACTACGACTTTGCAGAACACATCATTATCTACATAAAGTGTCGCGACAGCATATGTCTAACTTGTATGTATATGTCACAATAATTGTTCTTTTATTTTAAAAATGTAATTGAAATGCTGCCGGTAGAAAAGGCTCTTTATTTGTTTCTTGGTAGTAATTCTTATCAAAATAAAAAAATCAAGACTGCTTCAATACCATCATATAACTTTTTGAATTATTCAATTCGAACATTCCATTCGAAAGATATCACGAGTTCAAAAATGTAAGTATTAGAAAAAAGTCGCGTGGTCGCCGCTCACTCCGCTCGGCTTACTATGCGATGTAGGCTTCACTGAGGTATAGGAGGGTAGTCAGTGTTACGAAATTCGGCTACGCAGCGGTCAAAAAGTTAAATAATAAGTTTTATGGCTTTTTTACGCTTATTTATAGTTGTTTATTTCCACAAAACGGCACGGAAGTAACAAACATCGAGAGTAGAGTGCGCTATCTTCGACGGAGACACCATGGCTTGTCTGCGTGAAACAGCGTTACTCAGTGCTTCTAGCAAATCTTCGTACAGCAGGTGTAGATCGTGATGCAAGGACAGCAGCATCCACCGCAGCAGCCACCGCAACATCCGCAGCCTCCGCACATTTTGATTCTATGGGTAGGTAATGAGTACTTTTATCAAAAAGATCCTAAAAATAGGTCAAGATAAAAGAGTAGGAGAAATAGGTCAAGATAAAGTTGTGGTGTGGAAAAAATCACAATTTTTTTTAGTAGGTTTTTAGAAAATTAGAGTAGTTGGGAGTTTTTATTATAATTATGTGTACTACGCAAGCGATTTGATTGTAGTTATGATCTTTGTACAAACATTAGAAATAAAAATAAACAATCGAATATAAAAAATTACAAAAAAAAAATATATAAAAATTATAATAACAAAAAAGAAATAAAAATATTTATATCTAAACTTTCTTTATAATGTACTCCTTTTTAGTAAAAGAAGGGTGTCTGCGTGTGAGTGTGTTTGTGTTAAAATTTAGAATTTTTGAAATTTTTGTTGTATACCCGTGCGAAGCCGGAGCGGGCCGTTAGTTTTTATATTTTTAAATGTTTTCTTTAATTGTTTTATACGTGAATATTTGAAAATGTAAAAAATAAGAAAGAAAAATAACTGAAGAAAATAATAAATGATAATTTATTAATTGAATCTGGTCTCTAAAATATAAGTACATGTGTCATAAATAATGTAAATGTTTGCATGTTTGAATGGTAAAATATGGCTGAACTCTGCTATTTATAACAACTGTTGTGACCCATATTTGAAAAATAAAATTCTATTCTATCCCATCCTATTCTGTCCCGTCCTATCCCGTCCTATCCCGTCTTATCCCGTCCTATCCCGTCCTGTCCCGTCCTATCCCGTCCTACCCCATCTTATCCCGTCCTATCCCGTCCTATCCCATCCTATTCCGTTCTATCACGTCCTATGCCGTCCTATCCCATCCTATCCCGTCCCGTCAAATTTTTGTTAAATACCCATGCGAAGCCGGGACGGGCTGCTAGTCTGATAATAAAGACGATGTAAGTTCCGTGTTGAACTTCTATGCGTATGCTTGCTAAATACTGAGGACGCTGATTGTGTACTTTACGGAATATGGCGGGGATTTCAGTTTGAGCGCAATTATTTGCGTCGTCGAATTTGTGAAAAAAACGTGAAAATATACTTATTTGCCGTCCTCAATATTACCTATGTACATTCAGGATACTTACCTATTAAGCGAATTCATTCTTATATATATATTTTTTTTATTTCGACTAATCTTGGTATAGACGTGTGCTGCGGAGGAATGAGGAAATGTTGAGTATGAATGTGAGATGGCTATAACAGTAGAGCTGAATACCAAAGAAACGATGGATGGACTGTGTGAAGGATGATATGGCTAGAAAAGAGGTGACTGTAAAAGAGAAGTATGGAAGAAGAAGACATAAAAATAAATAAATAAATAAATATCGCTGGACATTACACACAGCGCCATCTAGTGCCACACTAAGCAACGAGGCTTGTGACGTGGACACCAGATAGTTGATATACTACATAGATACTTTTTGTTTGTAAATACATACTTATTATACATATAAACATCCATGACTCGGAAACAAATGTCTATGCTTAACACACAAACACATGCTCCTACCGGGATTCGAACCCGCAACCCTATGAACGTAAGGCAGCCTCACTACCGCTGCGCTATTCGGGTCGTCACATGCTGTGGCGACCCCAAATAAATTGAGGTAAGGGCAAGAGAATGATGATGATTCTTATTTCTTTACTTCTGCGCTGAATTGCGGTCCCACGCGATGCAACTTGTCACGTGGTCGCAATTAGGTTCGAGATGACTTTTTTATTTTTTTGGTGTGTGTGGGTTTGCACTTGACTCTAGTCTAGGTCAAAGGTGACAGAAACAGAGTTGACGATGGAGCGAGCTCACCCAGAAGAAGCCTGTTTACTCTAACTTTGAAGAGATTAGGGTTGAATGCGTTCGTAAACACAGACGCAGGCAGAGAGTTCCACTCCTTTGACTTGTCAGCATACTGTAAACAACCTTCTTTGATCGGTTCCTCGTCTCTGTAGCAAGTCGCGATTCGCCCTAATATGTCCTAACGATAATATATAATGCTAAGGTATTAGGCTCTACTTTCTATGTGGGAAAAGAAACACGATTTTTCTTTTAATAATATTTTTTACTCCTTTTTAATATCTCTTATAATAGTATAGGCTAAGAGCTCATAAAAGACTAAAATTAAACCATCTTAAATGAAAAGAGCTTTACTGGCAGGCAAACAATGGACGAAGCGAATTAATTTCAGCAAATACTGAGATAAAAGATAAATCCTTCTCGTCTTTATAAAGGAATTAAATAAAGCAAGGTAAAGTTCTAATAAAATGTTGCTGGAGAATCTAGAGAAATACTTTTTATGTCAGAACTGGCTGTTGCCCACGACTTTCATCCGCGTTAAAAAATATTGTGGAAATATTACTTCTCTTTTTGATTAGGATTTTGTTAATAATTTCAAGGGTTTAAATCTTTTGCACGGAACCCCAATCCTTTTTATAAAATAAAAGTATATCGTTACTCCTTATAACATCAGCTATCTGCCAGTAAAATCGGTACAGCCGTTTTGGAGATTAGCCGGAACAAACAGACAGACCGTATATAATGTATACTTTCATATGCATTCAGTAAAAAGCAGCTATTTTGTTTTTACAAACAGACAGATATGAAATTGAAATTTTATTTATTTGTGCAGGAGATGTTAAAAAGCCATTTATGATCCGGGAGGGTATTGTTCGGTATAGAGATTAGATTCTATTTATGTAGGTAATCCTTATCGGTAACAGGTAAAAAATACCCAAGATAAAAATTTATAAAATGTACAAAAATGAGGAAACTTACATGGCAACACAGGGGCGCGGGCGACTACATGGCATTCCGGTCGCTTCCAGGTAGCGACGCGACGACATCGTAAATAAACATATCTACTTATGAAAAAGGTGATGTTGCCACCAGGAATTTCATAGCAGGCAATAGGTTCGCCCCTGTTACATGGGATTTAAACATAACTATCGAAATGTGAGTGTACTAGTAAGTACACCTCTGCCTAACCCTTCGGGGATTATGATGTTATGTATAATGTGCTCGTAAACATACTTGTTTGTATGAGCCTAGTAACACAACCGATTTTTTACCGATTTACCGATTGTTAAATGCAGATTCGACGCAGCAACCGCTTCCACTGTCAAGTCAGCCACTCCCGACCCGCTCCCGACCCACTCCCGACCCGCTCCCGACCCGCTCCCGAACCGCTGCCGACCCGCTCCCGACCCGCTCCCGACCCGCTGCCGACCCGCTCCCGACCCGCTCCCGACCCGCTCCCGACCCGCTCCCGACCCGCTGCTGACACACGTCTGGGTTGTCATCATCATCTTCCTGCCCTTGTGCCGTTCTATTTGGGGTCGGCGCAACACGTTTTCTTCTTCCATTCTCCCCTGTCAGACGTCATGGCATCATTTACTCCTTCCTCTCTCATATCATTCCTCACACAATCCATCCATCTTTTCATTGGTCTTCCTCTCCCTCTCCATCCATAAACATTTAAATCCATCACTCTTTTAATAAGATGCGTTTCGTAATTAGCTCACAAAAGTACAGTACTTAATAGGCACATAACTGGTAATTAAAAATTCAGATTAATTATTATTTAAAAGACGACAACCCTCACGTAGTCAGAAGGTATGTATAAGTGACAGAAAGAGAGGCAACTTTTAGGTAATTTAGCACTGTGCGGCCTGAATTGCGCTTTATTGCGTCGTGGCAAAAGTTGCTATTTATTTAATCGATTTTGCGGAGAGAATCTTCTGTACTTGTACTATTATGTATTCTGTGGCAGAAGCGACAGAATAGTTACAGCACTGATGACAACATTTGAGTTGCTTGTTTAATTTAGTCCTTTTATAATATTTTATTTTCTTTGTATAGATTTTTTTACCGCTTGTTTGTGCATGTTTGAACATTGTAGGCCTTTTATACACATACAGTGGAGATTATTGTTAACTTTTGTTATTTTTTTATCTTGTTCTACGTTTTTGTAGTAAGCGACGACTTATCTTCGGGCCTACGCTGTCCTCCCATACTTAAGTACTAATTCTATAACATTTATGTCGGAGAAAGCGATAACTTTTAAACATCAAGTTGCTGATTTGACCATTGTAGTAGGGGTAAACGCCGTGACGTCAGATGTTGTTTTAATGGCGGCACGTGGACAGAGTCGTTTTGTAGAGTGGGGATTGTGCCGAGATCACTTTTGCTCGGAACTCCAACCAAGTCACTACTTCAGAACGAAACTGTCGGTTTGCCCATTTTGTGGAGATTATTTGTTAGTGTTATTTAATGTAAATTTGTGTTAAATAATAAACTGTGATTTTTGTGTACCGAAACCGAAACTATTATTTTAACATTTCATCATGAACCCGGTACCACCGAACCCTAATGACAACGGCGCTATCGCTCAGCCATCGCTTACGCCGTCATCAGAATTGGGATCTGGACTCGATTTCCACTGGCGTGCTATGTTCGAGATGCAGCAGAAGAACATGATGCAGCTGATCGAAGCCATCAGGACACCAACAGTGGCACCTCAGATCATGCTGCCAGAAATTAATCCGGAGCTACCAGATACCGATCCACGTGCTTGGTGCGATACTATCTGTTGTGTGTACAACTTCCTTGTATTTGCTAATTTGCTTGCAGGTAATAAGTAATAAGAATACGTCGTAGTCCATACAGGTTTTATTGGATCTCTGAACCACAGATACAAGTTACCACAGATATAAAATACTATTTTAACACACAGATTATTAATTATGCAATCATTCGCAACATCACTCCCGGGGCACAATGAAATAGGTGTATCTAGGTATAAACGTTATACAATCACAAACTTGTATCTAGCTATTCTAAAATTACCACATAATGCACAAACTCGTCAACAGCACTTAGAAACAATAAGTATTCTTTAATTAGTGTAAGACAAGTATTAAACAATCAAATAAATCACACTGTAAGCAGTCTCGGATGGAGATCAAAGCTTTAGACAAATAAGGAGTCGAAATTCAACCATGAATATTATGAAATAAATCAATCTAAGAATCTAAAGGGTAGTTTTATTGTACGACCCGACCTAGTCGATGTAGAGGGGGCAGATGTAGGACACTGAGTACCATCATCAGCATCTGATGACTCCAGCTGTGGCTCTGGACCGCGCGTGGCACCAATGCTCTCAGGGAGGTTGTTCATCCATTCTTGAGATGCTGCTGAGACTTCTAGAGGATATAACTTTTGATAAGGTCTTACCTTTTCACCTGAAGCTGTCTGCACTCTAGCTGATCTCGTGCAACCGTCTTTGCCTGTAAAAACCTCTTTTATTATGCCAATAGGCCAATGCAATCTTTTGGAATCTGTCTCTACCAAAACTACTTCTCCGACTCTGGGTTCTTTTCTGGTTTCCTTTCCTTTACTTATTAATAATCCCAAATATTCACTTCTAAATCTCTTCCTGAAAGCTTCTCGTACCTGTTGTAGGTATCTGTATCGAATATTTAGATTCTTGTGATCAATCTGATCTAAGTCTGGTGTCTCATTAGTAGGTAAACCTTGAAGGAACAACATGGGTGTCAAAGGTCTCATGTCTCCCATTTCCACATAAGTTAAAGGTCTGTTGTTGATTGTTGCTTCACAGTCACATAATATAGTTGAAAGCTCTACCCAGTCAACTAAAGCTTTCCCCAATATCCTGCGTAGCATGTCCTTCACCACTCTAACAAGCCTTTCCCACCAACCTCCCCACCACGGAGCTGCTGGTACAGAGAATTTCCACTGAATGTCGAAGCAGTTCTCTACTTCCTTCCAATCCACATCACGCAGCAGGTTGACAGTGCCCACAAAATTTGTCCCGTTGTCTGTGTAGACAATTCTCGGCCTCCCTCTCCTGCTTATAAATCTTCGTAATGCCATTATGAAGCTAGCAGTTGACACGGAGTCGGTGAGCTCTAGATGTATTGCCCTGTAAACTGCACATGTAAACAGAACAATCCAACACTTGTTATTATTTTTCAGAAAGAGTGGTCCTGCTAAATCTATTCCTGTTACTTCAAATGCTTTAGTATTGCAAATCCGATCCTTTGGAAGAGGTGGTTCTGGAACTTCATAATGTTTTGCTTTAAACCTCTTACAGATTATGCATTGCGATACTACTTTGTTTGATAATCTTCTAATTCCTGTTATCCAATAATTATTTCTTAAACTAGTCATCAAGGTTGAAGATCCTGCATGATTCATCTGTTCATGTTTTTGTTGAACCATCCGTTTCACTATTTCATTTTTTCCCGGTAATAATATTGGATATACGAAGTCTCTGTTTTCATTACTGTATTCTAACCTTGTCCTTATTTTTAGAATACCTTCTTCTTCTGTAGTTTTCAGCTTTTTATTCATGATCTCCTCAGTGTATGTCTCTCTTTGTATTAACTTTATTAGTGTTTCTGCAGCATTCTTGTACTCTTCATATCCTATATGAGTAGAAGAAATGTTGTATTCCTTTCTGATTCTAGGGCTCATTCTTAGTAGTCTTGCCACTAGTCTTACTATCTTAGTATATTTGTTGAAATACAATAATCTATTGCTGAAATCTTCTGTATTTATCTCTGTGAGTACTGATGTGCTTTTGCTTTGTTCACTCTCTAAAACTTCTTTTTCACTTTTTGTTAATGTACTACAACTCTTTGGCCATTCTTTTTCTTCCAGGTACAACCATTGTGGACCCAACCACCATTGGGTTTCTAGCAGCTTCTTCGTGTTGCAGCCACGGGACGGTAAGTCTGCAGGGTTGGAAATACCAGGTATGTGATTCCAATAATCTTTACTTGTGTTCGTACATATTTCTTTCACTCTGTTTGTGACGAAAGCTTTCCATGGTTCTTGTCTTTTCAGCCATGCCAGTACTACAGCAGAGTCTGTCCAGCAGAATACTTTATAATCTTTACAATGTTGAAGTATGCCTGATTTTATGACTTCTTGATATTGCCTAGAGGCTATTAGTGCACCCATTAATTCTAGTCTTGGCAGCGTCATTTGTCTCTTGATAGGTGTCACTCTACTTTTGGCTATAACAAGTCTTACTGTTACCTCTCCTCTCCATTCAGTGCGAAGGAAAATACAGCTAGCATATGCATCCTTGCTCGCATCGCAAAACACATGAACTTGTACCTTGCAGTCTTGTAGTGAAGCTTCTGCGAGGCGTCTAGGTACTCTGCATCTATTGATACAGTCAATGGTTTTCATCCAGTCTTTGTATTCATTCTCCAGCTCTACAGGTATCTTCTCATCCCATCCAGTATTCAACATCCATGCCTTTTGAATTATCAATTTTGGAACTAATGTGGTAGGTGACAAGAATCCCACTGGATCAAATATCTGTTGTGTAATAGAGAGTAAGTCTCTCTTAGTGATTTCTTTCGGTATAGTTTTTACATTTACGGTACAACATAGATCATCTTTCTGTCTGTTCCACTGTACTCCCAATACTGAAACTGATTCTCTATCTTCCAGCCTTTCCTTCTGGTCTTGTATGTTTGTCATCCAGCCTCTTAGTTCAAACTTTCCTTTTTTCATTAGCTCTATGGCTTCTCTTCTGAATCTATTAACTTCTTTTTCAGAATCAAAACTTGTCACACAGTTGTCTACATAGAAGGATTCTTTTAATCGTGTTGCTGTTTCCGGGTAAGTATCCACATTTTTATTGAGGTGGTGGTTAATTGTAGCCGCCAGTATGAAGGGACTGCACGCGACGCCGAAAGGGACCCTTGTATGTTGGTAAGTAACTATTTCCTCTCTGGTTTTTGGATCTTTCCACCATAGTAATTTTAAATATGTTCGATCTGGTTCTGTAACAGCTATTTGTAAGAATGCCTTTTTTATGTCCGATATAACTCCAAAATTACCTGTTCTAAACATGGTCAGTAACTTCGGTATAACTTCTATAAGGTTTGTTCCTTTCTCTATACAAGCATTTAAGGAATTTTTATTCTTGTCCTTACAGGAAGCGTCAAATACTGGCCTGATCTTTGTTGTGGTTCTGACTCTCCAGTTTTATCACTGCATGGTGAGGTAAGTAATGGCCTTTATTTTTGTTATTTTCTTGTACCATTTCGATAATACCTTCTCTTTCCCATTGTTCCAAAACTTCGCTGTATTCTTCTAGTTTTCCTATATTTTCTAACTTCTTAGTTGTAGACACTAGTCTTCTGTATGATTGATCATAGTTAGACTCTAGCTCTGGTCCTTCTTTCCACAGCAATCCTACTTCATAACGTCCTTCCTTGTTTACTGAAATTTTATCATTGAAATCTTTTAATATTTCGGTCTGAGTTAGTTCTTCCTTTTTATATGGATCTTTTATACCTAATGTTACTATATTCCACATAAATTCTAAGCTATCTTCTGGAACGTTTGATACAAAATTAGAACTGACTGTTGTGTTATAAACACCTTGAATGGGACCTTGTAATGTCCAGCCAAGCTTTGTAGGAATAGCCACAAGACTGTCTGTTACATGGACAAACTTAGATTTCAAAATTGATCCTAAATAATCAGAACCAATTAATAAACTTATTTCTGATAGTTGCTCCTTAGGATCAGTCAAACTAATTTTCATTTGCTGTAAAATTTTTACTAGGTTGGGGTCTTGTACTTTTGGTAATGTACCACAAAGTACATCTTGTTCCAACGCTGTCATTGTGGTCTGGTATGTATTTTCTAGGTTACTTACTTGGAGTTCAATGAGTCGGTGTGATTGTGCTGTCTTCTTTACGCCTCCAAACAGTGAATGTCCTAGACTTTCACTGCCAGTTACCTTTAGTCCTAGTTCTTTTGTCAGCTCAGCCTTTACATATGTTCTCTGTGAACCGGAGTCTAGAAGCGCCCTCACCTTCTTCTCTTGGTTGTTACAGGAAACTTTTACAACCAAGGTCTGTAATAAAGTTGTTCTATTATTACTTGTATAGTTACTAACTACTTCTATTTTTTCAGGTTTATCCGGCTTGTCTTCAAGAGTATTATCAGTATCTGTTTTCTTTTTTTGTTCACAGGTTGGCCCCTGAGACTTCATGTTAGGACAAAGAATAACATGATGCCGTCTGCTACAAGACAAACATTTTACATAAGCTTTACACTTTTTTGCCATGTGTCCTCTTTTAAGACAAATATAGCACCCACCCTTCTTTTTGACAGCCTCCTTTCTCTCTTCTAGAGTAATAGCACTAATTTTACCACATTCTAACGAGTTATGAGATTTATCACAAAAATAACAAAGTTCCTTACCATCTTTTTGTTTGTTTTGGTCGTTGGATTTTCCAGTGCTTACCTCTTTTGACACTAAACATGAAGCAGTTGGTACTGTGTCCGTGTTGCTTACAACACGTGCTAAATTGCATCTTTCTTCTGCTTCTACCTCTTTACGAATAAATTCTAATAGCTGGTTGAGTTTTGGCTCCTTGTTAAGGGGTAATTTAGCCCATTCAATTAATAATTTATCAGGAAGTGCTGACTCAATTAACGGTACTAGCATACATTCATATTTACCTTTTGTTATGCCTAATGACTCAAGTATTTGTAAGTTTACACTTATTTTATCATATAAAACTTGAACTTTAACACTGTCTTTCTTTAATACTAAATTTAACAATTCTCTAACGTAAATCTCTATTAGTATCTCTTCTCTTCCATATCGCCTCTGTAGAGTCTTGATTACGCTGGTATAATTTTCTTCTGAAGCTGGGTAACTTGAGACGAAAGCTTGCGCCTGTGAACCTTCCGCCATCCCTTGTAATAAGTATTGCAGCTTGTCTTGAGCCTGTAAATTCCCATCCTTGTGTATTTTTTCGAATTGGCTCCAAAATGCCAACCAATTTTTGGGGTTATCATCAAACTTCCTAATTTCAAGCTTCGGCAATTTTAAATGCGGTTTTGTCTCAAAGTATTTATTTTCACTATCTCGTTCGGTTTTCGGCCATCTTGCTTTTAACTGAAGCCATTTTCTTCTGTAAGAATCGCAAGTGTCGCATTCTTTTTCGTACAATGTTTGGTCGAAATCTTCCGCGCTAAGCATGTTCTCCTTAATCGCTTCGTCGAGAATCTCCATCTTCTTTATTTTCTCTTGGAGAAACTCAAAGTCAGTGATGGTGTTAGCCGTCCCTTCGTGTCGGGTGAACACACGCCATAACTGGTCGCGCTCCCGCGACAGCTTCTGGAGATCCATCTGACTGTATTTTATTACTGACTATTGTTAAGGAGTATGTTATACTGGAACCTTATTATTTTTGATAACCTTTTTAAAATATATGTCAGATGTTACTTAGCAACCACTGTTATTAATAAAATTATATTTTTACATGTCACAACCACAACTCTTATTTTATAATGATAAAATAGTTTTATCATGGTAGCAGAGCGTGGTTACAAGTGAAAGTAACTAGAGAAGTCATCAACCAAGTTTAAAACAATCCGGGAAGACAAATATTCATAATGCAATCACCAAGTTGTAAAATTGACATTGGTCACCTGGAGGGTGTGAAGAACTGGTCGACTTGGAAATTTAAAGCGACATTACTACTAAGAGGTATGCCCGATGGATTGGACGCGGTAAACGGTGCTCTAATAAAACCCGTGAAACCTATTACCAACAATGTCGACGAAATTTCTCGACATCTTACTGCTCTAGAAAAATATAATAAAATTGACAGTTCTGCATTACTTTTGCTTACCGCAAATATGTCAGATGAAACTCTTCAGAAAATAATGCGTTTTAACTCATCTAAAGAAGTTTGGGACGAACTACATCGTTTGTTCGATGGCACGTCTGAAGACAAAAGTCACAAGACAATCTATGTATGAGTTTTTTCAACTATTCAAAAGATCCGTCACACGATATCACAACTCATATCTCCAAAATAAAAACAATTTGGTCAGATTTGATAAATGAATTAATGAAGGTAGATAAGTCTGAATTACCAGATATCCTATTAATCTGTAAAATTCTGGACACTCTACCTGAACCATATTTCTCATTCAAATCAAGCTGGATGTTGATGTCAAAGACAGATAGATCAATAGAAAATCTGACTACACAACTCTGTGCCTATGAGCGCTCTATCTCTTTGAAAAGTGAAGGTCTCGCAGAAGCTCTAGCCTTACAGAATTATAATAAAGCAAAAAAGAAATGTGGATATTGTGGAAAAGTCGGTCACAAAGTAAGGCAATGTCATAAATGGAAAGCTGACGGTAAACCAGCTAAGCCTGAAGGTAAACAGACCCCAACAAATTTGAACTTAATGCTCATGCAAGTCAATACAGATGTAAATTCAATGCATACAAACTATGATACATCGAGTTGGTTTGTCGATAATGGTGCAACTAATCATGTCACCTGTCGGAACGACTATTTTTCTAGTTTTCAGCATTTTGAAGATAATCGTATAGTGATTACTGCTAATGGAGCTAATGTCAAAGCAATTGGCAAAGGTACTGTTGACTTGAAAACAGTTATAAATGGCATGGAATCCAGATTAACACTCTGTGATGTATGGTATGTACCTGATATTAAGCGAAACCTATTTTCTGTACTGGCCACTCAAGACAGACTAAACAAAAGTGTTTTCATGTCTGAAAGGGAACACTGCTTGCTGAAAGTTGATGGACAAGTTAGACTGACTGGCAAAAGGATCAAGAATGGTGGCTTATACATGCTCAATGTAGAGACTATTACAAAGTCAACACCGAATGTAAATATTTTGTCAACAGAAAACATACTACAACTATATCACGAAAGGTTAGTCCATCAGAATAAAAAACACGTTAAAGGTATTATAGAACGAGAACTAGGAATTAAAGTTCGACTAGATTCAGAATTGTGTACTGGCTGTATTTATGGTAAAACACACAGACAGTCTTTCGGAATAAGAGTACGAGCTAAACTACCTGCAGAAATTTTACACGCTGATGTATGTGGTCCATTCCCTCCTTCTTTTAACAAATTTCGCTACTTCGTTTTATTCAAAGATGACTACAGCAAGTACAGACACATTTATTTTGTTCGACAAAAATCGGAAGTTTACCTGAAACTCCGACAAATGTTACAAGAATGTAAAGTAGCTGGATACTCTGTTAAAGAATTTCTTAGCGACAACGGAGGTGAATTTGATAATCAGAACGTCAGGTGCATTCTACAAGAAGCTGGAATTAGACAAAGGCTCACGATGCCCTATACACCGCAACAAAATGGTCTTAGTGAACGTGAGAATAGAACTTTAGTTGAAGCCGCTCGTACAATGATGCATGCTCACGAAGAATTACCGTTTGCCACATGGGCAGAATTGATAAATACCGCTGCGTATGTGTTAAACAGAACTGGTCCAACTTCAGAAAATGGAAAATCATCATTTGAATTGTGGTTTAAGAAGAAGCCAGCAATCAGTCACCTAAAAATAATTGGATGTGAATGTTATGCTCATATTCCTCAACAAAAAATAAAAAAACTATCTAGAAAGGCTGAGAAATGCATTCTTATTGGATATGAGGGTGATGAAGGCTATCGCTTACTGAACGAACATGGTAAACTCATAAGGTCAAGAGACGTTACATTTAATGAATCAGTATTGACTCCATTTGGTCAAAGTGATTTGGAAGAACAGCCTTCAGTCGAAACATACTTTCCACTTTCAGTACCACCGATGTGTGATGCAAGGGAGGATGATTGTGTCGAAAATAGCTTGGATCGCGCTGCAAGTAGCTCTGATGAGCTTAGTTCGACTTTGCCCCCAACATCGCCGGATTTGGTTGTGAGTCAGGAAATAGAAAGCCAAGATGACTCTACTGTACCATTAAATACGTCTTCAGAAGAATCACCTCCTTATGAAGACGCCTTAGATGATGATGATGATATTGAACGACCAAGAATCTCAGATGATATAGCTGAGATAGCCACTAGAATGACTTTACGAGATAGAAGTCAAATACGACCACCTAATAGATTCAGAGATTACGTCATGATGTCAGATGAAATTTTTAATCAGATCAATGAACCTAAATCTTACAAAGAAGCAATGACTAGTACGCATAAAGATGAGTGGGTCAAAGCAATGGAAAGTGAGGTGAAGTCTTTAAAGGAAAACAAAACCTGGATAATGGTGGACCTTCCAAAAGACAGGAAACCTATATCCTGTAAATGGATATATAAGGTAAAAACCAATGCTGATGGCTCTTTAAATAAATTCAAAGCAAGACTAGTTGCTAGAGGATATACACAGAAAAAAGGCATTGACTATGATGAGACTTTCAGCCCAGTTGCTAAGATGTCGACAATAAGATCAGTCTTAAGCGTTGCTGCAAATGAAGGCTTAAAACTTACACAGTTTGATGTGTCAACTGCTTTTCTCTATGGTTCACTGAGCGAAGAAATATATATGAATCAACCTGATGGCTACTCTGATGGATCTAACAAGGTTTGTAAACTCAAGAAAAGTTTGTATGGTCTCAAGCAAGCGCCTCGGTGTTGGAATAAATGTATGGTGGATTATTTAAAAACCATTGGATTCAAACAATGCGATACCGACCCTTGTTTGTTTATAAGAAACCGTGCGAGTAACAAAATTATTCTTGCTCTCTATGTAGATGACGGTTTGGTCGCTGCAACAAATCAGGAAGATTCTGAAAAGCTAATAAGAGAATTGAAGAGAAGATTTAAAATCACGATAAAAGATGCATCCTATTTTCTAGGATTAGAAATAGAGGACCATGACGGTAATATAAAAGTGTCGCAAAAGCACTATGCTCAGAAAGTGTTGGATCGCTTTGGTATGAGTGTTTGCAAACCTGTAACCACTCCTATACAAAAAGATGGACTGTCAGATCTGGATAAAGAAGTGGTAGACCCTGTTTTATTTCCATATAGAGAAGCTGTGGGAGCACTCGCATATCTGGCCGTTGGAACCAGACCGGACTTAGCATATGCAGTAAGCGTTGTATCCCGGAGTCTAGAAAACCCTTCTAAAGAAGACATCCAGAGGTTGAAACGTATCCTAAGATACATCAAAGGGACTTTCAACTATGGAATAGTTTTTAAGAAGAGCTACAATGTTGGAATTCTAGAATGCTATAGTGATTCTGACCATGGTGGAGACCAAAGTACCGGACGTTCGACATCAGGCATTTTATGCTTATACTCTGGAGGAGCGATATCTTGGACAAGTCGACGACAAACATGTGTTGCAATATCAAGCACCGAAGCCGAATTGGTTGCTGCCAGTGAAGCGGCTAGAGAGATTGTCTGGATCAAAAGACTCTTTGGTGAAATATCTAAATTGAAAGAAATACCTAAGCTAAAGGTTGATAATGATGCAGCCATAAAGATCTCACACAATCCAGAACTCCACAGAAGAACCAAGCATATTGCTATTCGACATTTCTATGTGAGAGAACTCGTTACTAATGAAGAAATACATGTAGAATACGTTCCCAGCGAGTTCCAACTAGCGGATTTACTGACCAAAGCATTACATAAGCCACGGATTGTATCAATCGCTAAAGAAATTGGCTTGATATAGTAATAGGGTTGTCAAAAAGGGAGGATGTTAAGGAGTATGTTATACTGGAACCTTATTATTTTTGATAACCTTTTTAAAATATATGTCAGATGTTACTTAGCAACCACTGTTATTAATAAAATTATATTTTTACATGTCACAACCACAACTCTTATTTTATAATGATAAAATAGTTTTATCAACTATTGTACACGGTGTCACCGGTCGCCAATTGTTGTGTGTACAACTTCCTTGTATTTGCTAATTTGCTTGCAGGTAATAAGTAATAAGAATACGTCGTAGTCCATACAGGTTTTATTGGATCTCTGAACCACAGATACAAGTTACCACAGATATAAAATACTATTTTAACACACAGATTATTAATTATGCAATCATTCGCAACACTATCGATATTTGCCTCGACGAACGTCCACTGGAGGGTGCATCGCTTATTATAGCTCTGAGCAAAGCCCTGAAAGGTAATGCGTCATCGTGGCTGTCGCAGATTTCGCATGCAGGCATGACGTGGCAGCATTTCCGCGACTTATTCCTTGCGCGTTATGCATCCACTGAAACTCTTGCTGCATCGCTTGTTAACATCCACAACGGCCGGCCGAAGGAGGGCGAATGTCTCGCAGCGTACGCCAGCCGCCTAATGACTACCCTGTTGGCTCGATGGAAGAATCGAAGCCATGAAGAAATAGCCATGTAGTATGTGCTCGCTCATGTCTCTCAGTTCGACTCTCGGCTTAATCGGTTGGCGTTTACTAGCGAAATAACGTCACGCAACAAGTTACTGCAGGAGATTAAGGCGAGTGCAAGTCTGAAGCGGAAGTTCGATCGCAGTACCGGTGATGGCGACACTGATGCAAAGCGTTTAAAGCCACAAACTTCCACTATGTTCACGTGCCATAAGTGCGGAAAACCGGGACACAAAGCGATGAACTGTCGTTCGAAGTTTACGCAGCCTGCTGGAGCTAACGCCCAGAAAACTACACCGGCGGCGACTTCATCGGGTTCCAGCAAAAGAATAACGTGTTTCCGTTGTGGAGAAGCTGGACACATCTCTACGAACTGCCAACGCGGCAGTGCGGGTGGCGCGTCATCGTCGGCGGGCAGCGCTGCCAACGCAACGGCGGAGCGACGCGTCGATAGCTGCGAAATAGCAGGTGTTTGTGGGCAATTGGAACAATCCGGTGAGTCGTTTTCATTTTGTTTTGATTCCGGCGCCGAATGTTCTCTCGTTAAACAAAGTGTAGCTTATAAATTCTCGGGAAAACGTTCACTTTCAACCGTGCAAGTAATTGGTATCGGTAATAATTCGAATGTTTTTAGCACTGAACAAATTCTTAGTGATGTTGTGGTCGACAATAACGAACTGTCAATTTTATTTTACGTACTACCCGACGATTGTATGAAAAAATACGATGTTATGATCGGACGCGATATTTTGACACTTGGCTATACGGTACATTTAACTGAATCTACCCTACGTATTTCGAAAGTCACAAATGTAGGTTGTTGCGATTTACCTCCCGTAATTGATCTTTACAATGTTGATTCTGATATTTCAAACGAAAACAAGGACCGGTTGACGTCCCTTTTGAATGAGTATTCGAATGCTTTTATCAATGGGTTATAACGACGATGATGAAACCGGAATTGACCTAACAGAGGCGAGAGAACACGCGGTGGACGGTATTAAGAAGAGTGCGGCTTATGAAAAAGCCCGTTTTGACAAAAATGAGGCCAAAGTAGTTAATTTCAGTGTTGGTGATTTGGTTTTAATTCAAAATAAAGAACGGAATCAGACTAAATTAGACCCCAAATATAAGGGACCGTTTAAAGTTGTAGAAGTACTTGACGGTGATCGTTATCTTTTAAAATCTTTGAATGGTAATAGAACCTACAAGTACGCTCACGATCGTATACGAAAGATGCCTCTAAGTAGTGTTCCTAATGAGTTAAACGTAGAGGACGGTGATGAAAGTACCTCCACCGAGTAGTAGACACATACCATGGCTATTTGGTCGCACCGTACGCACTAGTCTGTAGTCGTAACTGCAGCTCACTTGTGAGCTGTTCAGGGGGCGATGGGCAGCTGGTGGTACGGCGGGGACCTGGGTCTCAATGGAGACTATTGTTGTTTTGGTCTTGTACTGACCTGGGAGTCGCAGACTCTATGTGATGTGTGTAGTCGTATCACATGAGGTGATGACGATATGGGTGGCATAAGTGTCACTAGCTGCTGCGGCAGCTGGGCCATGAGCGTTGTATGTGATCGAAGTTGATTTAGTTGCTGAGTAAATATGATTGAGACTTAGAGGAACCTTTTGTTTGACAACTGTTATTTTCAAGTTATGCTATTCCATAAAGATGTGGTCAGGTTGACCGAGCCTGTACTGTTGCTCCAGATTTGACTGTTTGGTTACAGGTACTCACGAGGACGTGTAACTTGTCAGGCTGGCCGTGTCGGAGAAAGCGATAACTTTTAAACATCAAGTTGCTGATTTGACCATTGTAGTAGTGGTAAACGCCGTGACGTCAGATGTTGTTTTAATGGCGGCACGTGGACAGAGTCGTTTTGTAGAGTGGGGATTGTGCCGAGATCACTTTTGCTCGGAACTCCAACCAAGTCACTACTTCAGAACGAAACTGTCGGTTTGCCCATTTTGTGGAGATTATTTTTGTTAGTGTTATTTAATGTAAATTTGTGTTAAATAATAAACTGTGATTTTTGTGTACCGAAACCGAAACTATTATTTTAACATTTCATCATGAACCCGGTACCACCGAACCCTAATGACAACGGCGCTATCGCTCAGCCATCGCTTACGCCGTCATATAAAATACTGTAAAACCAAACCAAATTATTTTAACCATGGAGTTTCTTGCCGGTTCTTCTCCATAGGAAACGACCAAGCCGAACCGTGCACCTTTGCTCGACGTTTTTAAGTGCCCATGTAGGCCTATGTGAAATAAAATATTTTGATTTTGAACCTGGACGAAAGTTTGGCGGCATTACCGGACGTCCGACCAGTTTTGTTCAAGATTGCGGTCGGTAAAGCGACAAGTCGTAGTCGTGGCCGAGTAGTGCCCGAGCTCCCTTAGGGATGCTGAATACAGGATGTTCAAACAAATAAACAACAGCCTTTTTCCAAATAAATTTATTTTTTAACAATTATTATGAATTTAAAAACAATCATTTAAATTAAATTCTATTTAGGTAACAAAATTCATGCATTTGACTAAAAAATGGCACCATAAGTAAAAAGAAAAATGTTTTTAAACAAGACAAACAGTCATATAATATATTCATTCATTTAGTTTAATGTATAGCGACAAAGGATTGCATTGCAAAAGTTTATTCCTAAGAGCTAAAATACTTACATACATTGAAGAAAAAACAATTAAACATTTAGCAATTGGACAGCAAAGAAATAGTTCAAGGCACTGTTTGACAGCGACTCCGTGAAAATCTCTTTAAGAAAGGATGAAAATATCACATTTAAAATCATACTTGGTCTTAATGTAGCTAGGTTTAACATCAGGTGCCTAAAGATATTCCTGAACACAGTGGGCCATGATCTTTGGTATAACTTTACTAATAGGGCATACAAGATACTAGCTGACCGGCGCAACTTCGTCTGCGTTACATTTTTGATTAATGCTCCGCTCCTATTGGTCGCAGCGTGATGTTTTATAGTCTATAGCCTTCCTGAATAAATGGGCTATCCAACACTAAAAGATTTTTTTAATTAGAACTAGTAGTTCCTGAGATTAGCGCGTTCAACCAAACAAATAAAAAATCTTGTTTTATTGTCAAGTTACCATTTTGTTTTGTCCAGTGCGAGACTAATAAATACGTTTTCTTTCTTTCAAATAAACAAACTCTTTAGCTTTATAATATTAGTATAGATTTAAAGAAGAAACACCCCGGAAGTAAATTGTAAAAGTTTTTCAGCAATTTTTTTTTGTTTTTACACTAAATAGTCTTGCGTTTGTCCGCAACTCGCCTGATGTGAGATGATGCGGCCTAGGGTGGAGCACGCGCGCCTAGAAGAAACTGTTTCACTAGAACTTTGAAGAGATCCAGATTAAAACTAATATTTTCTTTTTTCAGACCGGATTATCTATTGCGAGTTTTCTAATAAGAACAAGGCCTTACTGATCTTTCAATTAGAAGCCAACAGCATGCCAACACTATAATGACATATTATACCGCCCACACTGGGCACGCGTGGAGTACTACAGCTTACTCGATTTCATAAAACGGAGATCTATGTGCCAGCTAACCATACAACATCAAAGCACACACTGTGCCCAGGAGTCATTATTTACCACAGAGGAGAAAACAATAAAGTTCCAAGTTATGCTCATCACTCCATTAAATCAAAAACACATTAAAAATATTTTTACAATGCGTTTCAAATGAGAATAGGACTGACTTCGGGTTATGTTCTGACGTCAATGACCTCAATCTGTCAACTGTCACTTGAAAAGTAGGGTTAGCAAAAAAAATTTACTTATGCAAATAAATAGTTAATAATATTTTTTATCGTTATTATAAATCATAAATGAATTGTTATTGAAACGAAATATTTATATATACGAATGTTTCCAGAAATTCTGTGTTCGATAACAAATGCATTAGCATAAAACTGTGTCGCAGTCATTTTTATGATTAAATGTTAATGTTATCTTTTTGCTGCCCCTACTCAACTTCTTTGATTTGACAGCGTTGACGTCACAACATGGCGTGAGGTCAGTCCTATTCTGACTTGAAACGCATTTTACAGTGAGCTTATTGAGCTTTTAGAGAAGCACCTGTCGAGAAAAGAGTAGAGCTAGAAACTAGAAACGAGTTGGCGAGCAGCGAGTATGTAGTTTTGTCACTTAGGTATGAACGAGTGAGTGAGTGCGAAGGGCGATTACTCCTGTCCAGTCACGTGTTCGTATGCGTATGTGCCAAGCGAAAGCCTAAGCAAGTTTTCTGTCTGCAAAGCGAGCGATTTTTTTCATTGATAGCTCTTGTCACGGCGAAAAACTAGTGAAGAGAGAGAGTTCTCGCCGGAAGTGTGAATAGAGAGCGATTGACTATTACAATATCAATCTCTTTTACACGGGACCACAAATCACACCTTTCTTGTGCGAGAAAATAGTAAAGGTCGACGATTTCTCGTCAGCATTGGGACAGGTGCCATAAATTAAAAGATCGAGATTGTACCTTAGCCTTCCATTATTTTTTCTCCTCTGTGTAATTCAATTCAAATTAATATGAACTCAGTCAACTGTTTATCAAAATTCTGCCGTCAGCTTTGATGCTCAGAGGTGAGTGACCTCTGATGTAGGCTTCCAGAATCTTCTGGTCGCGTCCGATGTCTCTTGAATTCTTTTTGTTTTTGAACATCTGTAATGAGAAATTGTTTATGGTCATTGTGATAACGATGAAGAGTGACAGCTCCTGAAACTAGGATATTAGGCTAAGATATTAGGAAGCAGCGTCCTCTATTTTTATCAGATTTGCGATAGACGTATATCCATTATTTGGTGGTCACTGGCGGTACTGCCGACTGTGAGGTCCAGATGTCTACTCCCAAATTGGGCAATGTTATTAAGTATTTTCTATCAGGTATTCCTCAGCTACTTCCCAGAGTCTGAATTTGGTGATGATAAAAAAAAAAACCTTTTTTTTTTAATGTTATTTTTTAGTTTATTGTTTAGCTTAGGTTATCTTGTTTTTATTTTTAGCGTGATATTATGTTAAAGTCAAGGATATACTTACTGAGAAACCATCTCCTCCGTCAGAGAGATACGCGGGTGCTGTGACCAGGTAGACTTCACTGTCATCCAGTGGCACAGAGTCGTTACCGACTAGCACTGCGCATGCGGTCACGCGCTGTCCTTCGGGGAGGGATACGTTGTAGACAACGCGAAGACCTGGAAAAAAATGTAACATGATGGTTCGGAAAGGCTAGTATCATCATTCTCCTGCTTTTCGTCATATGCCTAGCCTTTTCCCAACTGAGGTCGGCTTCCAGTCTAACCAAATGCAGCTGAGCACTAGTATTTTACATGGAGCGGCTGCTTATATGACATCCACAACCCAGTTAGCGCTGGGTAATACGATACCCCTGGGTAAGACTGGTTGTCAGACTTTCGGGCCACTGCCTACCTGTAACGACTGTCAAAGATCTAAAAATGACAGCCGGGACGGCAGGCACGGACGAAACACTGTATGTAATGGATGGTTACCCATCCACGGACCGACCTACGTAAGCGTGGCTCTAGATCGATCTTTAGGTTTAAGGATCGATCCGAGTGGCTGTTATTATTTAGCCACGAGTTTCCACACACGGTACAGGCTGTTTATGCTAAGGAAAACTTACCAGCAACCTGCAGCAGCCAGGGTCCTTTAAAAGGATTATATGCCCACGTATCGCTGACGCTCCTCTCAAGAGCTTGACGCACATATTTGCCTTCCAGCTCGTAGATCTCAACGCGATCATTGAAAGGCAGCAGCTCGAATATGGAGCCTTCGGTTATTACTGAAAAATTAAGAAAACTTCAGTAAAAGTAAAGATAAACTAAAGTTGCAAAAAGTTTTAGTTTTCTTAATTTACTAGCGGATACCTGACGTTTGCTACTACGCTATAGTGCCTAATATGTTGTAATACCATGTTCGCATTATTGCCTAATGAAACCGTTTTGGGGCACATCGGTTAGATGGTTTCAAAGTCTATAACGGACATAGGTAGAAACAATGTTTGTGTTTTACATAGTTAATTAAAAAAAATACATTCTATACAGCATAAGCCATTATACTAAATTATGGTAAGTTATCTTTTTACTCGGTCTTCACAGAACCACAAATATTCTATCTTCTACTCTGCACGCACTCGGCTGAACGCTGACTTTTTTAAAAGCGCGTAGTGCTTTCATCTTTTTATTTTTTCACTTTCCCGTGTGATTAGTGCCTAACCTGGTGTCAGAGTGTTTACCGTGCTATTGAACCTTATTTTAATTCTTTTTACTATTTTTTTTTATCGTGCTTATTAGTGATCCTAAGATTTCTGATTTTTTTTCTGTTTTTACTCGTGAGATCCTGTAATTGGCTCTGTGTTCCATATGCAATTGTTATCCATTTGTTATAGCTGTTGGTTCTCAAACTCAACTCAAACTCAAACTCAAAGCATTTATTTCAATTAAACCATTACAGGCACTTTTGAATGTCAAAACACAAAAAATAAACTAAGCTACAGTCCCAGTCACAGGGCATAATAACTTGTGAAAGTACTGTAGTTGCCCATTCGAAAGCGTAGATCTCTCCTACTTATAAATAAATAAATAAACATTATAAGCAAACCAGTCCAATCCAGGGTTGGTCTACACGAGCGCGCTGAGCATCGTAAGCATACGCGGTAAAGGGGAGGTGGATCGAGCTACAGTGCGACAACATGGGACATTAAATAATTGATGTTTTCTCCTATGACAAAACAAAATGAATAGATACTCACTTCCTTGCATGATTGAAGATTTGATGTTTCCACGTTGAATGAACGACAAATAGTGATGCGAGGATGAAGGTACCGTCTTTTTCGCCTGAAAAAAGAAACACAATTTTCACTTGATTTTTACTGTTTTTATCAGTGTTACCCAGGCACCGAAAAGGTTACCCCTATAGGGGTTTTAAACAGGTTAGGTGAAAAAAAAAGGCACAGGTAGGTATTTCTTCCTTCTAATGTATGTAGTTGTGGTATGTGTGCAGATTCATCTTGGATCATTTGACACAAACTAGTGTTAAGTAAAACTCTACTATCAGATATGCGCCCTAGGCAACCGACATCTATGTACAAAAGTTACAATTCGCATCAACCATGGCAAGCAAAACAATACTGGAATACGACTTGTACGATTCACAGCCGCGCTTGCCACGTCTGCCGGCGGCACTTATCGGCGGCTTTTTGATGACTTTTCTCATGATCAATCCGCCGGCAGTGCCGCCGGGCTATGTGGATCCACCATTAAATACGCTAGCGCCATCTCTTTCTCACACCGTTTACCTTATTGCTTACCATGTAATTATGTGTAAACAAAGACTATATAACCACTTGACTGCGCATACAGTGCCCCGATGCTCGAAAACTATTAGTGTTTTGTCGCCTACATATAGGCTACGGTACTAGTAACCATTTTAGTTGTGACCAAGTATTAGACCTGTGTGCACGCTAATTTATTCCAATTTTTTAAACTTTTTATGCAATTATAACGCATCAAAATGCCTTCATACGCGGTGAAGTGGTGTGGGAAACATTCCAAAACATCTAGTTACAAAAAGGATGGCATAACTTTTCACCGGACAGTAAACAGTAAGAAAATTATTTTTGATTTAGTCAGATTATGAGCGACCACAGAGGTCTCGTTAAAATGGTGGTTGGGTGAAAGAGCACACGTTTGATTTCCGCGTTGATGTCTTTTGGAAACGTCTCGTTCTTTCATTAGACAATTCTAATTCTTTTATCCCTTTCTTTCCCGTTGTATGTTTATCGTAAAAACCTGTGCTGTCACCTTTAATATCCGAAGTTGATATCGATAATTGTAAAATTTAAATTAAAAAAAAGTTATTCAATTCAAATACTGCAATATACTTTTAACAGACTTTAAAAAAATGAGGAGGTTATATGTACGTTCGTCGGATTTTTTAAATGTATTTATGTTGCCGAATTACTTGATGATGGGTGGATCGATTTGAAAATATATTTTTCTGTCACCGACCGGGACCAATCTGTGCAGGATAATTTTGATGTCCTCAGGTACCGCCGATCCGAGTGCGGTCCGGCGCTAGCAATTTTTCACTTTGTAGTTTTTGAGGGTAGTGTGGTCTTTGATGTAATAAAGTTTTTTTTTCATCTGTGTGTTTGACATACATGTTTTCAATTTAGATTTCCGAAGATTCCCGAACTAAAATAAAAGTGGATTGATAAGTTTAATAGGAAAAATTGGTTTCCGACAAAATACAGCACTGTTTACTCAAGACACTTCACCCCCGATTGTTTCGAATATTTAAAACAACGCCGCCGTTTATTTCGTTCAGCGATACCAACGATACGTAGACGCTCGTTTATCATATTTTACAAAGAACAGTCAGGACCCTAAAACTTTAATTCGAAAAACATTTACCAAATTAATTCATTTTAAAAATCAATAATAACAGGATACCTACATGTTTTTTGTAATCGATTGTTTTTGATTAAATATAATTATTTGATACGATTTTAATTGAGTATTTTTCATAATGTTAAAATCCATTTTTATCGAAATGGACTGTTTTCCCCTAATCAAATAGATCAGCCCTAACGATATGCATACCTATGCAAGTTGACCTCGAACTGACCAATTGCAGGCGCGCGTTCTACCTCGTCCCCCGACCCGCGGTGGTGAGTCGTATACTTAGAAGAAATCGGCCTATAAGCTCTCTAGTGGTTATATACTCTATGTGTGTAAATGAATGTTAGAATAATATAAGGTATATCTGTTATTTTTCTGTTGGCCTAATAAACTTATTAAAATCTGGACTATGATTAAAACAATACTGCTTTAAGACACCACCTACTTGGTAACAAAGTATGGACTCACAAACTCAAGTTGCGCTTCGACCAGCATGTCTCCGATGGTGCACTCTCCGAACACGCAGTCATCGAACCGCATGGTGCTCTCTGTGGAGCCCACTGGGACGTTCTCAGCTTCATGGACCCGCTTCGCGTAGGGGGCCAGCTTTGCTTTGATTGTGGGGTCTGGAATATACAGAATGAGGTTTAATAGGGGTTATTCAGGATTCAACAGAAATTATTTAGATAGAGGAGCTCGTGGCTCGATAATAACAGCTGCACGGGTCGGTCTTCAATGTTAAGCCGCGCTTGCCTGAGTCGATCCGTGAATGGATTTCAAACCGAGTTAACTCCGTGCTTCGGAAAGCACATTAACGTGTCCCGGCTGTCATTAGTAGATCTTTGACAGTCGTTAAAGGTAGTCAGTGGGCCGAAAATTTGACAATTACTAGTGTTACCAAGGGGTATTGTATTACTCATAGGAGGGTGCATTCTGAAAGTGAACAACGTCACAAATAGCTGTCAAATATTTCGCTGTTTTGTTGTATTAATTAATGTTACTAAGAAAATTGTGAATTATCGCTCTGTGTGGTACTAAAGTATTGATTATGAATTGCGATTACTTATTTCGTGACAATTAATATTTAGTTTTAGGCGCAAAAAGGGCACTTCCAAATGCCTTTTTTACACCTAAAACTTTATTATGGCAATTCGAAACAAATATTTTAGTACAACCCAGAGCGATATTTCGTAATTTTTTAGTGAATCATCAAAACAGTGATATGCTTGACAGCAATTTGCGACTTTGCCAACTTTTAGATTGCAAAGCCTTATTATTTATTTATTGTCACGCAATTTTGGCCCATAGACCTTACAGGCTAACATATATAAAAGATAAAATACAATTATAATAACATATATGACGGCGTAAGCGATGGCTGAGCGATAGTGCCGTTGTCATTAGGGTTCCGTGGTACCGGGTTCATGATGAAATGTTAAAATAATAGTTTCGGTTTCGGTACACAAAAATCACAGTTTATTATTTAACACAAATTTACATTGAATAACACTAACAAATAATCTCCACAAAATGGGCAAACCGACAGTTTCGTTCTGAAGGAGTGACTTGGTTGGAGTTCCGAGCAAAAGTGATCTCGGCACAATCCCCACTCTACAAAACGACTCTGTCCACGTGCCGCCATTAAAACAACATCTGACGTCACGGCGTTTACCCCTACTACAATGGTCAAATCAGCAACTTGATGTTTAAAAGTTATCGCTTTCTCCGACACGGCCAGCCTGACAAGTTACACGTCCTCGTGAGTACCTGTAACCAAACAGTCAAATTTGGAGCAACAGTACAGGCTCGGTCAACCTGACCACAACTTTATGGAAAAGCATAACTTGAAAATAACAGTTGTCAAACAAAAGGTTCCTCTAAGTCTCAATCATATTTACTCAGCAACTAAATCAACTTCGATCACATACAACGCTCATGGCCCAGCTGCCGCAGCAGCTAGTGACACTTATGCCACCCATATCGTCATCACCTCATGTGATACGACCACACACATCACATAGAGTCAACGACTCCCAGGTCAGTACAAGACCAAAACAACAATAGTCTCCATTGAGACCCAGGTCCCCGCCGTACCACCAGCTGCCCATCGCCCCCTGAACAGCTCACAAGTGAGCTGCAGTTACGACTACAGACTAGTGCGTACGGTGCGACCAAATAGCCATGGTATGTGTCTACTACTCGGTGGAGGTACTTTCATCACCGTCCTCTACGTTTAACTCATTAGGAACACTACTTAGAGGCATCTTTCGTATACGATCGTGAGCGTACTTGTAGGTTCTATTACCATTCAAAGATTTTAAAAGATAACGATCACCGTCAAGTACTTCTACAACTTTAAACGGTCCCTTATATTTGGGGTCTAATTTAGTCTGATTCCGTTCTTCATTTTGAATTAAAACCAAATCACCAACATCAAATTTTACCAACTTAGCTTTACCTTTATCAAATCTAGATTTTTCATAATTTGCATTTTTGACAATATTTATTACCGCTTGCTCTCTCGTCTCGTGAAGGTTAATCTCCGTTTTGGTATCGTCTAACGTTAAAAGATTTAGGGGTCTAGCTACGCGGCCTATCAAAAGTTCGAGAGGGCTTGCTTTTATGACACGGTGGACAGAACAATTTAATGCAAGTTGGACGTCTTCTAGTGCATCTTGCCAAGATCGATCGGATGTCTCTACCGTAGTCACTCGAGTTAACGGTAAGCCATTGATAAAAGCATTCGAATACTCATTCAAAAGGGACGTCAACCGGTCCTTGTTTTCGTTTGAAATATCAGAATCAACATTTTAAAGATCAATTACGGGAGGTAAATCGCAACAACCTACATTTGTAACTTTCGAAATACGGAGGGTAGATTCAGTTAAATGTACCGTATAGCCAAGTGTCAAAATATCGCGTCCGATCATAACATCGTATTTCATACAATCGTCGGGTAGTACGTAAAATAAAATTGACAGTTCGTTATTGTCGACCACAACATCGCTAAGAATTTGTTCAGTGCTAAAAACATTCGAATTATTACCGATACCAATTACTTGCACGGTTGAAAGTGAACGTTTGCCCGAGAATTATAAGCTACACTTTGTTTAACGAGAGAACACTCGGCGCCGGAATCAAAACAAAATGAAAACGACTCACCGGATTGTTCCAATTGCCCGCAAACACCTGCTATTTCGCAGCTATCGACGCGTCGCTCCGCCGATACGTTGGCAGCGCTGCCCGCCGACGATGACGCGCCACCCGCACTGCCGCGTTGGTAGTTCGTAGAGATGTGTCCGGCTTCTCCACAACGGAAACACGTTATTCTTTTGCTGGAACCCGATGAAGTCGCCGCCGGTGTAGTTTTCTGGGCGTTAGCTCCAGCAGGCTGCGTAAACTTCGAACGACAGTTCACCGCTTTGTGTCCCGGTTTTCCGCACTTATGGCACGTGAACATAGTGGAAGTTTGTGGCTTTAAACGCTTTGCATCAGTGGCGCCATCACCGGTACTGCGATCGAACTTCCGCTTCAGACTTGCACTAGCCTTAATCTCCTGCAGTAACTTGTTGCGTGACGTTATTTCGCTAGTAAACGCCAAGCGATTAAGCCGAGAGTCGAACTGAGAGACATGAGCGAGCACATACGACGTGGCTATTTCTTCATGGCTTCGATTCTTCCATCGAGCCAACAGGGTAGTCATTAGGCGGCTGGCGTACGCTGCGAGACATTCGCCCTCCTTCGGCCGGCCGTTGTGGATGTTAACAAGCGATGCAGCAAGAGTTTCAGTGGATGCATAACGCGCAAGGAATAAGTCGCGGAAATGCTGCCACGTCATGCCTGCAAGCGAAATCTGCGACAGCCACGATGACGCATTACCTTTCAGGGCTTTGCTCAGAGCTATAATAAGCGATGCACCCTCCAGTGGACGTTCGTCGAGGCAAATATCGATAGTATCGCACCAAGCACGTGGATCGGTATCTGGTAGCTCCGGATTAATTTCTGGCAGCATGATCTGAGGTGCCACTGTTGGTGTCCTGATGGCTTCGATCAGCTGCATCATGTTCTTCTGCTGCATCTCGAACATAGCACGCCAGTGGGAATCGAGTCCAGATCCCAATTCTGATGACGGCGTAAGCGATGGCTGAGCGATAGTGCCGTTGTCATTAGGGTTCCGTGGTACCGGGTTCATGATGAAATGTTAAAATAATAGTTTCGGTTTCGGTACACAAAAATCACAGTTTATTATTTAACACAAATTTACATTGAATAACACTAACAAATAATCTCCACAAAATGGGCAAACTGACAGTTTCGTTCTGAAGGAGTGACTTGGTTGGAGTTCCGAGCAAAAGTGATCTCGGCACAATCCCCACTCTACAAAACGACTCTGTCCACGTGCCGCCATTAAAACAACATCTGACGTCACGGCGTTTACCCCTACTACAATGGTCAAATCAGCAACTTGATGTTTAAAAGTTATCGCTTTCTCCGACATATATATATATGTTATTATTATATATATATATATTTAGTAAGCTAGTATTGTTAACGTTTCAAATTGACCGACAGACAATATTTCAGTGTCACATCACTGAAAAAAGGTTATCAACAATATAAATTTATATAAATAATACACACATTAGTAAATAATATACACAAACTATTATTTTAAGGTCAATCTATTAATATGTGACCTTCTTAATAGTTTAGTTTGTAAATAAAGACAATTATTGCAATCACTTATGAAATTCAATAGTATTCCTTTACTGTTATTTTTTCCATTATAACTAATATTTTTGGCAATAAAGTTTTGTTTACTAATGATTACCTACTAATAAATTGAGTAACTCTGTGTGTCTGTTTTGTTTACTCTAGATAGGCTTGCGTTTGTCCGCAACTCGCCTGATGTGAAACGATGATGTGGCCTAGGGTGGAGCACGCGCGCCTAGACGAAACCGATTCACTTGAACTTTGCTCTTTGTTAGATGTTACAGTTTTACACATAAACGGCTTAACGGATTCAGATCAATTTGGCATAGGGCATAAGTGAAGACCCTGAACTAGGACAAAGGATACACTTTGTTTTGATAGTACAACGTTTCGTGGGATGGTTTACAATTCACCATGCGGGCGAAGCCGTGGGCAAAAGCTAACCTATTTTAATGACTATTTACAATCCTGATTTCTCTCACACTATGTGCAAAAAATTACTTTTCATCATTAAAATCATTTTACATCACGCACACGCATGCTTGCTCCTTATAAAATATAGCTTTATAAAGAGCAAGCAGGGATCCTTCTAAAAAAATTCACAGCTATGACTTGCGATGACGTAGGTCAGAAAATAAATTAGTTTCTTTAGTTGCATAAAATGTGGTGTATAAAAGATGTTACAAATGTTATCGTGCAGGACACATTAAAATTTTTAAAACAGGTTTCAGTTCAAAAACTAGTTTGAAATGGATACCAACTTAAATGAACACTACGATGTAAATAAAAGTGGTCATGCTACGGTGACCGCCAGTATGGTGGACTGGACTTCATGTACACATCTCGTTTGGTCCAGCCATCCTGACGGTACCATGCTAAGCGTGTACAAAGCTATTAAATGTCTGCGTCAGGATGGCTGGACCAAGAGAGATTTTAGAGGTTTGAGCAATACCAAGCTTTTATACCTATTTTATACTATTTGGTACCAGACATCAAAAAACTAGTACCTCGCTAAAGAGGGAAAACTATTACGAGGAAAGTGGCCAGCCATTCTGACTTCAGAATGGCTGGACCAAACTGGTTTCACCTAGTTGTAGGCGTTATAACTAGTTCATCTTTTCGTTAAAATATAGTACCTCATCAGTACCTCAACATATATTTTTCTTATATTTTTTCGATAAGCCATAAATAAGTTACACCTACAACAAGAAGAACACGCACTTGCCCGGTTTTTTTAAAGCCCGTAGATACTTTATAACGAAACTAAATATGTTTAAAATAAATAAATAGGATAAATACAACAAAAATAAAAACCGGCCAAGTACTTATGAGTCGAAATCGCGCACGAAGGGTTTTATACCATTATCTATAAAAACTGCAAAAAAAAAATCACGTTTGTTGTATGGGAGCCCCCCTTAAATATTTGATTTATTTTAATTAAAAAAAAATTGACCAACAAACAAATACAAATCACACATACGTGGGACACTCAAAAAGTTTTGCGACACTAAAAAAAATTGTTCTACAGGTACATATATTTTTATTAAATCTTTTCAAAGTACTCTCCACCAGCCTCTATACAAAGATTCATGCGTCTGAACCAGTTTTCAAAACACTTTTTCCAATCGGCCGCAGACACCTCGTTTACAGCCTGCTCGAACGCAGCCAGCGCATCTTCCGGCGACGAAAATTGTATCCCCTTGAGCTGATTTTTTATTTTTGGAAATAAAAAGAAGTCACACGGTGCTAGATCAGGGCTGTAAGGAGGGTGACCCAGGAGTTTGACTGATGTACTGTCCAGGAAGTCCCTCGTTTTGAGCGCGGTGTGTGCAGGCGCATTATCGTGGTGGAGCAGTAGTCCGCGGAGCCCTGTGTTTGGTCGCTTGTTGCTCACAACAGAAAAAACTTCTGGTAAACATTTGATCATATTTTCGAAAAAGATTCTAACTGGCCAGTCTCCCATATATAAAAACTATTTATCGCAATACTTTCTGAGTGGCCTGGTATACATATATTGACATTACAAATCACATTGCCGCAGAGGGTCCAAATGCCAATGTTACGATGACATGTCAAGTAGAATCACAATTAGTAAAAACAAAACGTTTGCTCACTGTTATTTATATGCAAAAAATATTAATGTGTCTATTAATGTGTCAAACAATGATTAAATATACGTAATATTTATAAATGTGTGATATGATTTGTTTTCGGTAATTTTCTTTGTACAAAAATAAACATAATTACCTACCCACTACCTACCTTTTACCTACCTACTACCTGCCTACTACCTACCTACCTACTACCTACCTAATACCTACTACCTTCCTACCTTTTACCTACCTACCTACTACTACTACCTACCACCTACATAGTCGTCAAGTTTTCTTAAATGTAATTTCTATTTCTGACCGCACGCATAAAATGTTTGATAGGTAGGACCACGGAGGGTAGGACCAGTTTGTATGGAAAAATAAAATTGTTACTATTTCGATTTTATTTGGATTTTCCATGCAATTTCACAATAATTTTTAATTACTGGCTTAAATAACACTCATTTTGGGCTTCGCCGCTGTCGCAGTCGGGTAGAAAAAACCGGGCAAGTGCGAGTTCTTCTTGTTTTAGGTGTAACTTATTTATGGCTTATCGAAAAAATATAAGAAAAATATATGTTGAGGTACTGATGAGGTACTATATTTTAACGAAAAGATGAACAAGTTATAACGCCTACAACTAGGTGAAACCAGTTTGGTCCAGCCATTCTGAAGTCAGAATGGCTGGCCACTTTCCTCGTAATAGTTTTCCCTCTTTAGCGAGGTACTAGTTTTTTGATGTTTGGTACCAAATAGTATAAAATAGGTATAAAAGCTTGGTATTGCTCAAACCTCTAAAATCTCTCTTGGTCCAGCCATCCTGACGCAGACTATTAAATGGCTCAAGACCTCACCTTCAGGTATAGATCGGTCGAGGAACAGAGGGTTGCCTTCCCACTTGACGTAGTCTCCACGGTAGTCGAAGTAGACCGTCAGGTTACCCATGTACTTGGTGAAAGCTGAGGCTTGGACGATCAGCACCTGGAATGTGAAAAGATTATTGTGTTAACAAGTAATTTAACACTTCGGTGCTAAGCACCAAGTATGTGGGTCGAACAATGATTCGTTCCTGTGCGCACAACCCGCCTCCCGAGTCGTCGCTCATAGTGATCTTTATTATGTTGATAATAACGTCCCTGTTAGACAGCACCTATCAGTTTGTAGATGACGCTCAATAAGTGCGCAAAAAATTATAATTTGAACTTAATAGCGAAAGTGTTAAAGACTTGTTTCATTTGGGACAGATATGTATGTATTTTTTTCGACTGGCTCGTTGGTCGAGTAATCGCGAGCTGCTAAGCAAGTGTGGTAGATACCTAAGCTAATGGCAGTTTTTATGCCGCCCATGGGCCCCTGACTTGGCTTTGCATGTCGAGACATATCTCTCAGGCAATGTGGATTTTCCATTAGACATTTCTCAGTAGCAGCCACCAGTCTGATTCGCGCTCGATTGATGGAAATAGGCTCGCTCCCTGTTACATGTGACTGGCGAAAAGTGGGTGTACTATTAGGTAAACCTCTGCCTAACCCTTCGGGGATTACAGGCGAGATGATGACTGTTATATTAGGGTTTTTAGGGTTCCGTACCTCAAAAGGAAAAAACGGAACCCTTATAAGATCACTTTGTTGTCCGTCCGTCCGTCCGTCTGTCAAGACCGTTTTTCTCAGGAACGCGTGGAGGTATCAAACTGAAATTTCTATATGATACTTAGTTCTACTGTCCCTGGAAGCTGTAGAAAAATCAACCTTCTAAGTCAACGCAATCAAAAGATACAGCCACTTAGGCCGCAAATTTCCGCAAATTTTCGAAACTCGCACGGGAATCAAAACCTACAGGGTACTTCCCGTGAACTTAGAATCTTGAAATTTTGTACGAAGTCACGTCTTATAGTACAGATATAGGAAAAATTACGAAAACCGTAAATTTTTAGTTTCGTCATATAAAAAAAAGTTATATACCCACAGGTTTGTACGGAACCCTCGGTGCGCGAGTCCAACTAGCACTTGACCGGTTTTTTTTTTCACAAAATAAATAAGACAACTATATCCACATTTAGAATTTGGGTTTTTGGTATAATAACAGCCGCAGTCCGGATGGGTGACCAAGCCCATCCATTACATAACGAATTTCTCCATTCCTCGAAAACCACATTAAGACGTTGATCCCGGCTGTCATTCGTAGATCTTTGAAAGTCGTTCCGGGTATATGGCCGAAAGTCTGGCAACTTTTCTTACCAAGGACCTCGAGGTCAAGCGTAAAATTTTTAAAACAGTTGTCATTTGTTTCGCGAATCGACATAGCGGGAACGATTCGGATTATCGTCTCACTCTGTGACTGGGTTGTGGAGGTCAGATAGGCCGTCACTCTATGTAAAATACTAGCATTCAGATGCATCCAGTTAGGCTGGAAGCTGACCTGACCTTAATTGGGAAAAGCTGGGCAAACAATAATGATGCCTAGAAATGTTCGTTGGCGTGCCAAAAACCCGAGAGGACCAAGCATGTCATTACCACATTATTTTGTTATTTAATGTGAGCCTTATGTGTGCCACTGCAGGTCACTGCAGGGCTCTCTTTGGCTATTTAGATACTTACAATTATTTTGGTAAGAATACAGCTCGTCACGCCATCTCCTGGGCGTACCACGTCGCCGGGTTCTATTGTTCAAAACCCAATCTGTTGCCACTTTTTTGGCTCATTTTGATGCGACATGCGGCAGATGTGGCCTGCCCAGTTCCATTTGGGTCATGGATCCAAGGATACTGTTCCTTATACGGTCAGAAGTTTTGACTGCTGGAAGAACTCAAAATCACATTACAACGTTGACATTATTTACCTGATGCTTCTTATCGGCGGAATTCTCAACGAACACAGGATAAGTTCCGGCGACAGGCTCTCCACTGGGCGCGTTTCCGTTCCAGAGTAAGGAGTGAGTGTGACCTCCCACAATAATGTCTATGTGTTCCGCTACGTCACGGGCTATCTCTCTGAAAAACATATTTTAATATTTTTTAAATCCGAATGTATCAATACATAATATAATAAAATTGTAACAGGTCGATGTCTGTACATTGAAGATATTGAAAAAAAATATATATAGAGCAACAGAAGAAAAAACAGCAGTTTTTAGAATGTTTGTCTGTCTGTCTTTCTGTTTGTAAGCGCATCACGCAAAAACTGCTGCATAGATTTGAACGCAGTTTTCACCGCTCTACTGCTAGACGCCTAACTTAAAATATAGGCTACATTTTACCACAGAAATGACCTTCTTTTTTTATCCTAAGTACCACACGAACGAAGTCGCGGGCAATGGCTAGTCTTTAATAATTATACAAACAAGGATAACTTGGCGGTATGACCGTTTAGATTTTATAAAATACACAATGGATATTAATAATTGTATAATATTTATGTTTCTTTGTTTATGTTTTGTATAATAATATCACATGCTTCGGTGAAGGAAAACATCGTGAGGAAACCAGCATGCCTGAGATATATTTCTCGACGACATGTAAAGCCAAGTCAGAGGCCCATGGGCGGCATAAAAACTCTGACACCAGGTTAGGCACTAACCAAACGAAAAAGAAGAAAGAAAGATAATGGTCATTCACGGTCATTTACAACATTAAACAGGTATTTTTGTCCCTAAACCTGTGTAATGTTTCAGCTTTTTCGATTCAAGGGATTGTTTGGGCTGGACGTTTGTGAACGGGTGCAAAAACACTCTTAACGAAGCCGAGACACACTCGTTCTTTCACGTCATTACGATTTTTATTTGTTCTAGGCCATAGCTTCTAGAACCTTCTTTTTATGGTGATATTGAAGGTCCAGGTTCCAACTTTATCACACATTTCTTTTTATAATCGACTTCAAAAAAACGTTTTTGTAAAAATAACCGGTCCCATAGAAATTTCATCAAAATCGGTTCAGCAGTTTTTAAATCAAAATAACTGGAAAAAATATGTCATCCATGTAAAAGAAACTGCGAAATTATACTTGACAAGGATTTGTGTGTGTTGCGATAGCAAAAAAAGGTAAAATAAAAACATTTTTGCAAAAAGATAACCGACTTCCAAAAAAAAAACAATAACTTTACTTTCGGAAGTCGGTGGCAAAAAAAGTCAGTGGAACGAACAGTAGTCACCGACTTCCGAAAGTATTAGATAGATATTTTAAATTTTATTGTGTTAATTTTTTTGGAAGGCGGTTATTTTTTTTTTTATACAAATTTAAAATGTTATAATTTTACTTAAAAAAAAATTAAATAACACAATTAGAGGTAAAATTGTAGTGATACTATTAGAGGGGATCGGCACTGTTATATCTTAACTTTTTGAACGCCAGAGCATAAACACACGCGCGTACCCTCCACGCCAAGCCACAATTTCACCGCATCCAAATTAGACGTGTTATGCCGTCTGTGGCGTCGTCAGCACTTTTTGATTTGACGTCCATATATTATTATTATATTTGCGTTCAGATATTATTATATTTGCCATCGTAATGAAAGTATTAGCCAATCGCCCAGTCGATTGCCCAGTGAATGCCGGACGTAACGGGAGGTCGGAGGGAACGTCGCTCGGGGAGACTCCCTTCGTGGCTGAGTTCTGGGCTAAACACATATCTACATAAACGTAGGCAGAAACCACAGAATGCAACCTGCTACGATCCTTACATACTCCTGTTCCCTCGTCCACGTCCATCCATCTGGTCATGCAGGCACGCCGGCGGCGGTTGCGAGTACTACGCACCTGATCTTGCTGAACGCCCCGGGAGAGGACGCCCTAGAAGGTCAGTGTATGTCCTTCTAGGGCGTTCACTCCCGGCGGTGCCACTCACATCTGCCTTGTAGATATCTTTTGTAGGTCGCCTTTCACTCATCCTCTGCACAAGACCAAACCATCTAAGCATGCACTTTTCAATTTTTGTCACTAAATCTTTTAGACCGCAACGTTCATTCCTCAATTTATCATTTACCAAAGTTCAACGAATGTGTTTACCAGGGGGCTTACTATGATCTGTTAGTGCAGGAATGTTTTAGGACTATTCCGAGAGTGGGAAAGTTCCAGCGCTAGACAGCTGTATAGCGCCATCTCTTACCCACGCTCGGAATAATATTAAAACATGCCTGCACCAACAGGTTATGGTAACCCACCAGGGCTAAACACATTTGAACTTTCAGTCATCGATACGCTAAAAAGAAGTAGATTTTGTCGAAACAAAGACACAACGTTCCATTATTTCGTTCACACTCATACGTCACCAGCACAGTATGATATTTATGGTCTAATTGAGCAATTTTACCGTCTTAAATTGTCTCGTTACGTCTTGACAGAACAATGGATTCAAAGATCCAACGGTTGATAAAATAGTTTAAAGACTAATGGGAAGTTATTTTCTTATCGTGTCTTGTTGAGTGTTAATCAACTGTCTGTCATGAGTGTAGTAAATTGAGTAAGATGTAGGTGTAATAGGAAGCTATGTCTCAATGGAATCATGGCTGCTACGATACTAATAATAGTCAATTTACTTGGTCCACGTTCAAACATCTGGTAATACATGAACGCCAATTCCGAGTAATACACACATCATCCGCCTAGCCTTTTCCCAACTATGTTGGGGTCGGCTTCCAGTCTAACCGGATGCAGCTGAATACCAGTATTTTACATGGAGCGACTGCCTATCTATCCTCCACAACCCGGTTAGTACTAGATAATATGATACCTCTTGGTAAAACTGGTTGTCAGACTTTCGGGCCACTGACTACCTGTAACAACTGTCAAGATCTAAAAATGACAGCCGGGACCAACGGCTTAACGTGTTTTCCGAGGCACGGATGAAACTCGGTATGTAATGCGTGGTCGCCCATCCAAGGAACAACCCAGGCAAGCGCGGAGTAACCTGACGATCGACCCTAGCGGCTGTTATTATTTATCGACAAGCTCCTCCGAGTAACACACCTAACCTTTCTTAAAAACAACAGCTATACTTAAAATCTTATTTCACTATTATTAATGCGAAAATTTGTGAAGGGATGGATGTATGTCTGTTACAGAACAGATTCGAATGAAACTTTACAGTCTTTCTTTCTTTATCGTGTGGTTAGTGCCTAACCTGGCGTCAGAGTTTTATGCCGCCCATGGGCCTCTGACTTGGCTTTAGATGACGTCGAGAAATATCTCTCACGCATGCTGGTTTCCTACACCGAAGCAGGTGATAATTATTTTATGCAATACGCACATGATTCCGGAAAATCAGAGGTGCGTGTCTTGAGTTCGAATTCGAGACCTATGACTTGGCAGTCCAACGGTCACACCACTAAGCTACCACAGTTTTTTTTATAATTTCTACTTACTTGTCAACTTCAAGTCCGCAATGTGAGAGCAGTATGATAATATCAACTCCCAGTTCATACAACGCTTCTGCTTCGCGCTTCGCTGCTGCTTTGGGGTCAGTGAACTTAACCTTACCAGGGGATGATAGTTTCTGTAAAGAATTATTTTATACGTTAGCATTATAACATTAACACGGTTTTATTTACCTGAAGGGTAAGGCACAGGTGTACAGTACACCCACATTTCGCCAGTTATGATTAAGTCCCATGTAATTGGGCGCGAGCCTATTGCCATCAATCTGGGACAAATCCTAATTCACCTGCCTCGTTGGTGGTCGCAAGCGCTGTTGCTGAGCATGATGAGGTCCTGGGTTCGATTCCCGGGTAGAGCACAGCGTAACTGGGTTTTTCCACCAGAAATTTCTCAGTAGCAGCCACGGAATCTGAATTTCTGCCCGGTTGATGGCAATAGGCTCGCCCCCTATAACAATGGGGCCTAAAACAAAACTTGCGAAACGTGGGTGTATTATAGTTACACCTCTGCCTAACCCATTGGGGATTACAGGCGTGATGTTGTAATACAGTTACTTATATTAAAATAATATAATTATGGCATTGAAACATTATCCGCAGTCGTTTGTCTTTAATTTTAATACCTAGCGCAGTCAATTATTTCAGTATGTCATGTATGTAATGTCATTTACTAAGTACTTATTCTTCTGTTTAGCAATAACTTTTATTATATACTCAACTGCTAGAGACAATATACCATAGGTTCCCAACCTTTTATGGACTACCGCTCCATTACAAGACAAAGAAAATCCAATGCCCCCTTTACAAAATAGTTATAAGATAAACATATTAGACGGCTAGAAAAAATGATTTTTCATGAAAATAGAGGTAATCCCCGCTAATGCTCCCCATGAAAAGCTCTAGCGCCCACTAGGGGGCGATACCACCCCCGTTGGGAACCTATGCAATATACAATTCATGCAGCATGACTTGCGAATAAATGGTTTTGTTTAAAGACGGTATATTGTAGCCGTCTCAAATATTGCTGTCTCCACGACCGACAGTTGGTAAGATGGTTACTACGCAGTTCGGAAAATCGCTAAACGGCTCATCCAAAGTCTCTTGGTATTAGAACAAGTGTCAAGACACAAAAAGCTGTACTGACAGTTTACACATGATTACAACCATATCAGATCATGTAACGTCTACGCTTTGGAATGGGCAACTGCAGTCTTTTCACAGTTATTATGACTTGCGACTGGACTGACTACGCACCTGACCTTTCCGAAGAACCTCACCAATAACGTTAGTGTATGTCCTTCTAGGGTCCCCTCCCGGTGTTGCCACTCACATCAGCCTTGTAAATACCTTTTGTTAGTCGCCTTTCACTAATCTCTGCCTGCAACTCTATTTTTCAAATAATTGCTTTGAGTTACTTGGAGTTTTCTTTACAACGCGAACGCGGTTGGCAACCTTTTCTCTAGGAAGTACTTCGTATTACCCAACCATTTCACACGCACACCAACATCTGCATGGCTATTTGAAATAATATCCTGCACGAACGCCATTATACACAATAAAGAAAGATTTTAACAATTACGTTTTTAAATACGACTCTTGAAATTAGCACGTCAAATAAGTTGAAGTCACGCTACGCATGGATGGGGGGGCTTATCACGACACAAACACATGCACGCGTGATCATTATTATATTAAGACCTATCACGCACTTCCGTATTATGGGAAACCGTTGTGCCCGGCTGTCATTTGTAGATCTTTGACAGTCGGTACAGGTACTCAGTCGCCCGAAAGTCTGACAACGAGTCTTAGTAAGCGGTATTAAATGAATATATATTATAATTATAGGTTAGATAGGCAGCTCCAGATGTTCGGCAGCTTCCGATTATACTGAACGCGGACCCCAACATACACACATCAAAAGTATCTAGGGATCAACATATATTTTTGCAATAACTTTTCTCCTGATTGATATTAATTAAAATTTTCTTTAAGAATTCATCAAATAAAGTGTTTTCGTTTGTCACAGTAACGATAAACCAAGTCACCTTTGCATTAATAAAGAAATTTGCCATTTTCCTAATAAAGGGATTTTTGACATTTGAACCACTAACATTAAAGTTCGAAAAAAAGACTGAAATAACAGTTTTCTTTAAAATTTTATTGGGTAAATTAAACAATTAATAATCCGTGTTTCTACCGCGAACACTAACAACACAAGAACATCGGTTTGGCATACTCAAAATGAGTTCATCCAAATCACGCTGTGGAATGGCCGCCCATGTTCGTTGCAACAACAAAAAAAGGTCTTCTTGCGACTGGATACCCTCCATATTCGGCAGAGCTCTTCTCTGTAGCATATCCCATGCATGCTCAATCGGGTTCAAGTCTGGCGACTGAGCAGGCCAGGGCAGGACATTGATGTTAGCTGCGGCGAGAGTCTGTCTTACAACTCTTGCGGTGTGCGGTCGTGCATTATCATGCATTAACTGAAATAAGGGACCGATTTGCACTTGTAGAGGAACGATGACGTCTGATACAATCGTCTCAGCATAAATTTGAGCGTTGAGGTTGCCTCTGATCCAAATCAACTCAGTTCTTCCGCCGATCCAAATACCCGCCCATACCATGATGGTTCCACCACTATAAGGATGGACTTCCTGGCAGGATTTTAATCGCTGTTGGCGTCCAGGGGTTCTCCAGTGTCGTATACGTCTTGTATCCGGTCTCATACCAAAACGAGACTCATCAGAAAAGCACACGAAACGCCATTGTTCTTCTGCCCAATTTCTGTGTTCAAGAGCCCATTGATATCGAATCCTACGATTGTGCATTGCTATAGGTGGTACCCGTAGCGGTCTTCGGGAATGAAGGTTCACTTCATGCAAGCGGTTTCTGACTGTTTGGTCGCTAATTAAGTTCCCTGAAGAGTGATGAAGCCTCACGGCTAACATCATGGCGGTTATTGTTGGAGCTCTTCGAGTTAAGATTTGAATGTATCGGTCTTGTCTCCGTGTGGTGCAGCGATACCGTCCTCCATGGCGCTCAGCCACGGTACCAGTGCTTCGGTAACGTGTCCAAAGTCGACTGATAACACTCTGACTTGTATTCAGAGCTAAAGCCACAGTACGTTGCCGGGAACCAGCTTCTATCATTCCCACGGCTCTGAGCATTTCTTCCCTGCTTAAATGACGTCGCCGCTCCATAATAACGTTGGTTTTAATCAGTAGTAGGGAAACAGTAGCACTAATAATGTCTTCAATGCGTTGTATGTTTTTATAGGGAAAATATTGACAGCTTATTTTCATCTTTTACTCGAATTTGATTGAGAGTTCCTGATTCAAATTATGAAATGCACCAAAAAGGATCCATATAAATTTATAAAATCATAAATTTATTACAAAGCCACATCTCAATCTCAAGAAATCCGCATAAAAATGCTTGATCCCTAGACACTTTTGATGTGTGTAGTTGGGAAATGATAGGCAGATGATGATGCAATTTTATATTAAGAGGAGTATTATAAGAAGAGGGGACACTTAGAATAATCCTATTCGTGAGAAAACTATCAAACCCCATAAAACAGTTACTTAATTAAATGTGAGAAAGTTGATTTAAGTTGATTTATTAATTAGAAACCACTATTAATTTGAACCATTCGTTATGATAGGTAGGTAGTCTGAGACCAAAATAGGCTATTTTTCATCTAGGAATTTGTATAAAAAAATTAAAACATACGCCGAAGAAGTCGAGGGAAACAGTAAGTACTTAAGAGGCATATTATATAAATGGCGTGGCGTATAGTTTAAGCAAATGTTGAAGATTATTTTGGTATAAATATTACGTCAAAATGATGTACAATTTCGGAGATATCGGGGCTTGTTTCGAAGTCTTTTCGGTCAATAATTGAATTAGGTACAATTTTCTTTACAATAAAGGCATAATAACGAAAATGTATTCTATCATTATTGAAGTTGGGGATATTTGTAAGATGAAAACATATATTTTGATGGTCTATATCAATAGAATCTACAAATTAGAGCTCCCAAATCACGTCTCCGTGAGTTTTTGTCTAAACATGCAACGGGAGAATGATTATTACTGAATAAATGAATAATTTATCTAAAATTCGCTTTATTGTTATTGTAGTAGAGGAAACGAACTATTTTTAACGAGTAATTGTTATTTTAAACAGCGAGCGGATAACATACAATTTCAACGAGGAAACCTTGCAATTTGTTTATTAATTAATACGCCCCTTAATTTTCAAATCGACATCAAGTTAACAAAATGTTGAAACAACTACTGTTACAAGTTACTCGTCTCCTATCGTGAGTTCGTGACACAAGAAAGATAAAATGTGGAAGATAAAGATATTTTGACACTTCAATATCTAAGGTACGTGTCCCACCGCCGACGATAACGGAGTTGGCGAGCACTGAGTGTGTAATTCGGATGGTTTTGTCGCTGACCATGAGTGCGCGACGGCCGGCGACGAGCGATTACACGCTGTTATGATAATCTATTTACGAAGCGAGAGTGTCCTGCCCGCCAAGCGAGTGTTGCTGAACAAGTACTATCTTTGAAAGCTCGCCGGTACTCGCCGGGACTACTGACATGGGACCTACAATCTTTGTACGTTCCTGGGAGGTGTGAAAATTTAGCATTTCCATTCTAAGGGATGTGCAATCTTTCATAGACATAAAAGTAGAGGAAGACCAAAGAAACGATGGATTGACTGTGCGAAGGATGATATGGCTTTAAAGGAGGTAACTGCTGAGATAACGAGTAATAGAGAAGTATGAAAGAAGAAGACATGCTGCGCCGACCCCAAATAAATTGGGCTAAGGGCAGGAGAATGGTGATGATATCTTTCATAGGTCGATAGCTAGTCGCTTCTTCGTGGCGGTGGGACATGTGCCTATCATGTACACTTGTAGAAGATAAAACAGTAGATACCGCTGATATCATTATGTGACATTTACTTAGGAATGTTTGTTATATAACCTGAAACTATTGTGACACATGAGACACATTCTTGATGATTGAAACAAATGATGTTGTGTATGTTATTTTATTAGTGACAAACACAATGTTGATCATTATTTTGGCATTCAGTGTAGACTTCTATTAACTCATGTCTGTAGGGAGTAAAGCAAAAGCTGTAGATTATAATTAGAAACTAAAGTCATTAGGCAGAACACATCCGAAACTGTTCCACATGTAGGTACAGACGGTTAACCACTTTTCACCCTTATGTCCTGAGCAATAAGGGTGAATTATGGTCGACCATTTTGTGGGTAGCGTATTAAACAAAATAATGATAGCGTCATGATTGACAGAGGAGAATGGAAGAAAAAAATGTGTTACACAGACTCTAAGTCACATGGGACATAGATAAGAAGACGATAAGACGACTCCTGGAGAGGCCCGAGTCCAGCAGTTGACGGTTTCGGTTGATGGTGATCAATTCTAATATACAAGTTGGTCGAAACAAGGGAAACCTGCTGTTGGAGATGGACCATGCTGTTCCCCAAACAATGGAGGTTATGATTTATTGTCTAGACACTACAGGATTTGATAAACTATTGATAGCGCCAAATTCGTAGCTAAGGTTTACTCAGTCTCATAGATTGCAATAGAGACGCCAGGAAGAAAAATACTATTACTTTGAGTATACATAATCTCACTGCTGGGCAAAGGCCTCTTCCCGTAACTTCCAGTTCTATCTATCCTGGACTAATGTGGGTCACTAGTCGTTGGTTTTTTCCAGCTCGTGAAAAAGAAGAATACTGAAGTTTGCTTACCGCAGTATCTGGTGTGATCAGCCCTATAAGTCCAATCTTCCGTCCCTGCCTCTTCACAATCAGATGAGGCCTGTACAGGCCTTGAAGTACCGGTTCCTCGCTGGTGTCCATGTTGGCTGCTAGCACCGGTGCCTTCAACGCTGAGAGGTAAGGTGCTAAACCTTCCGGACCGTCATCGAACTCATGATTGCCTATTGCCTGTGGAAAAGAAATGGTGAAATTAAAATAATTTTATATTAAAAAAATCATTGTAATGATGATAAAATTATTGAAATTTGGTTGATCCGGCTCCACGGACCATGCTGACATGAAGCACATCCTTCTGGTTCTTTTGTTTGGTCATGCCCCATTTCAAAACCTCATTATTTATAAATTAAAAATCAATGTAATTCCAACAATCATGTCGATCGAAATTGTAATCAAGAAGACTGTTGCAACATAATATGTAGGTTGACGACATCGGAAGACCTGGTGGGCTACCATGTTCTCTTAACACGGGAATGATTTAGTTCTGTTTCGAGAGTGGGAAAGAGATACACCGACCCACAACCTGAGGCCTATAGATTTTTTTTTATTTTATCATAGACATTCTATCAGCGATAACAATAAAGAAGTCGAAATTGTATTTAAATATACCGAGATGTTGAAAGTAGTTGTAGAAAGGGGTTGGAAGATTTTTGTATGAAGCGTGGCCTGCCTAACTTCCGCCATTTTATTTTATTTTTAAAATGGCGGCAACGCATAAACCTGTACTAATGAATAGTTGGTGGCCTACCATGACTGGACTGACATTAAAACATTCATGCTTTAAGACATCATGGTATGAGCAAGATCTTCTAAAGCGTCACGTTTCCGAGAAATAAGCCATCAAAGTTACAATCTTCGCCGTCAGTTTAACTTTAATAGCATAGAAAATGGCGTCAGTTAGGCAGGCCAAATAATTTTGAATCACTGTGAAAGCGAATACCACTCGTCTGGACCCTCGAGAGCCTCAGTCGTAATTGATATTTAATTGAAGTTGGCGTCATACCAATCAACAACGCAGTCTGATAAAATATGAGCGTTCATCAATTTGTAATTGATTTTTGTTAATAGGGAGATGGTAAAGTAATTATTATATGGCGAGATGCAACTACAGTGCCAATTAACTTACGTTATTGCGCATTAAAACGCAAACCCAATAGGATCCTTACTTAAATTAAAATAAAGGTCACTGTTATTTTGTCAGGAATGCTAAATCCGAGGTACAGTACGACCAGTTTAAGTTTGCAGTTCAAGGTGCGCTGCCGGCCAAGAACAAATGCAACAACAAGTTACTTACATTTATTTTAATTCATTTTAAAACTAATTATAGAATAATTAAAACTTAATATTTACAAAAAAAGGACTAACTAACGAACTATAAGCTAACTAAATAAACAATAGGACGCTTAGCCGTTTTAGTTCTTAGTTATACCGCCTGCACAAATATTTTTGAAAGGACTAAACAAAGTCACTAAGAACCACAGTCGTCTGTCCACCGAAGCGTAGACAACAAAAACCAACCAATAAGATGTATCATCAGATCATTTATAAACGTCACGTGTTCGTCTTATGTTGTCATCTCCGTTCCGATTCGGTAGACAACAGGGTGACCTTGGGGCCTCAACAGATGGCAATTGCTTTCAGAACATTTCCACTTTCCACAAGGACTTTCGGTTGAGGATTGACATTACGGTAGCTTATGTCAGTTCCATTTATATTTGTCGATTTTTTCGTCATTGTTAAGGCATCGTTAAGTCCAGCAGTGATTTTCACGGGCTAGTTTATAAATATTTAAAGTACATGATTAAAGTATTCAAATTGTAATTTAATTTGTATCTAGTAGAATTTATTAACACCGCCTTACAAATAGATAAGTACAAAGTTAGTATTTTTATGGAGTAAGAATGTATTTATGTATTTGTGGCTATGACAACACCTTGAACCTTGAATGCATTGAATAAGTAACTATCACTAAACAATGTGCAAAACTTGCATTTTACCAACTCTATGCAAAACATACATTTTACCATCTCGTAAAATAAATAGCATAGTTGTTAAATAAATAGCAATAGCTCAGTAAGGTATGTTTGATTTATGGCGCTTTCTACAGTCTGTCACGATGAGTGATATGATGATGAATAAATAATTGATGAAACAAAAATCCCATACTTTTTTACTTTAAACACTCTTTTAAGCTTTCACGGTTTTTAACTAAACTTTCACTATTACTTGCGGGATATCTTCCGCGATTAATGTTGATTGTGTGTTGTTGTTGTGTTGCGTTGATGATGTTGCGGGAGCTCAATATTATAAACATTAAAAGCGGAAGATATCCCGTAAGTGATACTGGAAGATTTTTACTTTACTATCATAGTTATGTGTGAAGTGCATCTCATCCTTTTATGGACTACAGCCCCCATTACAAGAAAAAAAAATCCAACGGCCCCTTTTCTCAAAATAGTTATAAGATAAACATAAGACGGCTAGATAAAATGATTTTTCATGAAAATAGAGGTAATTCATAACGCTCCCATTTGCCTTTGGACCCGCTAACGCCCCCATGAAAAGCTCCAGCGCCCACTAGGGGGCGATACCGCCCGCGTTGGGAACCTATGGTGTAGTGCAACAAAACAAATATTTTCGTTTACAACCCTTACACCCGCGTTTGTTTTCACAAAAAGGGCTTGTTGCTTAGTTCGTTGAAGTACTGGTTATCTTTATACTGAGGTCTAGAACTGCTTCGTTGATCTAATAGTCGTGCTGCGAAGCAAGAGGTGATGGGTCAATATCCGGGTCAGCGAAGCTTTGTTGAGTATACTCGGGATTTTTTTATAGCAGCCCAGAGTCTGTATTTGTGCCCGGTTGATGTCAAAAGGCTCGCCCCTTAATACATTGGAATTAAACATAACTTTTGAAATATGGGTGTACTAGGCACACCTCTGTCTAATCCTTATGGGAAATGCTGGAGTGAAGTTTATCAACTTACATGAGCATCGTGCGGTATCAAATTCATGAACTCCTGGGTGACATTCCACTTCAGCAGGGTATACCAGTAGGTTCCCTGGAAGCTGTCTCCGGCGTTCAGGACTATGGAGTCAGGCTTCTGTTCCAGCAGTGTGTGGATCTCTTGGTAAAGGCGAGGGAAGCCGCCGATGCAGGAGTTGTTATTGTACCGGCAGGTCGGAGTGTCAACTGAGGTCTCTTCAAATCTGGAAAGGTTGGACGATATACATAATTATTATTAAAATATCACCCGAAAAATGATAATTTGCACGCCTGTAGCTGATCTCATTAATGTATGTACAACATCTTATACCTGTACCTACATTCAAAGCAAATAAAGTACTGATTCTGATTCTGAATAAATGATAACAAAAAAAAAAACACGAGCAGTAGGAAAAAGGTTTAAGGGTTTTTATTTCCAGACAGTATGATCGAAAAAACAAATCTAGAAAAAAAGCATACGCATTTCAATGTAAAACTTATAAAATATACCACTGCTTCCATGGTCAGAGGAAATTGCCATATTTTCCTGGGCATATAATTATTAACACGTCTTCAGAAGATTCTTACATTGTTACGTAGGTAAATACTTGTAACCCAGCGTATTGTATTTATGTAGGTCTGTACTCATTATGTATAAATATAAATAATTTGCCACATGACGACGGAGATTAACTTGAGGGCTGTTTTTTTGCAAAGCGCACTTCCCTGGTTTTGAGTATAAATATCGATGGCTATAAGAGTAGAGGAAGACCAAAGAAACGATGGATGGACTGTGCGAAGGATAATATGGCAAGATAGGAGGTGACTGCTGAGACGACGAGTAATAGAAAAGTATGGAAGAACAAGACCTGCTGCGCTGACCCAACATAAATTGGGGTAAGAGCAGGAGAATGATGCTGATGCACTTCTTTGTTCTTCATAATTATGTTATAAGTAAATTGCAGCCGTGCGACACCGGGATGGGTCACTAGTTTATTATAATTATCATACGAGTCCACTTTTTTGTAATCAAATGTGGCGCATTAAAATACATATTACTTTTATCGTTAATCATGTTGGATTTGATTGTTATTTTTATTACTAAAACACCGGCAAAGTGTGTATCGTATCGTACACATGCGTGCCGAGGTTATAAACCCCAGTTAACTAACCGAATCAGTTTTTAAATTGCTCTATGACGAGGTCCGGAAAAGGGGGGAGGGTGTCAGAAAAAAATCACGATGGCGGTGGGGGGAGACGGCATAATGTGACGTCATGTGTATTTTTAGGTGCGACGAAATTTAATTTATGATGTGATGTGTAAAATATTTTTGACCAATAATGGAATAAATTGAATTGTACGACCACGTACAAACCCGCGCGAACCAAATTGTCTAAAAATATTTAAAAAAAAATGCTTTTAATATTAATTAAAACTTTTTCTACAGCTTCAGAAAAAACACACGTGATGCTAGGAGAGGTCAGGAGGGCTATCCTAAAATCTCACGACTTATCACCAAGGGGGGTATACATTATCCAAAAAGACCTCACGCGATTAAAGGATAGGCCCATGTTTAGATATCGATACCCATCACGTCTGCGGAGTTTCTTGTATACGTGACGAGCTGGACTCTACCAAAATTGGCCTAAAATAGCCTTGGACAGAGAAATATGGTAGGAGGGAAGGCAGGCCTTTGCCAGTGGAACACATCAATCTTAGGCTCAAAATAAGTAAATATGTATTAGGTATAATTCTATATGGATATCGACCTTACTCGTGCCTTTTAAGGAGCACGACTGGTCACTGGTCATTGACCTTGCCTCATGTTAAATACGTATAAATCGTCGATTGTTGGAAAAATTTATTAACTGTAATACAAACTACATAATACATAAATTCGCACCAGTAATCCCCGAAGGGTTAGCTAGAAGTGTACCTAATAGTACACCATGCAATGTCCTCCTGAGCGTCGAGCACAACACACACGACGAAAACATACAAATTTTCACGATTTTTCGAATTTTCTTAAGAGACGCGCGAACCTATTGCCATCCGGTAAAAGAAAACTCCGTGGCTGCTACTGTGAAATTCCTGATGGTAAAACCTGATAAAACATTGCCCGACCCGAGAATCGAACTCGGGTCCTCATGCTAAACGGCTTTGACGGCGCGTTCGTGTTCCACGCGCGCCTCAAAGAGATGTCAGCATAGGGAAGGGGCCCGCAAGGGCCGATGCCTGCCGGGTGCTGCGGGTTGTTCGAAAGAGATACCGCGGCCCCGGAACACAAAGGGCGATGAAGGAACATGGGTGGGTTTTAGTCAGTAAGAGTCTGACACACCCTCCCGCTCAGCCCAGAGCGGGAGAAGTCATTTGATGATTTCCCATCCGAAAAAAAAAAAAAAAAAAAGGTCCTCATGCTCAGCAATCGCGACCACTAGACCAGCCAGGTAGTGTAAACTGCTAGATTACGAAGCACATTATGTATACGCATAAGACATTCTTTAAAATTATAACGAAGATGGGCACTAAGAAATGATCTCTGAAAATTCTTCCGCAAAGTTCGAGTTCTTCGAAGAAGTTCGCGTTTCTTATTGGGAAATCCCATCATGCATAAGCGTCATTCACATAATTATAAAGAACTAGTGTTTTCCAACAATATGATTCTAACAAATTAATAATAACTACATATAACCGTTATTTCTATTGTGACTTCACCACTTTTAAAGTACCTACTTAGCGACTAGTATTGATTTCAGATTAAGTCTCGTGCCTTCGACGATATCGAAACTTAAAACTACATAATTTTCGAAATAAAGGTTTCTTGGTTTAAGAGATAGGACAACAAAACTAGCCTCCTAAAATATTTTTTTTTATTAGACAAGTGTCGGTACTCAAGCAAATACGCGCGCGGCTTGCGTCGTCGACGCAAGTTGTGAGTGTGACGCAAGTTGTGTCGCAAGACGGAACGCTTGAGGACGACGTAGAACAGAAAACTTTTTTCACAAAGAAAAAAGACCGACATCCAAAAAAAAAGTCGATTTGATTTGATTTAATTGAAAGTCGGATATTTTTTGCAAAGTTTTATTTTACCCATTTTAGTTGTGGTATCTCAAACAAATCCTTATCAAGTAGGTATCATCCAAGCGAATATTATCACCCATAGTATTCACGGTAGATACGATCAAATCTACCTAAAGAGCCACAGACCTTAAACACCAAATTGCCCTACGTGTTAATAATCAACCTTCTATTGACTAGTACCAGACTGACACTGCTGAACTGTAATCGGATTGTCGCAAAATACCGGTCGTGTTTCGTCACAGAATCTTGACATTTTAACAATCAGTGAGAATGGTATCAAGGTCGGATTAAACAACAACAAACTTGTACAAGATACACGAGTTAATAGTTGACACAGACCGAGCGCCACATAGCTGTTGCCCGCGACTTCGTTCGCGTGGACGAAGTTTCATACAAACTTTCAACCCCTATTTTAAACCCTTAAGGAATGAATTTCAAAAAATCCCTTCTTAGTGCACACTTGTCATTTAAGGAACGTTTCTGCAAATTTCATGCTTCTAGACCCAGCGGTTTCAGCTGTGCGTTGATCGATCAGTCAGTGAATCAGTCAGCCAGTCAGTTTCCTATTTTATATAGATAGATAGAAGATTGCGCTGCAATGTCTCAAATTCAAATCAACTACTGTAACTTTATCGACTTTTTAACCAACGAGAAAAAGGAGGAGGTTCGCAATTCGACCCGTATTATTTTTTCTCTCCGCAACTAGATCATGATGTAGCTAAAAATATAGCTAGAAATCTCTAAATATTAAATGGACGATGATTGGATGATTGTGGTCAGTGCAAAATATTAAAAAAGGGCAAAAAGTGCCGTTTATGTTTCCAAGACTCCTTGTCAGTCACTATATTTTTCTTTTTTCATAGTCTCGATTTTAAAGAAGCACCGAATAAGTGACCTTGTATTTTAAAAAACGTGCCAAGAGTGGAATTCGTTGTATTGTTATAAAACAAAGAGACACTACCAGACTAAATAGACTATCTATATATACTAATATGTGATTACATGTCTCAGTGAGGTTGTAGCGGCACCACAAAAAGTATTACAGCAACATAATACAAAAAAAACGTTTTTGCAAAAAATAATCGACTTCCAAAAAAAACACAAAAAAAGTGGAAAATAACTTTACTTTCGGAAGTCGGTGACTATTGTTTGTTTCATTGACTTTTTTGGCACCGACTTCCGAAAGTAAAGTTATTTTCCACTTTTTTTTTTGGAAGTCGGTTATTTTTTGCAAAAACGTTTTTATTTTACCCTTTTTAGCTATCGCATCACACACAAATCCTTGTCAAGTATCAATTTCGCAACTCCTTTTACTTGGATGACATATTTTTTCCAGCTATTTTGATTTAAAAACCAAACTGCTGAACCGATTTTGATGTAATTTCTATGGGACCAATCGGGAAGTAGATCCATTCAATAAAAGAAGCATTTTTCAAATCGGTTCATAAATGACAAAGTTATGAGGTAACAAACACAAAAAAAAAGACAACCGAATTGAGAACCTCCTCCTTTTTTTGAAGTCTGTCAAAAAGTAATAGGTACAGCTGTATGTATGCCACAAATGATGAACTAACATCAAATTCCTAAATGAAAACCCCGACAACAACTGTCTCCGTCACCCGCCTGGACGGAGGATACTCCCTTTTTGATGGGAGATGAAGAACTTTACACCCTCTTCCTCATAGTCCTATAAAGCTTTACATTTACGAAATATGTGTGTTTGTTATGAAAAATAAGCAACTATTTAAGACTGCAAAATGATGTCAATCCTCGGAACCGACGAGATCCATATAAACTAGTGTTAAATGATTTGCCTATGCTGTCTAAATACAGTAGTAACTGCTCGGCAATGTGTGTGTGCATTTATAATAAAATACCAAGGCATTTCAAAGCTTTAAATACAAAATTATTTAAAATTTAATTTCATAAGTGGTTACTCGAGTGTAGTTTTTATAGTTTAAAAGAATTTATACATAAAAAATGTTGATTATCGATGTTGTTGCTTAACTTGTCTTTGAAATTTTGCATGCTACGTTTTATCCGAGCTAAACATGCTTGTGCCTCAATTTGTATTTAACACCCTTGTATACCATGTTTTACGCAAATAAATATTCTATAAAGTCTTATAGCAAAAAAATACATAATTGTCAAGTTTAACACGTTACACTTGTACCGACATCCACTAGTTGTTTATTGCAAGAAGATTACAAATATTGTTTGCATTGTCCCGTGTATCTTATAGTGTGTGTATTTAAATTACTTTGATCGCAGTCTTATTCAAAGTTTGGTCTCTGTTGTTTATTTACTCATGTGCCACCAATAACAGCTCAATAAGGAAGAGAAAGGTATGAATACGTAATCAGCATTTTATGGAAGCATTTTATTAATTCTGTGACTATCCACATACTAAAATAAAAATTAATGAAAGTGTCGATATAAAACATAACATCACGCGTGTAATCCGCACAGGGTTTATTATTAGGCAGAGGTGTACCTAATAGTAACAGTGCACCCACATTATGCCAGTTATGTTTAAGTCCCATGTAATAGGGGGCCAGCCTATTGCCACCAACCGGGCACAAACCCAGACTCCGTGGCTGCTACTGAGAAATTCCTGATGGGAAAACCCAATAGCACTTTGCCCGACCCTGGATGAAACCCAGGACCTCATGCTCAGCAATTGCGCTACATAAGATAATCAACCTTTCACGTTCCCACCGCTGGGAAACGGGCTTCCTCTCTGTGCGAGGCAGTGGGACATAATTCCAGTACCGGTTGGCGGATATCAGGTGTCTTCAAATTCTTAGTTGTCCCGGTTACCTTATAGGATGTTTTCTTTCACCGTTTTGAGAACAGTGTTAATCTGTTTACCACCTATTAATTCACCACAAAATAGTAAACCAATTTTGATGTCTTCTTATTTGACAGAGAACTAAGGTACATTCATATTTTTGTATAAATCCTTACTAATATTATAAACGCGAAAGTTCGTATGTATTGATGTTTGTTACTCTTTCATGCAAAAACTACTGAACGGATTTGGATGAAACTTGGCATACAGATAGTTCATAACCTGGATTAACACATAGGCTACTTTTTATCCCGGTACACCCGGACAATAACCGAAGTCCACGCGGGCGAAGCCGCGGGCATCAGCTAGTATAAATATAATTTTGATATAAGTAGAATAGATAAATAATAGATATAGTGAGTGCTTTCTAATATGTATCGTCGCATTTGTGGCAAGTGATTGTGATGTGACTTCGTCATGCCACTGTGTCATACGTTTTCATGATTCCCAAGTGAAAAGACATTTGTAGACATGCGTTTTGTACGTGTGTTTTTTAATGAACTCAATTGGATTAAGTGTATCAGTGGTCTGCTGGTCGCAAGTGTTACTGCTGAGCGTGAGGTCTACAATTCGACTCCCATGTCGGGGAAACTGTTATTGAGTTTTACCACTAGGAGCCTCTCAGTAACAGCCCAGAATCTAGATTTGTGCCCGGATGATGACAGTAGGATTATTACCCTATTACATGGGTCTTTAAATGGAACTGGCGAAATGCGTGTACACCTCTGCCTAACCGTTCAGTACGGGAATCACAGGCGTGATGTTATTTTATGCACGACTAGCAAGTTTCTGCGAATTAATAAAACTTATCAACATACAGATATAAACATTCATTCATACAACAGTACTTCAATACAGCCATGCGATACACGTTTCCCTTGATAAGAGTTTGTTTGATAAACCGCTTGTCCTTATCAATGCGAAGATGAGATCAAACTATACGAACGTAGAAGAGATCCCGACGCTAAAATGGTTACCACGTATACAGTACATCATTGTGAACCCACATACTCGTGGCTAATTAATAACAGCTGCTCGGTTCGATCGTCGGGTTAAGCCGCCCTCGCCTGGGTTGGTCCGTGGATGGATGAACACCCATACATACCGAGTTTCCACCGTGCCTCGGAAAGCACGTTAAGCCGTTGGTCCCGGCTGTCATTTAAAGATCTTGACAGTCGTTACAGGTAGTCAGTGACCCGAAAGTCTGACAACCAGTTTTATCAAGGGGTATCGTATTATCCAGTACTAACTGGGTTGTGGAGGTCAGATAGGCAGTCGCTCCATGTAAAATACTGGTATTCAGCTGCATCCGGTAAGACTGGAAGCCGACGCCAACATAGTCGGGAAAAGGCTAGGAAGATGATGATGATGATTCTGAACCCACTTAGAAATTTTTCTTCGGTAAATTATAAAACAATCAGCTGTTCCATTCATTTAGACCGTGTAAGTACTGCCGCTTTGTTGTTGCAGATGTTTTTTTTTAATAACGGACGAAAAAATTCTTTGTGTGGGTTCAAAATGATGTACTGAATACGTGGTTACCGTTTTGGCGTCAGTATCCCATCCAGCATGTATTATAATTATGTATTTTATACAATTAGTGTGTAATCGTAACATTCAATACCCTGGCTGGAGGCCTTACACTCAAGGCACCCACAGGATAATCCGGTTAAGCAACCGACAACGTCTTATGTTGACATCCGAGATACCATCATCTGCCTAGCGTTTTCCCAACTATGTTGAGGTCAGCTTCCAGTGTAGCCGGATGCCAGTATTTCACATGGTACGATTGCCTATCTGACCTTCACACCCCAGTTAGTACTGGGTAATACGATACCCCTTTGTAAGACTGGTTGTCAAACTTTCCGGCCACTGATTACTTGTAATGACTGTCAAAGATCTACATACATCCGAGATACCATTCAAAAAAAAAGTAAAGTAAATTTTTCTCTACACTATTACTGCCTAAATAAAAGCGCTCGGGTAGATGTTCAACCCTCTGCTTAGCACCGTTAGTAACTGGCGAAATATGGGTGGGGGCCTAACATTACGTTTATTATAGGCATGACATTATGTATATGTAATAGTAATATTTTTTTCGACATTCATTCATCATCACCATCTCCTGCCCTTATCCCAATTAATTTGGGCTCGGCGCAGCATGTCTTCTTCTTCCATACTTCTCTATTACTTGCTATCTCATAAGGCACCTTCTTTCTTGCCATTCATTATCAGTGTGTAATCGCTGTAGAATCAACATGGTGATTTCTAGACCGTAACAAATGTAATGAAATCGTGGTCTTTCATAAATTCATTCGGCAATATTAATATGATCCATTGCTGGAATGACGGCTTTCTAATACGTAGGTTAAGGTTGAAAATCGTGTGTCGTGGTCATCAGCATTGGATTTTTAACCGAATTAAAAAGGGGGAGGTTATTCATTCCGTGATTTCTGCAGCGGAAAAGTAACATGCAAGATCCCTTATAGTAGTAGTTTTTGTCCGTGGCTTCGCCTGCGTAGAGAATAGAAATAAAATTATCGTAGTATCAGATAAAAGTATCTGATCCTGTTGAAAATCATCGTCGGGCACGAACTACTCGGCATTTTGCTGAACTGGTTCTCTTTGGCGCACACGTGAGACTCACAATTAATGATATACCTTTTTGATTAGATTTAAGTTTTTTTTTTATTTCATAAAGATTGTGTGCATTCATGCCAAATAAACCTAGATCATAACGTTCTATGATCGAATTTTAATGATGTTTCTTGGCCTATAGTAACAGTGTCTAAGCGTGTATAGTCATCAAAATTATTTCCCTCATAAAAAAGAAGATGGAGCTTCACCAAGTCGTCGTGGTGTATGAGAATAAGTAAGTAGTATGGCTTGTAGTTTGTGCTGAATAAAATGTAAATAAGTAGGAAGTATATTTTCTTTATTTCATAATTGTAGAGAGCCTAAAAAGGGTTTGGGTACCTGCCGAACCATCACACAGCATCAATGTGTACCAGTTTAAAGGACAATTCAAGGAACATGCGGAGTTGTAGTTTCAAAGACGTTTGTGTCCCCTTTGTAAGGTATGACCCCACTTTTCACAGGCACGATTTTAATATACCTTAGTAATATAGACCTAAAAACCCTGAAAAATAGATTAATAACAAAATTAAACTTACCTAGCATGAAAATCATTATAATGTATTATATCCAATTTGTACAATCCCTCGAAGGGCAGCGCAAATCCATGTGCAAACCCAAACAGGACCGTCAAACAGCACAAAACAAACATTTTCCAGTTATTAACTATCGAGTTTATTTAGTTCAGTATTTATTTTTCACATAGCGAGCGCGCGTGCGTCCGCTCCGACACCTAAGCGAGAACTAAGGTTAGGTAAGGCGGGGCAAACACTCCAGTTTATTGATGTAATTTTCTGAGTGCGCAAGGATGTGGTTCTATGTATGCAACAGGCTTGAAAATGAGGATATCTTTTTCCTTTTCCTATGTAGCTAGCTTCCTAGTTTAATGTCTGGTGCCTATCGATCGATGCCACAGTAGTCACAGCCTATAAATTGAAGGTTGACGCCCTGGCGGTCTATAATAGGATTTTACTGAAAACTTTTTGATGAAGGACTTTTGACCTACGTTGACCTTGTTTTCGGATAGTGGCTCAAATCTACACGGAATACAGTTGAACCAACTCTAATCATATTGCCCGAGAAATGCTAACAATTGGTGACATTGTTCCTCGCAAAAGTGCAATGTCAGCCTGAAATTGCACTTTTCAGTCGAACGGTGTCAAATAGATTTATAAGTTGTATATGTAGTTTTTGAGAGGGTTGTTTACGACCAAGTTTACGCAGCACTGAGTCAGTCTTTTAGCCCTTTTCAGCATGGTTTTCTTAAGGGCCGTTCAACTGTATCAAACCTGGCTTTGCTCAATGATTTTATAACGGACAGAATGGACAATGGGGTACAGGTTGATGTTGTTTACACGGATTACAGTAGGGCTTTTGATAGAATTGACCACAACATTCTTAAAACCAAGCTTTTTAACAATGGTATCAGAGGAGATTTACTACGTTGGTTTACCTCTTACCTTGAAAATAGATCTCAAGCTGTCGTTATCAATAATTACATGTCTAGCTGGGTTTTAGCTCCCAGTGGTGTTCCCCAAGGTTCCTTGATGGGTCCGTTACTTTTTATTATTTATGTTAGTGACATTGACTCGTGTTTCCACAACTCAAATTTACTTTCTTTCGCTGATGATATGAAGATATTTTCTGCAATATCATCGAATGAAGACATGGATGCCCTACAATGTGACCTGGCGCGTCTGGATGATTACTGTATAATTAATAACCTAGATTTGAACCCTACTAAATGTTCAGTAATCTCCTTTAGCAGGAAACGCGTCCTTCTGCCTACAACTTATTTATTTAAGGGACAGACAGCCATTACAGAGATGCGAAGGTGTGTGCGACCTAGGTGTTCTTCACGATTCCAAACTTTTATTTAACGTACACGTCGAGCAAATAGTAGCAAAAGCTTCGAAGTCACTGGGTTTTGTTATGATACTCGCTGGGTGTTTTACGAAAGCCAAAACCCTTATGATTCTCTATTGCTCTTTTGTTAGAAGTCATCTTGAATATGCGTCACAATTTGGAACCCGGGTTATGGCAAATACATAAATAAATGGTATTGAGAGTATACAAAAAAGATTTATTCGTTTTCTTTGTTTTCGGTTACGTATACCATCATACCATTCTGGTAATTACACAAATTTTTGCAAGAAATTTCATTTCCAGCCACTTGTAAATCGACGTCGACTAGCGGATTGCACCTTTCTCTTAAAAAAATTTAATAACGAGATTGACTGTCGTGATCTCCTGCATAAACTGCATTTCAATGTCCCTCAGAGATCAGTTAGATTTAATCCACCTATTTATATTCCTTTTTCCTCATCTAACTACAGGCAAAACTCATGCATAGTGCAAGCGAGTAAAGACTTTAATATTCCCCATTTACCACCAAATCCTACTCTGCACGCACTCGGCTGAACGCTGACTTTTTTAAAAGCGCGTAGTTGTGTAATCTTTTTATTTTTTGTCTTTCCCGTGTGATTAGTGCCTAACCTGGTGTCAGAGCGTTTCCTATGCTATTGTACCTTATATTAATTCTTTTTACTATTTTTTGTTATTGTGCTTATCAGTGATCCTAAGATTTGTACATTTTTTCTTCTGAATTTATAGATTTCTGAATTTTTTTCTGTTTTTACTCGTGAGAACATGTAATTGGCTCTGTGTTCCATAAGCAATTGTTATCCATTTGTTATAGCTGTTGGTTCTCCTATGTACTTATAAATAAATAATAATATCGAACCTAACTATTTAGCTACAACTTTTACCTAGTTTAAGTAGCTTACACAAAAACCAACGTTCCGGGATCAGTTTTACGTTATAAACCTTGAAAAGATTCTTATTTTCCTACACCTTATAATTATAAACTCACATCTTTTTCCGTCGAAGGTTGGCAGAAGCTACAGAACACCATCTGCTACGATCTTTAAATAAAAAGAGTGCCTATGTATGGATCCCGTCCACGGTTATCCATGCATGTCGGGTGTGTGTAGCACGCACCTGGGGGTAACCTCCCCAAGCAGTATTGTTTTAAGGTTGACACTCGAGGATAACCCGCGTTAGCTCTGCCCGAATCATATTTAAATCAACATACAACCGACACTGATTGCAATAAACGTAAGAATAAGAATTTCGAGGGCTACCCTGGCTCTTTCGCCCCAGAGAGGGAAAGAGTTGGAGCTATACATCTCTTTCTCTTTTCCAAACACGTCATGGTAGGCCATCTGACCTTTCTGAAGAACATTACCAATGAGGTCAGTGTACCTATGTCCAGGAAAAGTTTCGTATTTATTTATTAATAATAGGTAGTTAACTGACATAAAGGTTATTGTGGTCGTAAAACGCCGAAAACAAGTTCAGCGTTCGATTTGTAAGTTATTGTATTTGGTTCTTTATTTAAGTAAAACACTTATATTTCCTTTTTTAATGTTCAAATATTTTTTATGTAACTGAATATGACCAATAAAACGGAAAATGGTTCTGGAAACTGTAAGCTTCATTGCTGTTTGATTCTATGACCATTTAAATGAGATGGTGCACATTTTTATCAGCCACTGTCACCAAGTTTTTTAAGGATATATAATAATATAAGACGATAATAACAGACAAAACTATACATTTCAATAGACCAGATATAACCGTTCACGACAAAGCCAATAAAAAAGTTTACTTAATAGATATAGCTATCCCGAACTCACACAACATTCAAACTACAATATCTGAAAAGCTTAGTAAATATCAAGACCTCGCTATAGAAATAAAAACCCAGTGGGAAGCACAAACCGTCCACATCGTCCCTATAGTGCTCTCTTCTACTGGTATCGTACCAAAATCTCTTATACAAAGCCTTAACACTTTACACATGCCTCCTCACACACTTCAGCTGCTCCAAAAAGCAACAATTCTCAACACCTGTCGCATCACCCGGAAATTCCTTACTTCTTCTACAATATCATCCACATTCACCATTTAAACTCCCCCCTACAAACTTGGCTCTGGCCCGTGGGTAGGGTTTTTGTACTCTCTTACGAGAGAAGAACATAAAATAACTTGAAATAATAATAATAATAATAATATCGCTGGACATTACACACAGCGCCATCTAGTGCCACACTAAGCAACGAGGCTTGTGTCGTGGACACTAGATAGTTGATATACTACATAGATACTTTTTGTTTGTAAATACATACTTATTATACATATAAACATCCATGACTCGGTAACAAATGTCTATGCTATCACACAAACACTTGCTCCTACCGGGATTCGAACCCGGAACCCTATGAACGTAAGGCGGCCTCACTACCGCTGCGCCATTCGGGTCGTCAACGTAACAAGAATAGAGGCAGGCAAGCGACTAAAAGAAAAAAAAATGCAGTATTGGTTTAAAAAAAATGCTTATTGGTCATTCAATTTACCCGTCTCGAGTATCGAACCCAGTACCTCAAGCTCAGCGCAGTGCCGTTGGCGATCACTAGGCCCATTGGCCTGAGGTTGAACATATGACAGTGACTCTATATCTAGTCTAAATCTTAACTAGAGTTGCGTGGCCAAATCTGTCTGCCCGGAAGCCGCAGTCATTTTACTCGAAGATGATTACATCATAATAATGCAAATAAGGAAACTGATGTATTCTGTGCACCACACCATCGACTTCCAGTCTATCCGGTTGCAGCTGAATATTACATGGACCGCCAATCTGACCTCCACAGCTCAGTTACTACTGCTTGGAAAAATCAAGCTTCGTGCTTCTGGCTTACTGCAACTTACTGTTCGTAATAACGACTGTCAAAGGTCTACAATTGTTAGCCAGGACCAACAGCTCTCAGCGTGTTTGATCTCAGTATGTAATGGATGGAAACGCTTCCACGGACCGCCCTCGGTAAACGTTGCTTAACTTAGAAGATCGACATATGCAGCTGTTTTTAGGGTTCTGTTGGCAAATGGCAAAAAACGGAACCCTTATAGATTCGTCCTGTTCTCTGTATGTCCGTCCGTATGACAGCTAGTTAACTCCGAGACTGTTGGCACCACACAGTTGAAATTTGGAGAGCAGGTGTTTTCTATGAACCGCCACACAAAGTGATGCGAAATTACGAATAAAAAATTGGGGCGTGTCATACGTGTGAGCGTTGACATTTTTTCTGTGTGGGGTGTCGAAGTCAAACCCGATGTATCGACACCTCTTGAAAAATGATGTCGAGGTTTCATAGACCTTTTTTTCGTTAGCTTTAATTAAAATGGAAGCAACATACATTCATTAGCACTAGGTGACGTTAATTTGAGCTAATTCATGAATAAGTCGACTGTCTTGTTGGTCTGAGTGGCCTTGGATCTTGAGGGCCAGGGATGGAACCCCAGTTTTCTAAAGAATCTTTCAAGTTTTTGGACTTATAACGTAACCAGGTTGTTTGTGAAAACACACAAGCGCTTTATGCTATCTGATTTCAATAGGCACTTCCGAAACCTCCAAAATATGAGCAATACGTATTAAAGAAGCACAAACAATAAATTAATTATTAGGCGTTTACAACTGACTGGTTGTGATCATCAACCACAGTTACATTTTCTTACAAACATTAACTGAAAAATGGTTTTTAAATTTCTCTCTCTCTTTTATAAGTTAAAATCTTTTATTTCATCAGATCATCATCTGCCTAGCCTTTGCCCAACTTTGCTGCAGTCGGCTTTCAGTCTAACTGGATGTACCGAAATACCAGTATTTACATGGTGCGACTGCCTATCTGACCTCCACAACCCAGTTGGTACTGGGTAGTACGATACCCAAGGTAAGACTGGTTTTCAGACTTTCGGGCCACGACTACCTACCCTTAACGACACCCGGGACCAACGGCTTAACGGCCACAGTCGGAACAAACGCCGCCATCTTGTTCTTTCAATATAAATTCAAAGGACTTTTTACAAATGTTCACCAGCACACTCCTGCAATGTCATCCAAACTCCAAACAACCACGCTGCAAATTTAAACAGCCAACCCAACGAGTCAACTATACCACAAAATAATCATCGACGAATACGAAACGCAACGCCTTCACAAAATTAGATAGCAATTATTAGTTCTCAATAGAATGAGTTTGACAACAAACCAAAAATTGTCAGGTGTGATACTCTACGTTCACTTATACCACAGAGTTTTTTTTAAGGCACCAATTAGATTCGTTGCCAAATGGCAAAAACGGAACTCTTATAGATTCGCCCTGTCCGTCTGTCTGTCCGTTCGTATGTCACCGCCATTTTACTCCGAGAGCACACAGCCGCCCGCCCGCCCGCCTTACCATACAGTTGACATTTGGAGAGTAGTTGCCTTCTATAAATCGCTCCACAAATATTATGTGACATATTTAAAAATAAAAATAGGGGTGGCCCTCCATACATGTAACTGAGGGTTGAAATAGTACATTATGATATAAGTGCGGTAAGTTGAAAATTTCAGCCGAGGCGATATTGCTAGCCCGAGCCACAGGCGAGGGCTACAAGAAAGCAGAGGCTGTAATTATCAAAGCGCACGTATGTCGTACGACGTTTTATAACATATTTGCGAGGAAATAAATAAAACTCGGACTTTCTTAAACGAATAAATCTTTAATCACTTGTTAAAGCAGTTAGAAAAATTTGAACAATTTGTAAAACAGAGTTCTGCAGTCGGTGGCGGCGACGGAGGCGGCTGCGGCGGCGGCGACGATGGTGGAATATACGTGTGTGTACTCGTAGATGGTCGAGAGTCAACACTTGGCTCCAAATTTATATACCTTGTAATGCGGGAGCTAAATTCTTCTTTATTTCTCATCGAGTCATCTAGGTAGCCCTAGGGCTACATAGATGACTGCACTGTTCGATCGCCACCCTCCGTGGCGTTTTAGTGTCAATAAGTTTACACCTGAATCGGCGAGCAATGTATTTATTTATCATCTCATTTTTATACATTTTTAAATATTTCTTAATAAAAAAGACATAAAAAAACATTTAAACATATAAAAAAATAGTTGTCCGCCGGTATCGGGAGCAGGGTCCAAGCTACCGGTGGTTAGGGCTCCAGAGACAGGAACCTCCTCACAATGCAAGCCGTATCGAGGAGTACTGCCTTCTGAATCAGGCCCTTGATCCAACCGCCTAAAGAGAGCCTCGAAAGATGTTCGTCGAGGCTCTTGGCCATAAGGCCATTGGCCGTCACGACAATCGGCACAATGATAGCCGAGCTCACATTCCACATATCGACAACCTCGTGTGCCAAGTCAAGATATTTTAATTGTTTCTCTTTCTCAGCTTTCACGAGGTTCTCGTCATGCGGAATGGTAACATCGACTATCATTACGCGGCGCGCTAATCGGTCTATCACCACAATGTCAGGTTTATTGGCGACAATAGTCCTGTCGGTAATGATAGACTGATCCCAGTACAACGTGACCTGGTCTTTCTCGAGAACTGGGTCGGGCACATACTTGTAGTACGGTACCTCAGATTCCACAAGTTTATATTTCAAGGCGAGTTGCTGGTGAATAATCTTGGCCACTTGGTTGTGTCTGTGTAAGTACTCGCCGTTAGCCAGACGAGAACATCCAGAAATTATATGTCTGATGGATTCACCCGGACGGTGACATGCCCGACACACGTCAACCGTCCCGTCCTTCATAATATATTTCCGGTAGTTGTTCGTCAACATAACTTCGTCCATAATCGCACAAACAAAACCTTCAGTTTCCCCAAAAAGGGCACCGAAACGTAGCCAGGATACGGACGCTAGAAAATCTACATCGGGCCCATGAAGAGCCCGGTAGAAGCGCCCGTGAAGCTCCTTGCCTTGCCATACTTCCTTGCGGTCATCGGTAGTAAGTACTACAGGTTTGCGCCAGTTCTCTTTAGCCATGGACAGTGGGGTAAGTCCCTTTTCCACTGCAACCACATCTCGGTGCATACCCACCTCGGCTTTTAAAAAATATTCCCTGAGACTGCACACCTCGCGATTGTGGAGGGTCTTTGCGTTTAAAAAGCCTCGACCCCTGCACTTCCGCGGGATGTACAGTCTCATCACCGATGATCGTGGGTGATGCATCCGGTTTGCGGTCAGCAGTGTACGGACTCTCCTATCCAGAGCGTCGAGTTCGGTCTGAGTCCATTTGAGTATGCCGAAAGAGTACATTAAAACCGGCATGACCCAACCGTTGAAGGCGCGCACCTTGTTCCCGCCTGAAAGAAGGCTATTTAATACTTTCTTCAGGCGACCGAAGAAGCGCTCCCTCAACGATTGCTTCATGTCAGTTACGTTAATGCCCAACGCTTCCGACATACCCAAATACTTATAGCTTTCGGATGAGGAAAGGGATCTTAGGTGTATGGAATCCGAGAGCTGAATTCCCTCGGATTCCATAATCTCCCCTCGCTTTACATACATGACTGCACATTTGTCCACACCAAATTCCATCCTGATGGCGTTACTAAAAGTTTCAGTTACTTTCAGTAGCTCCATTAGTTGCAATTATTATCATCATTACCTTATTATTTAGTTAGATTAGATTCTATCTCTCTAACTATCTGAAGCCCAGAAATTTCTTCTCCGAAACTTGACCTGTATAGTAGACCATTAAGTATATCATAACCAGTTTACCTCAAACACATCATTTGAATTCTTGATCATTTAGAGTATCGAGTTTGAGGGATGCTGGTGTTGCCTACTTTTAAATCGCCCATTGACATATATTTAAAATATATGTGCCGCGTGTGAACGTATCGAAAATACATCTGGTAGTCAATAGTGCTGTGCTAGTGCCTCAAAGTTATCTTACAATTGTCGAATATAGGTAAGTGCCATTTCTCCTTTTACAATCCAGCAACAAAAATGAATAAGGAAATTTCTAAGACAGTGAAAGAATTTGAAGAAAATTTAGGTTTTTTTTTATCCTTCCTGTTCATTGTTTCATGTCGTGATGGCCCAGACGTTAAGACCTCGCCTCTCATGCGTGAGGTTGTGGGTTTTAATCCGGGCAAGTACCAATGTGACTTTTTCAATTCATATGTACTTTTCTAAGTTTATCTTGGACATCACAGACATCGGTGAAGGAAAACATCGTGAGGAAACCTGGACTTATAATTGACATAAGTCTGAAATTGCCAACCCGTCTTGAGCAAGCGTGGTGATCAATGCTCGTGCCTTCTCTGTATGAGAAGAGGCCTTTGCCCACCAGTGGGACAGTTACAGGCTGGTATTATTCATTGTTTCATATTCGTAAATTTCGTCACCCCATAAATGATGCAATAATTTTGCTGTCTTATCTCATCTTACTTACTCTTATTATCAACGCGAAAGATGGTGAGGATGGACGGATGGATAATAATTATTGTTACTCTTTCACGCAAAACGACTGTACGAATTTTGATTTAACTTTACAGTAATATAGCTTATACATCAGATTAACACAGGATACAATTGTAACGATATTTTGTATTTAAAAAAAGTAAAATCATTGCCCTGTGTTTATGTCCTTCGAACCGAATCATAAAAATCTTAGGGTGCGTTTAAATGGCGGTAGATCGATGATATCGATCCAGTAAAATGCAGGTTTTCGTTCATCGATTATTGATTATGCTCCATGGCGGTCACAAGTTGATAGTGACAGCTGTTACTGTTTGACGTTGATCGACCGCAACTTAATTGCACCTTAATATTTTCGATATCATTACGATAAAAATATGAAATAACTTAAAGGTCGTTACAAACAAGGTCCCTCTTCCATTGTCATTATAAAGTCATCATCACTGCCAACTCAATCCATTAATGAAAATCTGCAGTCACCACAGTGTGGCCACACCTTACGACTTTTTCTATCAGGTATAATTATTTTTTTCACTAAAGTTTTATTATTCTGAGTGTGTGTATACCTTGTGTATTATTTTTCATTCAAACGGTTTTCATATTTATTTGTTTTTGCGCGTGCTATAAATTCATTATTAGCTAACCGTTGCCAGTAGTTTCAATCGTATCCTATTTTGCAGCTGTTCACACTATTTACATGTTTTTTTTTGTTCTCTTATCGATAGATATGATTTCAGATTGAGTGTATTCATAAATGGGAATGTAAAAATACCCTTAAAGAAACCCTTTAAGAAGTCCGAAAAGCACCTGTTTTGCCCGTCATTGAGATGATTTTTTTATTCTAGACCATACCTGGGAACCTTCTAGTTATGGAGGATTCCTACCGTAAATCATGATTTTTTCATCCAAAAACAAAAAGTCGTTTCCCAGCAATATTTTTTGCGTAGAATTACTACTAGAATTACTTACTCATGTTTCAAGCGAATAAAATTATTCTTATTCTAAGATTCGTTGTAAGAGAGCGTACATTATGATGACATTTATTCGTTATAAACATAATATCAAGCTGTTGTTTACAAAAAGTGACAGATGGAAAGAACGGAGGAACGCCTTTGCCCAGCTCTAAGTCAGTACTGGAGAATGCGATCTCGTGCCAAAAATTTAAATTTTATAAAGGTATAAAATAAGGACGCTGTGCTTAAAATTCCCAGTTAAGTATTCCAATGGTAAAGAAAAATCACATTATAAAATAATAATTGATGATTTTTGATGTTCTTTTTTTGTTTTTTTTTTTTTTTTTTTAATAAGATTAGATAAGATATACTTATTTGCCCAAACATGTGTACACATACAATAATAAAAAGTGAATGTAGAATAACATAAAATAAAGTTGGTTCAGACATATTTGCCACATACTATGGCGTGCAAATGTTTTGAATTTAAAATTGCGACATTTAACATTGTGATAAAATTTCAATCCCATAGGTACCATTAATTTGATGTGTAGTAAGCAAAACTAATAAATGTCAAAATTAAACATGTCAAAAATAGTAAATAAATAAAAATCATAATTTATTCAAAGTTAGCAACAAGTTATAAATGTCAAAATGGTACAATGTCAAAAGTAAAATAAAATTAAAAATTTGTGAATTTAGCAAATAATAATAAATGTCAAAGTATACACAGTCATGGAGAGTGCCCCTAAGGCGTTGAAAAACGACAAAACACAAAAAAAATTTGCATCGCGCATGGCTACAAATAGAAATCCGTTTTCGGTCACATAGTAAAACCCGCTTTTTGCTGAGTTTTTCCCTATCGGACCAAAACCGGGTTTCGATGCCCTAGCTACAAAATTATGGGATGAGTCGCTGTCCAATCTTGAAAATCTTACGAGATTGATTAGTCATGATTTTGGGTGCGATATAATCCGAACTAATAAAAACTTTTTTGCAAAAAAAAACCGACTTCCAAAAAAAACGCTAAAAAAGTGGAAAATAACTTTACTTTCGGAAGTCGGTGACTATTATTTGTTTTATTGAATTTTTTGCCACCGACTTCCGAAAGTAAAGTTATTTTCCACTTTTTTAGTGTTTTTTTTGGAAGTCGGTTTTTTTTGCAAAAAAGTTTTATTTTACCCTTTTTAGTTATCGTATCACACACAAATCCTTGTCAAGTATCAATTTCGCAATTTCTTTTACTTGGATGACATTTTTTCCAGTTATTTTGATTTCAAAACCAAACTGCTGAACCGATTTTAATGAAATTTCTATGGGACCAATCGGGAAGTAGATCCATTCAGATAAAAGAAGAATTTTTCAAATCGGTTCATAAATGACGGAGATATGAGGTAACAAACACAAAAAAAAAAAAAAAATACATACAACCGAATTGAGAACCTCCTCTTTTTTTTGAAGTCGGTTAAAAATACGGTAACAAAATTTTGTAGACGATACGTCTAATCTTAAAAATCATGCCGTGCTGCAAATTTGCTGACTGACCAAAACCCTATTGGAGGATCCTCTTTCAACCAATCTAGTGTCTACAAATTACCAGTTAGTTTATTTTCCAAACAAAAATATTAATTACGAAAAAAAAAATAGTTTCTTAGAAATATCAACATCAGTAAGATTGGTGATGAGTGAGGAATCGTCATCGGTCGTCGTTCATTGATTTGTGGAAGCAGGTTGACGAACTCGGTTCAAAATTGTCATAACATTTTACATTAGCTTCCGCCTGAGGCTTCACCCTCGTTAATTATTTCTTTTACACAATATCATTTGAAATTATGGGCAATGAGTTATTCTGATCTCTTTGGTACAGTCACGCCAACACAATAGAGATTGGTCTCCAAGCGCCAGGGTAGGCCGCGAAGTTCACATTATCTTTGGTTTTTTTGCGATTTTCAGGTCAGTTTAGGGTTGTATGTTGATTAAAATATAATTCGTTAAAATCATCAACACAACCCTCAAAGTTCATTTTACCCATTGAATGACTTTTTCATGAAATAATCACTCAACGGTGTAAAATGAACATCGTTGAATGACTATTACATGAAAAACAACCCTTGTTTTGATGATTTTAATGATTATAATTCTGTAAATAAATACTTATTACGGCCGCGAAACATATTTTGTTCAATGTACAACCTGACACCGACCGGCAAATTGCAAAAAGCGTAAGATAATTTGAATTTCGCGGGCTACCCTTATCTATGTCCAGAGACGACGGTCAGTAATATCATCATGGTCACTTCCGCATGCTATAAATCTGGCCACGTGTTTAATGAGCAAACACCCAATCACATCAAAAACTAGTATTGCTCAGTCTAAACAGGTTATTTCTAAATGCGTATATCCATTAATCGAGTTTGGCTGATAAAAACTTACCAGGTACCTACTTAATGATACGAATAATTATGTTAATAGATACATTCTACGCTTTTAGCAAAAAAGCTTAAATGCTAAAAGAAATCATATTCAAAATAAAATGTCAAACAGTATCTTAGGTTGTAGTTGCTTGATTACGAGTTCGCGCTATACGTATAAGGTTAATTTTCAAAGAGAAACCAAATTATCAGAGATGATTCAGAATCGTTAATTTATATATTATAAACTCCTTTGCAAAAAAAACGTGCACCTTAGTCATTGGCTTTTCTATGAATAATATTAATATTTTTAGTATGTCATTAGCATAAATGACAAGAAATTTGTTATTATCAATGAGAATATAGTTTTTAACACTTATTTCCTGGAATCGGTGTTTTAATCAATGTAAGCAGAGACCCGTGTTAAAATGGTCATTTTTATGGGTATAATGAATTTAAGACTACTAGTATTTTCGTGGTATTTTAATATAAAAAGACTTGAAAAAACAAAAATTAATAACGACTATGACCTCCCCTTGCAGCGATTACGGCATGTAATCGTCTTGGCATGTTTTCCACCAGGCTTTTGATGGTGTCCTGTGGAATGTGTTCTCACTCAGCCGAGATCACACGTTTAAGCTCCCTGATGTTTTGTGGAAGTGGTTGGACAGATCGGACTCGCCTTTTTAGGAGGTCTCAGACGTGCTCAGTGGGGTTAAGGTCGGGGCTCCACGCTGGCCAATCCAAACGACGAATACTGACCTTTTGCAAATAAGCATCGACGTCGTCCATGTAAACGGCATCTTCACTAATTACATTCAGTGCGAATGACAAAAGATTTCTGTTATGTACCTTTGCGCATTTAGTGAGCCATTTTCAATGAATACTATCTCGGCACGATAGCTGGAAGTTACGCCCGCCCAAAACATAACGGACCCTCCACATTATGGGGTGATTTCTTCAAAACACACGTCGGCTTAGCGTTCCCCTGGTATTCATAAAACTCACAGACGTCGGTCCTCACCATTCAGACAAATTCGAGCCTCATCGGAGAAGAGTACGCTACTCCAGTTACCTAGTGTCCAAGATAGGCAATTTCTAGCGAACCTCAATCGAGCAATCCGGTGCTCACGGAGTAACTTGGGGGCCCGCGCTGGTTGTCAACTGCGTATATCAGCCTCTAAAAGCCTCCTCCTCACTGTCCATAGGCTAACTTGTGCTCCTCGTACCTCTTCAAGGTTTGTTTTAAGGTCTATGTAACTGCATTTGCACTAAAAAGCGGTCGTTTCGTGGTTGTGTGCAACGTTTCCTCCCAGAACCTTGCCATCTCTGATCGAAACCAGTCTCTTCGTACAGAGTCCAGGTTCTTTGGACGATTGTACGACTCACGTTTAACCGCTGTGAGACGTAACATTGGCTACACCTTCCATCAGCGCTGTAATTTTACTAGCTCTTATTGCTTTTTCTGCCATTACAATCGACATAAAGATGTCCATTTTAAGTCTCAATAAGGCAGGAATATACGACAAACTATTATGTATTATTCTACTAAAAGTAACGAGAAGTTAGTTTTAGTTGCCTGATAACCTTTTAACCGCAAACCCGCGAAAATTAAGTTAAAAGTCACAAACTGAAAATGGGATTATTATTTTCAAAAACAAAAGTTTCGAATTTGGAATTAACTTTTTTCATACCCAGACTCTTTATTAAGTGCCAGTAACATAGTTTGGCTATTAAAACCTCTTTAGAACTAAATGATTACCTATAATGCTGAAAAATCAAAACTACCCTTCTTTTTTTTGCAACGGAGTGTATATATATTTTTGTTGATAACAGAAGGTATGGATATCAAAACAACACAATTCAGTCACGGATTCAGTTTACAACGAACAGAAAAAAATAAAATAAACGATTGAATGTTTTCATTACTTTTTATTTGTATCTTATTAGAATATTTAGCACTCAATCACGGTTCAACTTAGAGATCGAAATTTTAAAATTTGGTTCGTCATTGTAATATGACTCTGTATTGAATGACACTCCAGAAACTGAGCTGTAATGTTACAGTCCTGAGCACCAATATGTAGTTATATACTTTCATAAATTTAAAAGCATTTTTCGCAAGTAACAACGATTGTACCTTGGATATATGATCTATTTCATTAAAATATGAGTTCCAAAATGCTATGTTCGTAACAACATGAAATTTTAATCGGAACAGTACGAGAAAAGCATTTTTAAAAGTCGCTAAGTGTCTACATATTGGTGCTCGTGACTGTACTTGTAATTAGGCACTCTGGCGCATCTAGCAAGGCACTGGGATCACCAGAACATTCGCCTGTTAGGGGCCATCCATAAATTACGTCACATGTTAAGGGTGACGAAGTGTGACAAGGGGTAGTTGGGGTCCTAAATTTTGTGACGTCACATTTCAAAATCGGTTTATTTATTTATTTTATTATGTATATACACACAAGAAAAAACATAAGGAAACATCATAACATAACTTTGAGTACAAAGGCAAAGTTTATCTATCTAATTATTAAAAGACGAAATTTGAACTATTTATGAACGAAAAACTTAAAAATAAATCCAACTCTATAATTATGTATGACCAAGTAAAATTTTATTGCGAATGCAAAATATGTGGCGTCACACTAAGCAGGGGGGAGTCTTACAAATGTGACCAGCTGTGACAAGGACGGCGGGGGGCGGGGGACAAAAATCACGATATTCGTATGACTTAATTTATGGATGGCCCCTAATGTAACAAATCCATTTACAAATACTCTCCGCGGGAGCATTCGCCAGTAATGTAACAATCCAAGATTCGATTTGGTACAGAAACAAGTGACTGTAACAAGTTGCGCACTGGTTGGTTACCAGAGTGGGAAAGTGACAGCGCTAGACAGCTGTCTAGCGCCATCTCTTACCCACTCTCGGAATAATGCTAAAACATTCCTACACTAACAGATCATGGTAACCCCCCTATAAAGCTCGGTTCGCCTGACTCACAGTTCTAATGCTCGAAACTGAACTGTTACATTACATGCAAATGCTCCCGGTGAAGGAGCGCCTTTACAATTTATGATATGCCTGTCTGACATCATAATCATCTGCCTAGCTTTTTCCCAACTATGTTGGGGTCGGCTTCCAGTCTAACCTGATGCAGCTGAGAACCAATATTTTACATGGAGCGATTGCCATATGCCTGTCTGACAATTTCGGAAAAAAGTATTAAAAACTAGCTTTTGTACGCGGCTTCGCTCGCGTTATGGTCGGAAATCATCTCACGGGAAACTTTAAATACAGTCGCTTATAAGACTCGGGGATAATGAGCTACCCATTAGTGATCGATTTTTCGGAATCGGATGAGTAGTTCCGAAGATTACCCCAACATCCAAACTAACAAACTTTAAATCTTTATAATACCTACTTACTAAATAATATATCTGTTCGGTGAGAATAAATTATTATTATACAAAATAATTTATTCAAAGCCGTCTATTTTGATAAACAATATTTTGCATTAGCTGATCTTGATAAAAAATTAAATTCGTTTCTGTTAACTGATAAAAATAGCTTTTGTTTTATGTCATAACATAAGTCATTTATTTCAGAACAATATATACATATATATATACATTGTGTAGCAATTTCTTAAAATAAAATGTAAAGTAAGTACCATTAACCCTATTCTTGGCAGAGATTTTTATTTCAGAATTTTTGAAAAAGAGTGCCTGAATTGTGTTCCTAGGTGTTCACTGGAAAGGTAAAAAATAATAAAAAAAATTATAATTGTTTAGTTTACGTTTTATTGTATGTATCACATTAGGCACATTGCCAGGTTCATAACAATCAATAGAAAAAAAACTATGTATCATATTTGACACATTGCTTAGAATAGGAAAAATAAAAATAATACAAATTCTGTTTTCAATATGAACAAGTACAAAATAAATTCTTCTAAAAATCAACATAATTATCAGTCACAATCAGCCTTTAAGTCTTACCTAATTAATGAGTCTTATTTATGATTAAAGTGAAATTAATTTTATACATTACTACTTAATACGTAAGTTTATATTATTAAAATGTTAGGAAAAATATTTGACTTATGGATTAAAATTTTATTTTCTAATAAATAGGTTAGATATACATTTTAACTATATACATTATAATAATTAAAATGACTAAAATTAACTAACTACAAACTATAAAAGAGCATCAAAAAACTCCTCCTCAACGCTGTCAGCCGGTAATGTGCCCAAGAGACTGGCGGCGTTGCCACGTTGTATGGCAACACTTAGCCTCTGGCCAAGGTAAAAGCCAGCCCTTGGGTCACGGGAAGCGTCAACTAGGCGTTTGGAAATTTCCATAAAAAGGCTGTGAGCAGTCGGACCCCACGGCCCCAGAGTTTTAACCCCAAACGGCTCGAAAATATAGTTTCCACAAAGGTTACTATATTTACGCCGCTTGAGGTTCTCCGCAGCCGCAGCGGCAGCGCCAGCACAGCACGATGAGCTTGGAAGATGTGATGGCGCAAGAGTATCGACACAAGTTGCGTCCCACACTAAAGGCCTACCCATCTTCCACGGAAACAAAGACATGCCGTCCGATCTTTTGCCATCGTCGCGTGCCAAGCCATTGGGCTCTAAGATAGCCGGAACGCCGACGGTAACAAGAGCTCGTCGGATGATGTCATTTATGTTCGCGTGCCGCGCAAAACGGCCCGCACTTCGGCTGCATGACAGGCCGTGGTGTCGGAGGCTGTTGACAGCTTCACCACAGTGACAGCGATGAGGAGAGCAGCAGGCGGCTCCAAGACGTAACGAAGCAGCGAGGCGGAAAGTCGTGTCGTCGAACAAAGTGCCTATGCTCGACGACGGCAGTGCGTGAAGCCAAAGACCCGACTCCCATTCACTCACAGCCAGCAGTCGCGCACGCTCAGCAGTAGTAGCAGACGTGTTGAGTAAATTGAGCTGAACTACTCTGCAGAGCGGCTCGTCCCACCGTCTCTGGGAAAATGGATTGTCGGGTTCTTCAGTATTCGGGCAAGCGAGTTTCCAAGCATCGATAGAAATAAAAATAAAAAATAAATATTTATTTTTAATTCCGCGAGTCAAAAATCGAGGCTTGGATGCAGAATGCAGTCCCACTCTTCCTGTTTTCATGCAAATGCATTACCACATCCTGCATTTGCAATATCATTTACCTCAGTATCGTCATCTGATAATAGATGGAGGTTTTCCATCGAAGAGGGTAATGAGAGCGGTGGTGAACTACTGTCGGACTTCGCTGGGCCTACGTAATACTGGAGTTCATCTCCCGATGATTCACTTTCGTCCAAATCAGATTTTTCCCCGGGCTTCGGTACAAGAGCCACAAGTTGTCGAGCTCTATTTTGTTGCTGCATAGTTAGTTGACCAACCACCTGTAATGATAAAATATAAATACTAACTTAATAAATGCCTCTGTACACACCTCTGGCAATGTCACATATTAGATACATAGTCAAAAATATCTAAAATATTGGTTATCTGGCAATGTATCAGATCTGATACACTCGAAAAAACCGGTGAATAAAATATAGTTACAATCGATTTTGATCAACCAAAATAGAATACTGACTAGTAAAATATTCTAAGCTATTCAAATTATATCACTTACGGTTAAAATTATTGCAAAATACAATTTAAAATGATTTTTCTTACCTTGCGATGCGTAGACGCGTTATTTCGGTTCGCCATCTTGGAGTCTACTACTTTCTCAGTGTAACTAATAGTGAAAAAACATTTTTGGTAAAAAAATAATTATATTTTGCATCCCCTAAAATAATAAAAGTTTTAAAAATATATCTCGGTTTATGTCTAGATTTTTTTAAAGAACAACGTATCAAATTGTATACAGTACCAAGAATAGGGTTAAAACATTACAATCGAAAACATGTCAAAGACAATAAAAAAGGAACAATTGTTTGTACCAAACCAGTGTTCAAAAGCTTTTAATAAGTTTTTAATTTTTTATTCTAAATTATTTAAGTTGTT